>JXTC01000104.1:496657-541418 GCA_002914845.1 Trema orientale
AAGTGGACCCAGTAAGCTAAACTATGTAGAAGTATGTGAATTTTGAGGAAAAACATTAGAGAAAATGTCATGTTTTTATATATATATATATATATAGAGGACTTCTCAATGGTTACAATTTTTTTGTGACCATGAATGGATACTAAAAAAAGTAGTGATAGCATTAAATTTTTTTGATGGTAATAAATAGCATTAAATTTTTGATGGTAATATATATAGATATATAGTATATCATTGATGTTATATTTTTGTTTTCTTTTTGGTTTACATGAGAAAATCTTCACCTCTGTTCTTTTAGTTACCATTTTCCTCTTATCATTGAAATTTTTATATGTCTTGAAGAAAATACTTGATACATTATGAACTTTATAATTATTTTATATCTTTCAAGCATCAAAATAAAATGAAATTGATCCTAAATTCTACTAATTTATAGTTTTGTCGTTACTTATTCATTTAATCTGGTTGTTATTGCAGCTTAGAATGAAGAAAGGGCAGAGAGAGCTGCTAAGGAAGTATTTGATGAGAATATGATCATGTATCTCAAAGTCAGAAAAGAGGGCCTATATGTAACTATGAAGTATTATACATACATACATGTCCTTTGGATTTTTATTCATTTTTGGAAATTTCTTCGGATTTTTTACTTGAGCTCTGTTACATTGAGTGAACATATTGCCTAGAAATATTCCGTAAAGCTCGATTTCTTGAAGGCTCACTATATATGATTCTTCTTCTTTTTTTCCCCAAAAAATGGGTTTGCTAATTAGAAACATTCAGCAAAGCGTGATTGCTTCCTAAGTTTTAATTTTTAATTAATGTAGAGGGAAAACCAATTCCAACAGAGCTTCGGAAGGATGAAGCAGTTCTTCACCATGAAATCGATATCGGAGACGAGAATAATGCCGGTATGGTTTTCTGGGCTTTTTTTTTAATTCGTTATTTGGTAGCTGAGAAAATTGGTTGTACTATTTTGATCTACTTTTTCGCTACATAAAAAGAATAGAGCACTGAATTTGAGCTAAGTCGATCAGATTTAGTGCCTAGTTATTTTATTTTATTTTTCTAAAAGGTTTTTTGGATAGACTTGAACTGATACGAGTGTTTAATTAGTTTTTTATTCGTTCTTTTGAAATATTTTTTTTTTTTGGAAATATTGTTATATTCTTTTGATTTATATATTTGAACTTAATCCCAAAGAATCATATGATTATGAGTTCTCTTCGATATTTCAGGGTATTGACATGCAGGTAGTTTTTCTCATATGGGTTATAAGACATTACAAGGACGAGAAACTCGTCAGAACAATGCGTAAGGCTTACCTCCATATGATTCTTAACAGTAGTGATAAGAGAATTCTTGACTTTGTAGAATTTTATATCTTTTTTCTTTTTCTTTTGTGATAAGAGAATTCTCTAATGGTAGTTTTCTTATTTCTACTTACAGAAGTATTGATGCAACTGATATTTCTAATCATCAAGTAGATCTGATAAATATATTTAAAAGGTAACATAATTTTTTAGTTGTCTAGTAGTCTAAAGTTGTTTTTTTAATAAAAACTTAGTGTATATTTTTTGGTTGAACTAATTGTGCATACTTATAAAGCAGTATTTATAGGTCCAAAATATATATTGGGAATTAGTTTTTCCCAATACCTTTAATGAATGGTAGTTTTACTTTAATCTTTCTAAAGTTGCGGTTTGACTTGTATTGAGGTACTTATACCTCCAGTATAGCTAAGAATCCATCGCTTAGTTGTACAAAAAAAAAAAAGTAAAATACTATTTAAAGTATAAATTTATTTAATTATTTTCGTAGTGTTATAACTTTTATACTTCCGTTCTAAAAAATTTTATAAATATTACTTATTTCTTATTGATATTATTAATTGTGTTAATTTCATTACTTTTGTAGTACTACAACAAATTAACATACACAATGGAAGAAATTAGCAATATGCAAGAGAAGTGGACAAAATGTATAATCGACTTTGTAGATTAATTTAGTCACTCAAAACAGTTAGACTATAGTTTTCACGAACAGTTAGACTTAGTATGTCTGACTTAGTATATCTGGATGACTTTATACTTATGTAGATTTAGCTTTTTTAACGTTTATTTGTTTATTTGTGTATCATATTTGTATCTCTACATAAATTATTATAGAATTTGTGAAATTTTTTGTGAAATTTGCAAAATAATTTGCGTGATAGATCTATTTTTAATAGCAGGGACGGTATTTTATTTTTTCTCGATTATATCTTTAGGCAATATTTATTCTAAAAATGTTGTCTATAATTGATAGCTTCTATGACATTTCCAGAATAAATGTTGCATATAGGCAGATATTGTGCAATAGTTTTTTTGAAAGTATTGCATTATGTCTTTAAAAACCTCTTTTAAATGACCACTTTATACAATAATTTTGCTAGAAATATTGATGTACTATTTTACAACACTTGATAAGTATCGCGTATTCACATGACTTTCAGCAATATTAGAATATACAACACTTTACAAGTGTTACTTAATATAATAGGCAACATTTAATAAATATATACTTTTTTTTTTGTAATAGTGGTCAAACTTTATTTTTTGAAGAGTACTATTCAAATTTGTCAATAAAAACTAGTTTTGATAGCCGGAATAAAAATTCATGATATAAATCAACATACAATTGTACAAACACTCAAATTCTTATCGAATGAGTTTTTGACACCGACCAAGGGGTGGCAAAGATTAACACTGGCATGGAAGTACCCCACGTGTTGCTGGTGTGCATAGGTGGAGGTTGGCGACGGAAAAATCTAGCATAAAGACTGGAGAGAGGCGCGATGCTTTCGAGCCTCTAATTCTATCCCAGCAGTGTGAACGACGGCGAAGTCCTTGGATTTTGGTCATCCACCAGCAAAAGAAGATACAAATGGGCATATCGTCGGATAGGGACTAGGGGCATTCGATTATGGGTGAGAACAAGGAAGGGCACTTGTCGAACCTGGGTTGGTATAAGTTAAATCCTAATTAGCTGTTAGATCTCTATTCATTAATTTCTTCCTAAAAAGAAAAATATCCGGACATAATGAGAATAATACAAGGATATAGTAAATCACATATTTATTCTTTTTGGTCAAATGATATTTTTAAGATGAAGTATAATGCACATTAATAATTTTTAATGTATCTGATAAATATTCTATTTTAAGAGAATATTGGTCCCTATATAAGTTTTTACATGTACCAAACATGAAAATGATTATAGAGGAAAATCTTTCTCTTTGGTTTCTTGAGCCCAGAAGTAGCTTCTGAGCCTGTTTGGATAAATTATCAAAAGATTTTTTGGCAATGAAAATTCTGCCAGAGAAAACCGTGAGACTCATGTGGCTTCTTTAGAAAGAGGTTCAAAGAATATATATGGAAAATTTTCTTTTTTTTAGTTTTAGTAAAAATTTACATTTCCATATTTAGCCTTATTTTAATAAATGACAAAAAAAAATGCCATTTAGTTCCTCAAATCAAAATTTCAAATATATCATCTAAATAATATACTGAAAGCTATGATTTTAACTTTTCTTCTTCTAATGAATAAAAGTAAAAGTAAAAGCTATCCTAAACGGACCCATAATTTGATATCGTTTTCTTTTCTTTCCTCCAAGTGCTTCAGCACATTGTTCTTTCTTATTCCTCCAAGCGCTTCAACATATTGTCGTGTTTTACTTTTCTTTAATTGATATCATTAGGCTAAGTTTAATATTTACCTTTTTGCTATTTTGTCTTGTATGATGGATATCTTCCTTATAAGACTAAAGTATCATCAATGAAAAAGGCAGCTCCTTGATTTTCATCCAAAGAATTGTATATTGCTTTGTTCTTCAACCTTAAGAAATGTTCTTTTATTACTAACCAACGACTGTTTTTGGGCTTTAATATTAGTGACAGGGATTCATAAGTGGATGAGACTAAAGTTCAAGCTATTCGAGACTGGTCTACACCAAAGACAATACATGACGTGTAGAATTTTCATGGGTTAGCTACTTTTTACAGCCATTTTGTGTGAAACTTTAGTGGAATCATGGCTTCTATTACCAATTGTGTCAAGCAAGAGCGATTTAAATGGGGCAATGAACAAGACCAAAGTTTTGCTATAATTAAAGATAAGCTGACCTCTGCTCCTGTGTTGGCGTTACCCAACTTTGATCGTACTTTTGAAGTGGAAGCTGGTGCTTCTATGTTGGGTATTAAGGTTGTCCAAAAGTAAAATAGCCGTCTTCTTGAATATTTTAGTGAGAAACTCAGCAAAGCTCGTAAAAAATAGAGTATGTATAAACAAGAGCTATATGCTATCATTCGTGCTTTTAAACATTGGGAGCACTATCTTTTACAAAAAGAATTTGTTCTTCACATTGACTATTAAGCCTTATCCATCCTCAAATTTTAGAAAAATTTGAGCTGAAGGCATGCACGCTGGGTTTTTCATCTCTAAAAATTTACATTTGCTTTAAAACATAGAACTGGTTGTTTGAACAAAGCTGTTGATGCACAGAGTCAGAAGGCATCTTTGCTTGTCACCCTTTGCAAAAAAATGACTAGTTTTGAGAGCTTAAAGGATCTCTATGGTACTGATGAGGCTTTTGGTAATTTGTGGGCTCAATGTGCCACTAATGTGTCTCAAGGTGACTATCACATATTTGAAGGGTTTCTCTTTAAAAAATCACAACTTTGTCTTCCTCACTCATCACTTCGGGAGCACTTGATATGAGAATTACATGTTGGTGGCCTTGCTGCACACCTGGGATGTGATAGAATGGCATCTCTCCTTATAGCTCGATATTTTTGGCCACACATGCTTAATGATACTTCTCGCTTTGTTCAGTGATGCGCAATCTGCAAAAGTGCAAAGGGACGTGCACAAAACACAGGTTTATATTCATCACTACCCATTCTAAACAACATTTGGGAAGACCTTCGCCATGACTTTGTATTGGGCTTACCTCAAACCTCTCGCCATGTTGATTCTGTCATCGTAGTTGTTGATCATTCTTGAAAATGGTTCACTTTGTTGCTTGCAGGAAAACTACTGATATAAGTCATATTGCTCGTCTTTTTATTAAGGAGATTGTGCGCCTCCGTAGACTTCCTAAATCCCTCACTTCTAATCGCGATGTCAAGTTCATTAGCCACTTCTGGCGGAAGCTTTAGAAGTATTTCAACACCTCTCTGAATTTTTGTAGCGCATACTACCCTAAATGGATGGTTAACCATAAGTCATAAATCATTCACTTGGCGATATGATCTGATGCCTAGCCGGGGATAAGCTAAAATAAGAGGACCAAATTTTGTCACATGCTAAATTTGCTTTCAACAGTCTCTCACATTGGTCTACCAGGCGCTCTCACTTTTCTGTGGTCTATACCAAAGTTCCTGATCATATTGTCGACCTTTTGCATCTCCCTATGCCCAAAAAAAAATATGCTGCTTGTTTAGCTAAGAAGATAACTCTTACTCATCAAGCTGGGAAATCTGCTCTTGAAGCTTCAAATGCCAAGTACAAGTTTATTATTAATAAGCACCACCAAGAGAAGTGTTTTGTTGAAGGTGATCTCATTATGGTCCATTTGAAGAAGTCCCAATTCCCTACAGGTAATTATGCAAAACTCCAATTGAAAAAGATCGGCCCATTTCGCATTAAACACAAAATTAATGAAGATGCTTACATCTTGGACCTCCCTGCTGAGTATAGCATCTCTGCCACTTTCAATGTTGCCGATCTCTATGAATATCTTTTCTTTCATTGATATTGTTAAGCTAAGTTGAATATTTACTTTTTTACTATTTGTCTTATATGATGGTTGTCGACCTTATAGGACTAAATATCATCAATGACTAAGGTAGCTCCTTGGTTTTCATCCAAAGAATGTATATTGCTCTGTTCTTGTACAAAAAAGGTCCAAAGAGACCTTATCCTTGGTTTTATCAAAGGAATCAATTCCTTTGACTGTACTACGCCACTACCTATGGGATTTCAAGATACATAAATGCCTCAACAATACTTAGATATGGTACTTTAAGACCAAATAGTTCTCTCATTATCTTCTATGTGTCAAAAAATACTCTTTTTCACTTCCAATGAGTGGATCACCATTGATATGCTTATGGGAAAAGAGTTATTTATACAAAACTTATTTAAGTATCTTTTCCAAATAAGTGGATTGGTGTACTAAGACTTCTTAAGACAAATTATATATATGTAGACTGATAAAAAACTTTCTCTCCTTAAATTCTTTCCTTTGAATTCACTCTTCGGGTAGGCACAAGTCTTTTTGAGTTCATTAGGTGTCTTAATGTTATTAAGATCATCAATATACATTATAATCACATAACTACTTTGTGACCATTTTATAAAAATACATGGACATGGTGTACTATTCAAACCTATCGATTATAACACATATGCCTATATTATTTGAAGTTATAAGTAAATTTCTACTATTTGATCGAGTACATATTTCGCGTCTGATGTGCACCCATCTCCAATATCTTTAACCCTTCCGAGATTCTCATAAAAAAAGATCATTGTCTAGTTTTCTATATATGTAAAAAATTATTATAACATCCATGAGGTGTATATCTAACTTCCCATTAACTGCCATAGTAATCAAGTAATGGAAAGTGATCATAGCCGTAACACTAGAATAAGTTTCTCCATAGTCAATGCCTAGTCTTTGCGAGAAAACCTTAACAACTACATTCGCTTCATAATTTTATTGTTTTGTAATCTAGTTCATAAAGAAAATGGCTTGAATTATTTCCTAATAAGTATTCCAATACTCAAATTGTATCATTTCAACATATCGAAGGTATAACTCAAATGATTGACAATCTATTTCAAAAGAGTAATACTATATAACTTGACCAAATGTTTGACACGTGCCATGTACTAGTTGGTGGTGCATGCCTTGTAGCTAAAGTTTATTACCATCATTGGGTTAATGCCTAAAGGCTACTATCATGTGGGTCAACTATAAAGGAAGGCCACAGTAATTTTGGTTTTCCAAAATTATGTGGAAACACTATATTTTTATCAATAAATAAAAAAAAAAAGAGAGAGAGAGAACTATGTCAATAAGTCGGGGAAGAATTTCAAAAGAGGGGAGAAGATCACGAGAACAAATAAATCTAATCTTGATTTAACATAATCTGCCATTCTTGGACACCATGCCCGTCTAGCTCAGTTGGTAGAGCGCAAGGCTCTTAACCTTGTGGTCGTGGGTTCGAGCCCCACGGTGGGCGTGCTTAAATTTTCTTATTTCATTTATTTTTATCTATGTTTCTGCCCAACACTAAGCGGGCTGGTTTACTTGGAACAACTTCTAAGAAAGCCCAAACAGAACAGTTTTGGTTACTCACTGTATGAGCCCTTTGTTTGCGGGTTTCTAACACTTATACCTACAAAAACCGAAAAGAATTACAAAAATACGGAAGTTAGAGTTTTTTCCAATTTTTGTACGATTTTAATTAGGGAAATATCACTTTTTAAATATTTAGAAAATTACCATTTTTAAAATAGTTACTGGTTACCGGTTTCTGGAAACTGGTTACTAGAAACTGGTTACCAGTTTTATACCCGTTATAAATATCTTCGATTACGAGTTACCAGTTTTTGGAAACTGGTTACTAGAAATCAGTTACTATTTTAAAAAGTGGTATTTTTATAAATATTTTTTAAAAAATGGTACTTTTCTAATAAAAACCGTGTCGCACCGTGAAAAATACAAAAGCACCGTATTTTTTCAATTTTTTTCAGAAATACTGTATATTTTCTAATTTCCCCTTTGTTTTTTTCTTTTTTTTTTTTGATGATGAATTAGCTATCTAATGTTGTCTTAAGTTTTCATGATTTTTGGATTAAATNGTTTTAGTTTTAGTTTTTTTTTTTTTTTTTGTGAATAAACTTTACTGAAGTTTCGATGCTTCTAGAAAAGGAGAAGTAGAAACAGACCTCTTGACCAATGAAACTCTGTGAATCTTCCTTCAATTTTAACTAGTCTGAAATTATCATCTGAGAATATAGCTTTTTAAAGTCATTGAGAGGTTGTTCATTTTTTTAAAACAATTAATATATACTTGATTTATATTCTAGAAACAAACATATATGATACACATTATCAAGTGTCCAAACCAAACACTATCTGGAATTTTTCTTCTATCCTTCCCTTTCTTATCGTTGTGATTTCTTAATTTAAGCACTCTTAATAGGCCAGCCCATAGCTCAATATCGTATTTTTCAAATTTTACAGACCGTTCGTGGGTTACAAATTAGTTGTAAAACACGTGGTCAGGCCTGCTTTTGAAAATATGAGAAATTTATACCCAATACCTATTTTTGTGCCTCATATTTCACGAATATCCGTTTTCAAATTTTGTTTCAAAAATACCCATTTCTGTGGTATACATTACATATGTGTAGTACACATTTACAATGTAAATTTTTACTTATGATTTACATTTGTTGTGTAAATTTATGCCTATAGTATATATTTTGAAATGTATACCAATTTTAAGGTATAAGTTTTACTCATGAAATGTAAACTACTGTATACATTTCATGTATAAAATACTTGTGATTTACATGTATCAAAAAATGGGTATAAAATGGGTATTTGTAAAAAACAAAAATAAAAACAGATATTCATGAAAATATGAAACGGATATTTATGAACTTTTTCCTTGGAAAATTCTACTATTTTAATTGAGCCTAGTCTTGATTATTGAGTTTCTGGACAAGATCATTAATTTTGATTTTAACTGGAATATTTTTGGTAGGGAATTTAAAAAAGAAAACAAAACAAAATATTTTTCGGTTCAAGATTTTGACTACAAATTCTATTTTGCCTTTTTTTTTTTTCAGTAACAAAATGCATATGCTTTCCTTATTGTACTTTCGAAAACATAATTTGTCAAAACAACAGTGTTGTCGTTTTATAAGATGTAATTCCATTTTCGGATCCCAGGTTGTTTGTGAAAACTGAGAAATATCGTTTTTCGTAGACTTGTAGTTTTCACATTGTTCAATACCCTTTTTTTTTAATGTTGTCGTTTTCATTACTTTGGCCTTGTTCAAATGTAACACAAGTGGTTCTTTATATCTATTCCTTTTTCCACTATATGTTGCTATTTTATTTTCACGGAAGTGTCGTTGAAATAATTGTCTTAAAAAAAAAATTGTATACGATGTCGTTTTTAATGTCGTTGCTTTTATTAGATATCTATGTTACAATATGTTGTCGTTTGTACGAAATATAATGGCTTTTAGAGACTTGTCTGTTTTTTCACATTTTCTTTAAAAGAAACGTTGTCCTTCCTATCAAGGTTTTTTCGTTTCTTAAAGTTCTTGCTTATGGTATTTACTTTGCAGTTTTTAGCACATACTGCCGTTTACATGGAATATTGTCGTTTTCATGTTATTGTTTTCTTTATGTCGTTTATACAGTCGCTCTTTTAATATGCGCTATCATAGCTAATATTGTCTTCGATACAGAAGTTTTAGTTAATGTTGTGTTCTATACAAACATTTATTTAACGAAAGTTGGTCGTTTATTTGAGATGTTGCTATTTTCATTTATTATGTCGTTTTACAGATTTAATACGTTGTCGTTTCATGTTCGGTTCTGGCGAAGACGGGGAAGGGTGGGTGTCGACAATTTGATCATCCTCTACTCCTTGAGATCCGGGGCACCGCCCAGAGCTACGAATCTCGTCCTTTTAGAAGTCATGTCGTTTTGCGCATAGTCGTTTAAGAGACGATTTTATATTTCTGATCAATATGTGGTCGTTTTTTTCTAAACATATGCTATGTCGATTTTGTTAAGTTGTTGTTGTTGTCTAATATTATCGTTTTCGTATTCTGTTGTCATTGTTTCGTACACTTGTTTTTCAACGTTGTTTAATGGATATGGATTCGTTTCTGTACTGTTGCTATTTAAACATGGGTGCCTCTGTGTCTCTATTGCTACTTTTTTTTAACCTCCCACTCCTCATTTAATTTTTATTTAACGACAATATTGACTTTATATGAAATGATAAATAATCACATATAATATTAAATATTAGGATCTTGTTTCTCAACTAGCCTATTCATTCTTAGCACATGCCCCCTCAAACACAATTTATAAAACCAAACACCTTTTAAAAAAAAATCTGAAAAATCAAAATCCTTTCATTAGATTAGATTTCTCTTATTATGGATGAATATACTATGAACTCTAAACTTCAACTTTTTTGTTAAATTAACACATTCTCTCAAGAACCCTAAAAATAGAAATTAACTCTCTCAAGAACTCTAAAAAAATTCCTAAAAAACTTTAACATTTTAGGGAAAAAAATGAAATAAAAAAATACATATTAAAAAAATCTTTAATATATGTGGTGAGTTTTATCAGGAAAGCAAGATATTGAAGAATAATAAAGAAGATAAAAATTAGTGAAAAATCTTCAAAACTAGTGGCCGTGGAGAGAAAAAAAAATCTCAAGATTTGATTTTATTCAAGTTTAAATTTGGAATAACAAATATTAGAAGGGATGTGTTAAGAAAATGTTTGATTTTTAAATTTGAAAGATGTATTTATTTTTAAAAAAAAAGGTGGGAAGAAGAGGGAAAAAAAAATGGTAATAGAGCCACTTTTAAATATTTTTTTCGATATGCGTCGCTGTTTACCAATATGTTGTCCTTTGAATTAGGGATGTCAACGGGGCGGAGCGGGACCGGTTTTATATTAACCATCCCCATCCCCATTATTATTTCATAATACTATCCCCGCATCGTTTACTATTTAATTTATTGCGGGGCAGTTTCGGAGAATCCCTGTCAGGGAACGGTTTCCCCATCGGTGTATCGGTATCCCCATTAAGTCCATTAAAAATTTTCTATGTTAGCCCAAATCCTTAGAAGTCTAAATTCATTAAAAAAAAAAATTGAAGTTAAATCCATCAAAAACTCTATAATGAACGCAAGAGGCACAGAGAGAAAGGATAACAAATATCGTAAAAAACTGAGTGCGGCATATTATGAAACCTAATTGTATTAGTATATGACTATATATATTATTAGGTTTTTTTTGGGAATTTAAAGTTGAATTATTAGTATATATAAAAATAAATTTAAAAAATAATCTATACATAATCGGGGCGAGGTCGGGGCAGGGCATTCAATCCCAAGCCTGCCCCGCCCCATAAAATATTAATCGGAGAATCCCTGCCCTATGCTCCGCACCGTTTATAACGGTGAAAACCCGTCCCGTTCGGATCAGTGTACCACGGTGCACTGCCTCGTTCGGTGAAATTGACATCCCTACTTTGAATTAAAATGATCTCTAACTTCTCTGGTTCAAGTTAGGGTAATTTTCTTCCCACTGTCGTTTTCAAAAGAAATTGTCGTTTTCTATGTGATTGCCAACCAGGCATGAGGCACCACTGCCTCATCCCGTTTCCCTCGGAACCGCCACCCCGATCGAGAAACCCCTAAGCTCAGTCCGTCTAGCTGCTGCCACAGGAAACCACTAGGACAACCGGCTCCACCCTATATATATATATTTATATTGCATAGTCAAATTAATATGCGCGTGTTAGCGTACTCCACTGCTGCGGGAGTTAGCTAGAATAGTGGGGAACAAACTTAATCAAGATGAAACAATTAATCGTTGGTGTTTGGACAAAGGAATCCAATATAATTGTTTTTTATATTACGAAAAAAAAAAAAAGTGATCAGACATGCGGAATGAAGATTCATATCAATCCCAAACGGTACGAATGACCCTTTATAGACATCTAAATTAAGGTTCATCATACTTCATATTTAAATAAATTGCAAATTGGGATTCAGCCCAATTTTTTTCCCATATATATATATATATATATATATATATATGTATGTGTGTGTGCGCGCGTGTGTCTGGAACACTTATTGGACTGTACTTACCAAAAACCCTTCCGTACATGGTTATATATGGCCCTTGCAGGAAATCAGGATCATGCGCCCACCATTATTGAGAGGCCAAATTCCAAAATATTGGTGATCAGCCTCTCTAAGCTGCCGCTCACAAGCTTATAAATTTGAGTTAATATTTTTGTGCTTTAATTTTTTGTTTGGTTTGTGCCCAAAAAAAAAAAAGGAAAAAGGAAAAAAGAAAAACGTATTGCTTGTTTAATTAAGTTACATATGTACGTGTTGGAAATTGCCACCTCAAACCCCCACGGACCTTCTTTAGTGGGTAAAGAAAACTAAAACTTGTTATTTTATATTCAAAGTAGAGGTACTGAGCACTAGATTTGGTGCACCACAAATTTTTTTGGCTTTAATGAGTCTTATACATATGCTCGTTCGTTCTAAGTGGCCTAAAAAGCATGAAGTCCAAAACCCCTTTGCCCCCTTTTACCTTTTAAACGCACCATAATGCTGAAAAAAAGAGCATGCAATATATAACTTTTTCCAGTTTTATGTGTATATGTACATATTTTACCCATAGTTTAATATGTATGCAATATACATACATACATACATAACACTTGTCTGAAAATAGTTTTGCAAAGGGAAAGCTAGTGCCGTTCCTGGCAGCTTCCGGGTGTCGCGTTTATGTGGGAAAACCAATTATGAACAGTAAATTTTATCCCAAAATCAAATTATGAATAGTAGTAAAGAACAGCTTTAACTCTACTTTTGTAGATTTATTTACACGACTGTATAATATATTCATCTTCATTTTGATTTCGGTCATGGGAAAAGTGTGGCACATAAGTTTGACTCCCTATTATAATCGTACTTTTGTCTTTTGATTAATTTTTTGTAAGGAATGCCAAGTGTCACTAGCTAAATGGTTGAAGATTTTTCCTCATGAATGGCATGCACTAGAATATTCAGAAGAAAAGCCAGGGTGGCCAAAAATATCTAGGGAAGTAAGTTCTTGGCCTATTTGGAAGAGAAGGGCGATTAGTCCATAAGTGAAGGTACAATAATTGAGCACTTCGCTGCCATGCCACCAACTCTTGCTTTGGGTCCTTTTCTAGACCGCTTTTTCCGGTTAAACAAATAATTGTGCAAAGTCTAATTAAGTACGTCGTGTTACTTGGATTAAGCAATTGGGTAATTTGGCTTATTAAGCAATTGGGTAATTTGGCTTAAATTAAGTAACACGATCTTACTTAATTTAAGCCAAATTACCCAATTGCTTAATAAAGTCTGCAAAGGAATTTTCTTATACCCACAGGTACTGCATGCAAATAGATTAAAACATCCATCCTTACCCCCTTCACAAATTCAAATATAAAAAACAGAGAAAAAAAAAACGTTTCTTATATGTGTGTATATTTAATTTCCATATATATATATATGTATATATATATCTTAAATCATGTACGATTGATTTGTCTCCAAAGGGGAAAAAAGAATGTATGAAATTATGAATGGATCGCTTATATATAATATTCCTTGAGCATGATATCAAGCACAATTTTAGACAATTCGATGATCTACATAGAATAATGTTTTTGATTGGTACTAGTGATTATAAGATGCATAACATCGTCTTTTTGCAATTTACTCTTTTTTCTTTCCTCATGATTTCTACTCACAAGAGATGGAGATTTTGGTGTGAATATCTTTGTCCTATAGACTTATTATCATAGAGGTTGGGTCCTACTAGATTTTGAATATGTGTAGATTTTATTTTATTTTCGTTATTTTTCTATAATCTATTTGTAACTTTCTTATATATAGATCTGAATATCCTGCAATTCTGATCGATAGATGTGGAGGAAGTTCATCATAAGTGTTGCGTTGATCATAATGATAGATTCTATTATATTAATTGATAGTATACTTTGAGATAATTAATGAAGGGAGAACCCTTACTACTTTATGAAGATCTGAATACTGTGGTTCTTCGGATCAATATTGAACCTTTAACTAGTAGAAAGTGATTGTACGCTCATTTTGAGTATAAGCTAAATTGATCTTGTAATATGTATAGCTTTATGGAGTTATTACTAGCAATGCAAACTTGATCTTTTGAGAGATGCATAGTGCCATGTGGCTCTTGTCATTTATTCCTCGTTTTAGAAATCAAGTGGCTTATACACGTAATGCCACACTTTTTTTTTTCTATATTATTTTCTTTATGTTGTGCTAGGAAATTTCCAAATTATATATATTGCTCCCATTAAAGCAAGCAATTTATTGTAATAAAGAATTTTATTTCTTTTTCTTAAAAAAAAAGATGTATAACATCATGCATGCTTATGAGTACAACATGACATTAACACTATTATATTACATTACAAAGGAAAATGCTAAACATGATAGATAAAGATATATATTAAATTTTAATAAATTACAATCAAGCTTTTTTTTTTTCTAGTTTTAGATCATTTGTCAAGATATTTAATATTAGTCGATAGTAAAATATAAAACTAAATATTTGATCTCAAAAAATTATGTTTAATATTATATACATAAATAATGTTAAGGATCTCAACTTTTATAAAACTTTTTAATGCCATCATATATGGCATGCGAGTTGTTATAATACAATGGGTGATGATATAGTTAAAATTCAATTTTGATAAGTTCTAAATACCAATTGAATGGTGAATACTCACATACCACAAATGATGATATTGAAAATATGGTAGCCTATCATTATCATTTATATTTATACATAAGAATTCCTTTGCAAAATAGACTTTTTAGAAAGTGACTTTTCGTAAATATATATATAAGGCACCAATCCCGTAGGTATTTTTTTTTTACCTATTCATAGGTATTGTTTTGCTATCACGCACGTCTTTTTATGAAAAAAAGTTGGAGAGAGAAAAATATTGAATAATAGATTTTTATTTTTATTTTTTTTCTAACTACCCAACACTACAACAAAAATGTGAATTAGTAACATTTCATTTAGTGACATTAACCTTAAAAATATCATTATAACAATATTTTGTGACTTGCTGAAAAATGTCATTAATTTACAAGAATATTATGATCTTTGAAAAATATATTTTAAAAATTAGATTTAATAATATTTTAAAAATGTCACTAAAGTTTGTTTTTAGTGGCATATTTCAAATGTCAGTAACATTTTATTTTAGTAGCATTTTAAAAATGCGATTAAAGTTAGATTTTCATAGGATTTGAAAATTTAATTAAATTTTTAGATTTAGTGACATTTTAAAAATGCCATTTATTCATCTCTAAAATTATTGATAATTTTAAGAAGAAATTTATCAATATGAAAAAGTATAAGTTTAGACATAAAAATACTAAGAAAAAAATATATATATATATATAAGAGGAGTATGAGTACTCCTTATGTTTCTCTCTTTTTTATTAATTTATTTATTTACCATCGTATTATGTTTCAAAAAAATAGAATGCACCATCATACTCAATTTAGCTAAAAATAAATACGTTTTTTTTTTTCCCGAAGAAGTTAAATGATAAAAGAATTCATGTAAAAAAAATAAAGAAACCACTTTAGGAAAATTACATGCATACTAATTATAAAATAGTTATATAAGTAGAAGGGATCTCCTATAATAAAGTCTTTGAAGAGTAGAATCCTCTAAAATAAACTATTTAAAAAATAGGATGGAAACGTAAAATCATTTTTACGGTCAAGTTCAATAGTTTCATAATTATCATATAATAGATTATTAGATTAATTAATTAAAATAATAAAATATCTTCTAAATTTTAAATTAAAGATGTGTATGTAATATATGGCAGACGCTGATAATTCAAATTCAAGATTACTATAAAGCAAAAGAATTTAAATTTAGAATCTTTGTATATAGATTCCTTAAATTTTCAAGTAAATCTAAATTTAATTTCTTTTAGAATTCTTAAAATTTAGCACACCACGAAAACAAACTTAAAATGAAAACTAACTTATCTACCACTAGATCGTATATTTTGTCATCTACTTAACCGTGTACCTTCATGCACTCCACCAACAAATCCTTCTCTCAAGATTAAGTTTAGCTCTTACAATTTCATCTTTTTATATTTCCTATGCCTTTATCTTCTTTATTTTCTAGCATCGATGTGATCATGTGAGTCATCTCCAAGCTTCTATTTCATATTTCTCTTTGCAAGCTAGTTTTGTTTTGTTTTGTTTTTTTAATCAACTTTTCTAATGATTTCTTTTGATTCTTTGTCAGGTTTACTATTTAATTAAAATAATGATTCATTAGATGCAACTCATTTATAGAGGAGAAGAAAGCGATTGGGTAAAGTAAAGAGGAAAAAGAAAGTATATACCTATAAAATTTGATCCATATGTATAAATCTTCTCTCTTCTTTCTTTTTACTCCTACAGGAAATTTCTGCATTATTTTTCTTATTATTTATTTGTTTTCATTTGTTTATTTTTCAGGAATCCAGCGAGAGACATACGATGAGAGATGGGTGCAAGGACTATCTAAGCAATGTTGATATTTTTCCTTTATTTATTTTTCAAGATTTTGATAAGCAACATGCCGATGAGATGGATACAAGGATTATCTACAAAAAATGAAGAACTCAATTCATTATTTTAGCAGATGGTCTATTTTTATAGCTTTTAATTCTATATATTATTGTGTAAATTTTGAATTCATGATGTAAAATTCATTATTTTTATCAATCAATAATCTATTTATTTTTTAGTTTTCGTTTTTTGTTGTTTTTGTTCTGATAAATATTATATTGGAATTATTACTTTGAATATAAAAATAGTAAAAAAGGAACCCGCAAACATTAAATCAAATTAATTTACATGCAATAAATATAGTTATGTATAATAATTTACTAGCATCCAAATATCATTGATATATTTTTTCAATGACTATTAAAGGAAACAAAAATAAATAAATAAATCCACATTATATAATTTTTTCTAAAAAGAAATAGCAACCAGAATTTTTACAGGTAATAATGAATTTTCTTGATCTAAATATGTGATTTAGATTAGTGACATTTTTTTAAATGTCATTAATATAGTTTAATAATATTTTTAAAATGCTATTAAAACTTTTCTTTTATACTTTTAAAATATATTTTTTCATTTATTAAGTTGAACAATTCAGTGACATTCGAAATGTCACCAACGGTATAGTAGCATTTTATAAATGCTACTAAAAAGGATAATATAGTGACATTTGATATGTCACAAGACTTTTAGTCGCATGGGCATATTTTACATTTGCTACAAATGTCATTAACATCATAAATACTTTTAAAAATAAGTAATAGTGATATTTTTAAATGTCATATATGAGGATTTTTGTTCTAGTGCAAATTATGGTAACCGTTAGATTATGATCCAACAGCTTAAAAAAATACCTATTGGATTGGGAACTATATATATATATATATATACAGTGACGGAGCTAGAAAATTTTTTCAGGTGGGGCATACACTAAAATTTTTTTAGCTAATTTTGAAACACATTAATCAACATAAACCAATATAAATTTAAATAAAGTATTTAAAGTGAATCTAAAGATAATTTTTCCAAAATGAAGGCAAATTTTTTAATTTTAAAATAATATAAGTAAAATTCAAAATTTTTTTAAAAAATTAGTGAGTCATGTTTGGGGCATTATTGAATTTTTTTTAATAAAAAAAGCAAAAACTATAAATATAAAAATTCAAAGAGGCAAATAAAAGATAAAATTGAAATTTTTATATAAACTCAAGGCAAAAACATATAATTTTCAAAAAAATGAGGAGGACCACCGCCCGTCTTGGCTCCGTCTATGTGAATATATATATATTTAAACTCTTTGCAAAATAGTTTTTTTTTTTTTGCTCTGGCTTTGCAAAATAGTTTAATTGACTACGCTTGATACCATGCTAAACCACTCTCAATATTATGCTTGATCATTTGCGCAGAGTTTTAAAACACATGTGTTACTAAAAATTGCTTTTAAAACTATCTATTTTCTCCAACTTTCCTGTATAGTATATAAACACTTTGTATAGTAAATGTTTATATAGGTAGACCGATGTGACAAACGGATGATTCCAATAATCGCCACATGGCACTTGTAATGGGTCAGGGGATGTGATTATAGTACGTATGTTGCTCTAGGGTTTCGGAAGTGAAAGAATGATTTGAATTATATATTATAATAAGAGCAATCTCTCCTTTTCTTAGTGGGGGTGGCGAGAAAGCTTCGCATGAAAGAAATTGAACTTTTACAAAGTAAATTGCTTTAAGAAGCCAACATACCACCTTCGAGCAAACTTCCAAAGCTCATTGTTTAGGAAGCAATATTAATATTACTAACTAATTTAGTTTCTTAGGCACCTAGTTTCGTATATATAAAATATCAAGGCCATTAATACATTTTAACAATATCCCTTTTTTCTTTTCCTTTTTCAAAAAAAAAAAAAAATTAGAGCACACTAGTAACTAGTAAGCAAACAGCTAGTTTCTTCTCTCTATTTGTTTTCTCGTTTTTTCATTTGTACAAAGAAATTATGAGGATTTTTCTAATACAACTGATCAGAGTTCCCCTTTTTTCTATGTATGATCACATAGTCATGCGTTACTTAAAATTAAAAAAAAAAAAAGAATAAGAAGAAGGAAAAAAGAAAGAAAACCCTATATTGTTACAGACTAAAAGATTAATCAATCTTCTTGAAGGGGGAAAAAATGCATGTAATGTTGTACAGGATCTTAATGTCGAACTTAAAATTGATGGTATTAGTAGCTTTCAAAAAAAAAATGATGGTTTTAGTAAAAGAGAAAAAGACATGGTTTTATGAACATATCATATGAAATGAAGAAAACTACAAAAAGAAATTTTCTTCTCTTTTATGTATGAAGCCTCAAGAGAATTCCGTGTTTCCGTAGGAAAAAAATTTTAAATGCTTGTCGTGTTAGTATTCACAGGAAATTATTTACCTCGAGTGGTATATGATATTTATTAATCTAGAGTTCATATAATGTGTACATAAAGTCATAAACCATGGTGTGTAGCAGTAGCACGTTATCAATAATTAAACTTTTTTATGATGTGTGAAAACTTGAATGAGTAATTCAATATGTATATACACTTTTAAAAGCGAAAAATTCAAGATCAGACAATATATAATTATTCATACTAGCTGTTTATTCATGTGAATATGTAATTATGTTACAATTGTAAGAAAACTTTCTAGCCAGAAGACAAATTTGGTTACATGAATTGTATGGTTTGTTTATTCTTTTATATATATATATATATATATTGATATTTAGTAGAATGGCTATCTTAATTATTATTTACAATAGAAGTTTATGATTCTTTTTTTTTTAAATTAGTATTTCGAGCCTCCTTGCGGTTCCGTATCAAGGTTTTTGTTAATTCGGGTCAACTGTATCAAGTTAATTGATAAAAAGTCCACTAATTCCAGGTATTTAGGACAAAATCTCTTTAAAAAAAATGTAATAAGGACTAAAATATCAAAGAAAAATACAAATCAGGAGAAAAAATGTCTGCGTCCAATTATCGAATAAAGATTTAAGAAAGCCCAATAATTGATTTGCAAATCTTGAGCATTTCGTAGAGATTATCTCGAAATTGAACTTCTAGAATCTTAATTAAAAATAATAATAATAATAACTTTCTCAAACTCATCTCCTTTGCATGTACAACTCTGATAAGGATCAACGGGCCCTAATAAGTTATCAGCATCAATCTGATGGATTTGCATAACTTTATTTTATCTCAAAAATTTTCCTTTAAAAAGATCAGAATTTCCATGTAGAGAACATAATAATTGCGCTATATCTTATAGTACCATTTACTAAGGCCATACAACATTTTTTCTTTNCAATGATCAGCCAGCTCTTATTCAATTATTATCCCGAACAATCAAAAATTGAGTTTTGACACCAAGTGATTGGTCATACCAATTCGAAGAGGCCAGTACTTTAGAACAGAGGCGAGCTTCAATAGTGACTATTTATTTTTCCTAAAAAGAAATGATTGGTGAGTTATATATAAGCTAATAACCTTCTCACTTAGAAATTAAGCAGGATAATTTGAAAGCCAAATCATGACTTTACTAGCATATTTAGCTGAAATCCTCCATCCCTAGCTTGCTTGCCTTTGATGTTTATGTAGAAAAAATACTAAATAACACTAGATCTAAACAATATTTTACATACTTAGAGAGCTATACGTTAAAATATTAATTGTATGTTCTCTTACGTTTTTATTTGTGATACGTTAAATTACTAATTATATGTTATCTTACGTTTTTATTTGTGTATGGTAATACCACAAGAACCCTTTAACATTGCTCATTTATTTTGTACAAATGGGAAAAATGCAATTTTTTTTTAAGAAAGGCAATTTTCAGTACTTGTTTTGATACAAAGAAAATATCTTTGTTTACAAATCTGATCATCATTCTATTACATTATCACCAATGATATGTAAAAGCCTTATTAATCTCAATTTGTTTTGCACTTGCGTATCGTTTGTAAGGTAAACTGAGCAAACCAATTAAGTTTCTCATATATGATTTGACTCAATATTCCTGAAATATAGCAAGTCAATGGTTTGAAATGCAAAAGTAAAGTAAGAAAAAGTTGCTAGTAGAAAACAGTTTTCACATTCTTTATTATACCAATAACAATAAAACTCGGTTTTTACATTCTTTACACTAATTATTAGACATTTGTTTTACCCTATAAATCAAAGGTTATGTATGCAACTGTATTAAACAAAGGAATTGGTCTAAGTGGCAGTACTAGTTGTTGGGGATAAAACTCGTATGGCTCATTTTATGGCCTATATGGAGCTTACAAAAGGTATTTGTATTTTTATGGGGTCCCCTATTCTCAGAAAAGATGTAATTATTATTTTTGAATATCAGGTAATCATATTTCAAATCAGTTATTATCTGGTAAGTATCCTAATATGACTAGATTACCCAAAAGATAATTGTTTATTATCTAATTAATAGAGTTTCCTATTTATTAAATATCTCTTATTTGCCTATAAACACACAGCCTTCTTCTTCATTCTACATCTTTTTTCTATGATATCTTCTTTTTTCTATTCTATTCTCTCTACACACGACCCCTACTAATCTTTTGCTCTTTTGCAGGGAAATCAGAACTACATCAGGGTTTGATCCCTGCAAAAGGTATGTAGGCAGCTTTTATAAGCACAACCCAAAAAAACTAACCCATTTTTTCTGGATACAGGATTATAAGTGGTCATGGCCCTCCAATAAATTCAATTGTAGAATTTGACATCTACACTAATGTCTCCCATACCTGACAATTACTCTCTCTTTTGATAGCTGAGTTTTGCATGCTTACAATGTGTGAAGCTTTAAATAATTAAGATAACACAAAAGTTGTTTTCACAAATAATAGAATTATTATTAAATTTGAAGTCGCCATTCAATTTGATTTAAAAAGCATGTCAATTGAGCCAAAAGCGAGTTCAAAAAGTGACATCTGTAAAGCAATTTCGCTTCAAATTTCTTATAGTCACCTAACATATTACCTAAACTTTTGGCTTTATGGAAGTCTTATGTGCTGCCACATTTCATTTTATATAATGAAAAAAATATTTGAAACGACTTGTAAGTAAACGATCTTCCCCACTCTGCTCAACAAAAACGGAACATCTTTGCCCGCAAGAAATAACAATCTTATAATTAGCTTTCTAATAATCAAGTACAATTGATTGATGACAATAACGTATTTGGAGCTATCACTAATTAATCAGTCACAAATTAAATGTAGTATTTAACTAGATTAATCATGGTCTTTTAAGGACACAGATTTGGTAAGAAATTCTAGCTTTCAGAAGATTGGGCATTGGCTTCAGTACTATAGTCTTCATACTCATGTCGCTTCAATCATGGGAGGAGTGAATTATTGCCTTGATTAAAAGAAGGATGGATAAATTAATGTTACTATTAGTAAAAGAACTATATGTGTAAGTCTCATATTGTTAGTCTAACTTCGCTACTAAGAAAAATTGGGTTATTCTAACTTAAAATATTACTAGAAAAATTTTATCATTTATTTTTCAAATAAATTATGCAGGGGATCGAGATTAAGAGAAATTTTTTATATTCTTAATTTTCACTTATAATCTGAACACCAGCATCATTATATACATTCATAGATACATATACATGTATATAAAAATATATATATATATATATACGTATACATAATATATTCTACTGGATCTCGCGGGTAGGACTTGTAGGAAAAAGAACAAACAAAATAATATATACATGTTTGTATCAATTAGTCAGATCGATTATTGATTCCATGTTTGTTTACTGAAAGTTTAATTCTTTGAGAATGTTTATTATGGTTGAAAATCGAAACTTTCTCGATGGTGTTTGTAAACCATGTGCCACCTTGTTATGCATGCTCCTAATTAAGGGTTTTTTTACATATTTTTGGCCTCTATGTTATTCGTAGATTGACAAAATAGTCTCAGACTTATTTTTTTGATAATTAGATCCTTAAGTTTTAAAAAATTTGGCAACTAAGTCCTTTTTGTTTGTTGATGGCTAAAATTTTTATAAAATTGAACATGTTTAAGTGAAAAAAATTAGAATTTCACTAACACTAATTAGTTAATTTGGAAAGATAATGGAAAGAAATTTCAAGAGAAATTTTAAAATTTCAAAACCTTCTATTTTTAAAACTTTTTTGATTATTTTGTTAATTGTAATTAATATATAATTATTTTACTTTCAATTCCAACTAGTGTCAGGAAAATATTGATTTTAATCTTAAAAAATTGTGACTTAGAAATGCTCAATTTCATCCAGTATTTTAACATTAACTGACGTAAAAGACTCAATTGCCAAATTTTTTAAAATTAGGGACTTAATTCCTAAAAAAATTCAGAGATCACTTTACCAATTCCGAATAATATANTGAGCTATATCATAGATATTTCTGGGGGCATATAGTACCCAAATATATGTATGTGCTAAGTTAAGCGAGGCACACGATGAATCCATTTGATTTGTCATACCTAATCCACAACTTGTTAAATCAAATATTCCCCGACGTAAAATTATAAACATAGAGCGAGTATAGTACTAAATTTTACCGCAAAAACGTTAAGTATAAAGTTTTCTTTAAATATAGGATTAAATATTATTACCAAGGCGGGCTAAAGTAGTCTGTACATATATTTAGACAGCTTTATTATGATATGACAACTGTTTGGATTTATACGGGATTTATTATTACTTCTTATACTTTATATAACAAAATATTATTATTACAATCAACTTGTTGGAGCTAAGCCATAATCATATCTGCTCCGTTGTAAGTAAACAATTAGATTTGCTTTCGCAAAACTCTTATATTTTACGTCTAGGTATTGCCTCAGGATATATACAAATCTCCAGACAAGCCAATTACCTACTTGAACCAAAATATAGGTTTATTATAAGCTTAATATAAATCAATTAAAAGAAAAAGGAGAAAAAAGAAAAAGTTAAGAAAAGGTGATTATATTTCGGGGAGGGGCCAGCTATATGGGTTCACTTTTAAGTCTTTAACATAGTGGGAAAAGCACGTCCCGACATGTTAATGGAAGTGGTACCGAGGCTGTAAAAGCCACAAATAATAATTAACAATAACTTTATGATATGTAACAAGGGCAATATGGTACTTTCATTCTTTCAATTATTTCCTACCTACACATGTTACAATGATATGTCAACCTAAACTGAGATCATATCAGATATTCCTTGCAAATTGGAAGATGCAAATGCTAAGAAACAAATATACAGTAAGAAAAAAAAAATTCTATAGAATCAAAGCAGAATAGTAAAATCATCAAATCCAAAAGGAAAAAAATAAAACCAAGGAGAACCAGTTCATAATTCATTAAGTAATGGTTTAAGTCTCTCCAGTACTTTTCTATATCTCAAAGAAAAAATTAGGAAAAAGGAAAAAGAAAAAAAAATTAAACATAATTAATATATAGTACCACTTCTGGTTGATATATACCTTTCTTTCACGTACGGAGTGGTATCTTACACTGAATCTAAACGTATAGTATACTAACATTTTAAAATTTTTAGTACATGATTCTAATTTAATAATCGATACAAGTTCCTTATAAATTTAAAAAATTAATTCACACTAATTAAAAGAGAGTACAAATCTATGAGCAGCGAAAACACATATCTAAATATTGATCCATTACATATAAGGCAAAATTTTTGAAATCGCTGTATACAATTCATTATAGGACCTTTTTTTTTTTTTTTTTCCTTCATATTATCGGACGTTACATGCAAGTTGATCTTCAACAACATAAAAAGAACTTAATGAAATAAAAACTAATTAACGGAAAATTCATATGCATGAGTTTATTGTTTTATCAACAACATTAACAAAGATCTAGCTTATAATAAAATTAATGGCCATCACCATGACTTGCCGATCCAATTAACCCCAACATGATTAATTAACACTAATGATAATTAACCCTACTCGGCCATTCTCTTCTGGAGCCTGAGATCCTTATAAAACCTCTTAATGAACTCCTCGGCTGCCTCGTCCACGTGGCGGCTGTCCTCGTCAGCTTCCCTCAACGGAAATGGAGAGTCAGTAATCCTCAACTGCCTCACCATAGGGCTCCGGCCAAACCCGGGAAGAGCTGGCGAGGCCTCAACCGCTGCCGCAGCCGTCACTGCCTGATCATTATTCAAAATCTCTAGAACTGCCTTGAGGGCATTGGCAGTGACTTCGTCGTCGTCAAGTGTAGGCGGCGCGTGGGCGCACGTGAAGAAATTATGCGCGTGGTGGCCGTGGCGGCGGGCCTTGCCGAGGTGGAAGAGGCCGTAGTTTGGGGTGTTGCTACAGCTGAACTCGTAGTCTCCCGGGGCAGAGTAGGAGGAGGAGGAGGAGAGGCGAGAGTCGGCGGCGGCGGCGGAAGAGCGGCGGAAGGAGGTGGAGCCAGTGGTGTGGAAGGTCATGAGGTTGCTCAGTGCGGCCTTGCTGGCGATCTTGCCTCGCTTCATCATCATGTTTAGGTCAAGCAGAAGCTTCCTCTTTGATATGCCTTTTCTTAGCATGAAGAAAACTACACGTACTATGCCCCATATTCTCTTCGCTACCACTGGAACGTTTTGTTCCATTTTTCCTTTTCTGTTTTTTTTTTCTTTTTTCACTTTAGCTTTTCTTTGAGTAGAGTAGAGAGAGATTTTCTTTTTAATATTTTTGTTTGGAGAGAGAGAGATATTTTTGTTTGGAGAGAGAGAGAGTTGTTGTTGTTGTTTTGGGTATGGGGTGTGTAGAGAGGAGGAGGGAAGAGTTGGTTTATAAAGCGGGGAGAAGGAAGGAGGTGGAAAGAGAGAGAAGGGTTTTGGTGAATTTTCTAGCAAAAAAAACATAAAAAATAAATAATTAGACGGGTTGGGTTTTTGTAATATAAAATGTGCATTAGAATTGGCACAGGAGAGTAGTCCTACGCACATGGTTTTAATGTGGTGTGGTGATCAGATGTGCGCGAGCTCTTTTTAGCTTTTTAGTGTTAGCATGTACAAGTAGGTTAAGTAACGTACTTTATTTTTTTATAAATAAAAAAGATTCAACAACCCTTTTATTTGACTGGGTTGGGCCTCGGTTGCTTTGGTTTGGTCCTTGCCTGGTTGCCAAGCTTTATGAGACTAGCTAGGCCAGGAAGCAGTGCCGGTCGGCGGGCTTTACAGCCCAACGCCACCATTAAGCCCGAAGTTGCAAAATAACCCAACCAAAGCTTTGGGCGTTATGGACTCTCGATCATATTTCTATGTTGGCCCAAGCCCACAAAGCCTAACCTGCCAAGGGCAAGATATACGGTGTTGCCATTGAACTAGGCTTTTCGATCACATGAGAACTACACGACCCACTAGGCTTGATCCGTCACTATTTCTTAAAAGCCAGAAAGTTGAGTTTTTAAAGGGTCGCCATCCTAAGAAACATCATTATAAACCTCATAATGAAGCCTTTTTTTTCATTATAGCTATAAATTTATGAAGACTCTTTCAATGGTATGGATTTTTTTTTCAATTTTTTATTGTCTTTTTGGGTGATTACCTAACCTCAACAATGTCCTCCTGATATGATTGATTTCAGAGCCCGTGAATGCGGAGACATCTGAATGCATGGTTGTGAGGAAATCGCATATGAAGCAAGTCCCTTTCTTTCATATGGTTTACTCTACCCCAAGAGTTTTTTTATATGGTTAGACTAGGGCTACACGTGACCGGGGCAACTTTAAGCTTTTTTTTCTATCTTATGTACAGAAATAATTAATAGATGTAACCTAAAGTTATTTATTAAGGAAAATGCACAATACTCAACTGATAATAGCTAGGAAGCTATCGACATAAAGATATAAGAAAATGTATGGTTCAAAACAAAAATTATGAAGAGTAAAAGTCAATTATACTTGTTGATTCATGAAAGTTAATAGCTTTCTTTTTTTTTTTTCTTATTAAAAAAAAAAGGGGTTTACATAATTACATTGGCTAGGCAGATCAACTTGCTTATCATGCAAGCAAGTTAAGTGAAATGCATTTGGTCCATAAATTTAATATCTATATATTATTAATCTAGGGGCCCGTGTCCATAATAGACCATGCATGCGATCACGTTCAGTCAAGTGCAGCTAAAAACAAGCCTTAAAAATTAAGACCCTTGTCTAAGAGAGGTCTTCAGCAGTTCCGAAATATAGCCAACTACCTTGAAAACTCGTGGTACCAATCGAAGACCCACCTCGTCCTCATCGTAATTAAGAGTTTGGATAGAGATAAACGAAAAACAATAATGAGAAAAAAGAAAGTCTCCATCGTCTTCTTAAGTTGCATGCATAATATTTATTTCAAACCTAAAAAAGCAAAACTACCCAACTTGCTTTTCCTCCAACTACATCTCGAAAAATCTAGCCTATTCACGAGCACTATTCAAGCTTCCATTGACAACTGACGTCTAAGTTTCCAAGGTCCACAAAGAAACCCTATTGCCTCCCATTCCGAAAGTGGCAACAGAACCAACTATAAATACCACATGCATATACGTATTAATCATTTCCACTATACCATACACGTAAGTGCCTAGCCACGTCTACTCTACTACTACTACTACTACTACTAATCTTTGTTTCAAAACCCTGATTCTCTCTTCACAACCGTACTTCTTAGTCCACAATTATTCTCTATGGCACCCCACGGAGAGTCTATCCCCAGCACCACTACTTACTCCAGCCGGACGACCGGAAACTTCTCGAAGCCGCCAAGGCTCTCGTCCGACAGCCTGCACCGGACGGTTTCGGACATCTCGTTCGAGTTGAGCAAAGAGGGAATAGACTTTGACCTGCCGCCGATATCGGAGGTGGAGGACGCCAAGTGCGAGTGTTGTGGCATGGTGGAGGAGTGCACGCCGGAGTACATAGATAAAATAAGGGACAAATTCCTCGGGAAGTGGGTGTGTGGGCTGTGCTCGGAGGCAGTGAAGGAGGAGCTGCAGAAGAGGAAGAACGATGGCAGCGGAGGAGGCGGGAACATAGAGGAGGCTTTGGCAGCGCACATGAGCGCGTGTGTGAGGTTCAACAAGTTCGGAAGGGCTTATCCGGTTTTGTTCCAAGCTGAGGCTATGAGAGAGATGTTGAAGAAGAGCAAGCTTGATGGGAGGATCAGGGCCAAGTCTATTAGTCCTAGGGACCACAAAGGTGGGGCCCCCAAGAAGGGTGGGATCGCTCGGAGTTCGAGTTGTATTCCGGCAATCACAAGGGAGATGAACGATCTAACCTTGACTAGTACTAGCTGAGCTGAGTTGAGCTGAACATGATTTGAAAAAGGGGACGTGGTTTTGTATTTTGTTAACCTCTATCCCCTTAACCTTGTTATTTAGCTATAAAGCCCTTTAAGGACTCTCGTTTTTGAGTCTTAATTAATATTCTCAAACAACCAACTTCATATGTAATCCTTGCTGATAACCTTTTTGTTACCTTCTTGCCGGGGTTTTTTCGGGCTTTTGTCCAAGTTTTAAGGTCGATCTATTCAAGGGTTTGTCTTGTGCCCTTTTTTTTAAGTTGGAGATGAAATTTACCTTGTACCTTGGGAATCAAATGCCTTTGGAGTTTATGGTATTAGCTTAAGTTATGTAAAGAAGGCTTAGTTGTTAGTCTCTCCTCGAAAAGCTACAAACCATGTATAGGGTTCTTGCTTTGGTCTGACCTCGAAGTCTTTCGTTCATTCTTCTTTATTATTTTAGTATCAATAATGAAAACAATGTATGTCGTAGACATAATTGAAATTTCAATAAAATAAGTCGTATTCTTATTAAAAAAATCTTCATGTATTTTTCTTCTTTAGTTTTTTCCTTCCAAAAAATTGAAAATAAACCTTTTACTATGTTCGCTAATTACACCTTTTTCCCCTGTTGTATCATGTATCCATATGTACCAGGTAAATCCAACTCAACCCGTTCACTTCTCCGTTCATTAGGAAGCATAACTAAATCCAAGCTTAAACTAGTTATTCTCCGAAACAGACATAAGCCGACTTAAAAGGCAATTATGGAACAAAGAAAAAGGAAAGTAGTATTAAACAAGTCACTTAAAAGTCGTTCTCAAAAAGGATAAATGATATCTCAGAAGCAAGTGTAGAAAAATCTCCATGCGTCGGTTAATCTTAACGTAAAGCTGAACCCATGGTGGCATAATGGATCGTCTTCCGCGAAATCACAAAGTGTTCATACGTGTTTGCGTCCCTGCTAGTCGACTATCAAACATGGCATCAAATAATACAATAGTGAATAAAGGGAGTGAACATAGCTTAATCACATCATCTGATTATCACATAGAAAGCAAGGCAATCTAAGCAAGCAGGAAACAGTTGGAACCATATCAGTCTCAACATCCAAACTCCAAAGTGATAAAATATCCAAAAGACGCAGAGAAAAGACAACTTAAGGTTTCTATCCTTCCTTCCTTAATTAATCCTAACAGCTAATATAGAAGTCCAGCCACTTGGGTCTGAATATCACACGAAAGACCAGTTCACAAACATAAAGCAGATGCAATGAGCATTCTCCTCTTCGTTCAGCACTTTCCAAGCCACTGCTCTTTCATACGACACCGGTCGGCCCATGCTTGAGAGGCAGATACCTCCTTGAAGACAAGAAAAACCCTACAAATGGAATCCATAATAAATCAGAATAGAGTATATAGCTCCTGCTTAATGTTCGTTCATAACAGGGGTCCGGAAAAGTAAATGAACTTTAAGGGGAAAGAAGAGGAGGCTAGACCTGCTGCATTATCTGAGGGAACTCAGAGCAGAGAGTCTTTCGCCCATGGTCATCAAAAATCTTTTCCAAGCTTATGTCTTGCAGTGCAACCAAGGTGGTTTCGAGCATGTCAAGCCCCGCCTGATTTGCAAAGGTAAAAACTGGCAAGGCCTGCATAAACACAGTTTAAGACGAAAGATGAAGGTTACATAACAACTTATCGTCCACAATTAGGAATTTAAACACAAAAGCATGAGATTCATGAGCATATGGGAACTGGGAAGCAGCAAAAGGGTGTCCAAAGTTGAAATGAACACACAACCAACCTCATTATGTGCAAGGGAAGTTGTTTTGTTTCGGAACATATAAGATGCACCCAACAGCAAGAAAGAAGCTTAGTCTCTTTCAGACATCAACATTGAATGTGTCGATGTGGTTTACTTGTGTCAATATTACCGATATATTTACTCGTATACGCTAAAATGTCGCCTAGTTAATGGTTGTTATATAACTTATATTTAAGATTATTGACACTCATTGACACCTGTATAGTGTCCAAGCATAATTACGTAAGTCCCCATTATCCAATTCAATGTTAGTTGAGATCAGTGAGTCGAGTTTCAGGCTTTCAGCATTCATACTGTAATATAAGGTATGATCCGAATTCAACAGACGATTAACAGAGTGCAAGTGTGAGTGCATGTGGGCACAAGAAGAGGGATCTTGGGGTTTTCAACAAATAATGCATACCTTCATCGAGCAACACATAACAGCGTCTGAGTGATGCCACAATGTTTTGAGATTTGATTCGCTCCCCTCACCGCTGGACTTCAGTAGCTCCACACCCAAGTAGCACCTGAATAATAAGTATTGGTTGTGAGACGTAAATGACCACATATTCATTTTCTAAATGGTACAATTCTCTATTTAGAACTCCCAGTGCATTGGAAGTAAAGGAAAATGATCTCAAACAAGAGTATAACAGTGTGGAGTATCCAGAAAGATTTGAGTGTGAAATGATCCTGTGTGAATCAAATAAACATCTATAAGAACAACACACTACGACATAACATATTGCCACTTCTTCACAATGACCTGCTATGAAACCAAAGCCCTAAGAACCCAAATTTAGCAGCATGACAACAGATTTGAGAGCTACACATTCCCATCCATCCATCCCACACACTGTCCCTCCAGAGAGAGGTAAAAAAGAAAGTGCAACTCACCTATAACTGTTGCAAATCCAACGGGCAAGTGTCTGTGCTTCCGGAGTACCCAGTGGTGAGCGAAGACCAGCATGTGAACTCAAATGCGAAGGTGATAGAGCTAGTGCAACCCTTTGAACCGATGATATAATGCTGCGAACATATTGCCTAGCCATGGATGCTACATGTTCTTGCATGTGGCTTTCAAATGCAAATTCAAATGCTATAGTCATCACAGATCTCACACAACCATTATTTGCAGAATAATCGCTAGATGCTTTAGTTCCATTTGGCCCAATTTCAAGAGCAGAAGCCAGGTCCAGGGTGCGATTTGGACTGGAGGCTTCCTGCAATATTTTCCACAGCATAAGAATTTGCCCAATTGATTTAAGAATTCTAACAGAGTAGAAAGACTAACCTTCCCAGAATCTAAAGGTATGATACGGAATCCAGAAGGCAGAAGAGGTGCATCATCAGCAAAAGATGCATCAATTGGAGCAAAAATCAGTTCAGCACAAGAGCCAACAGCATTCTCATCCATTCCGCTGCAGAGCTATCAAAACAGGAAAATCACAGCAATAAAATTAAGCATGAGAGCCACTGATAAAAATGTCATGACACAAGAAAATCAGTAGTAGTTCAGTGAAAAAAAGGGTCAGAATTAGGGAAATAGTCAGTGGAACTAGTTCAAAACTCAACCAAAATCTAAGAATGACGACATCAACATTTTTTTGCAAATTTTAAATACTTCAAAGTAGTTAACAGCATCAGCCCACCTAGCAGCTAAAATATTACGACCGACACCATCATAAACCTAATGGAGCATCAAAGAAACTTACTTGCAGAAGAAACATTTCTCTAGGCATCATTGCATCTTCAGGAGAATGGCCTACACCTTCCAACTTAATAACTTCCAAGAACTAGAGCACAAAATAATTAACACATTATCCACCACAAAAGTAGAAAACATAGGTGGACAAAATCTTTACATTAAGTCACTAATAATCTAATAAAAGAAGACATTTGAACGAGCCATGCATTATTCGTTACTGAATAATTACCTCGTCATGCTCAATAGTGTGCGCCAGGGGCAGTATAACTTGCCCACCAAAACTTCCAACCCGAGACCCTGCTAAACTACAGGGACCCACTTTGACAGCTGCAGCGGAGTAAGCATCAATGTTGTTGTCTGCCCATTCTGACCTATGCTCTCGCAGGAACCTAAGAAGGATAGCAGGAGGAACATTCTGGGAAAAAAAAAATACATAACAGCAGAACATGGATATTAGAAATTTAGAAAAAATGTCAAACTCAATAAAAGGTACTAAATAATAAGACAAACGATAACAAGCAATTATGACTTCATTCTTGAATGGTCTGCCATTATCAGTACTAAATTTTAGGATAATATTCATCAGTAAGAAGATTAGACCTTACGATCTTTGGATCTGGACACCATAGATTCTGTGTATTGATGGTACGTAGACTACTGACACGTAGTGGATACTTTGTGAAGAGAAAAAAGTACAAATGAATCATATATGCAAATTTACGTTAACAGCAATGTAGAAAACAGATGTTCAGTAGCATGTATGTGCTTCACAGCTTAAAGCCAGAGGAAAAAACTGTGACGCAAGTAGTTAAATCTCGATTTTCATTACAGGAGGTGAAAAGAAGAAAGTCCCGCACTCCCTCTGTAGGATTTTCATTATGGGAGGTGAAGAGAAGAAAGTCCCGCACTCCCTCTGTAGGCTTTCACCTTTAGGAATATCAAATATGTTTCCAATAATATGGTGCCATAAGCCTTACCTTTAAGCCAGACTCATCCATTTAAGTCCATAAAATAGAACACATAAAAATCAATTTGTTTTCTTGTCCTGCACTCCTTCTGTAGGCTTTCACAACTAGGATTTAGGAATATCAAACATGTTTCCCATGATATGGTGTTATAAGCCTCACCCTTAAGCCAGACTCAGCCATTTAAGTCCCAAATAGAACACATGAAAATCAATTTGTGTTATTTTCTTTCTTTTTATCCACCCTTGGAGATTGCATTAGGTAAGGAAAACAAAGTGTAACAATTAAAGAAAAATTGCAAAACCATTCTACATATGAAAGTTTGTCAGCAGTTAGCTAAGACACAAAACCTATAGATCAACTGACATAATGTAGTTGCTAACACTACTATATTATTCAGATATTTTTTTCTCATGCAACATTGACCAAAAAAAAAAACAATTTAAAAAGCCCGACCTGTAACAGCATCGAGGCTTTAGCACATAAAACTGCATTGCTGACAGCTGGAAATTCATTTGCAAAAGAAAGATTTAAACCCATTAGCTTGTCAGGAGATGAGTTTACAAGGATGGTAACATCATCCATGCCGTCGTTTCCCATCATTGACCACCCCTCATCAGTAAAGCCATTAAGCGCCTCATTAAAACCCCTGCCAGATACAAACCTCTAGATTTTAATTGAAGAGAACTTTCTAAATTCAGAGTAACATTAACTCAACAAAGAATAGACCAAACCTGCTTAGCCTCTGGCTCAGCACTCTCAGAGCTGCAGGACGTCTACCCCAGCCCGTGACATTAGACTGAGAAACCTCATGGGCGATCTGCCTTAGCTGACGTAAAGCCTGAAAAGGAATAAAAATATAGTAACAGATACTATTCCAAACACTTTTACATGCCTTAAATGTCTAGTAGTAACAATCATCATGAATCCAGAGAGAATCTCACCGCCATTGTTGTCTTTTGAGCAAGAACAGTTGATGATTCATACAATGGACGCAATACCTCTGGCACACTCCAAGGCTGTTTCAATAATAAAAAAATATACTAAGTTATAACCCTTCTGACATTTGCTTGAGACAAAAATTACATCAAAGGAAACTATCCAATTATATAAGATAAGTAATTCAGTCACCTCCAAATCCATATGATCAACAATGTGTATGATTGAACCACCCCCTTCACAAGGTCGAATGAGGTATCCACTAGGCAGCATTTCCGCCCTAACAAAATGCTGCACTGGAGGCATGGTTGGACCATTTTGAGTATTTTTAAGAGATCTCTCACAGACCTGGACAGCATACCATATTACAAGGACTGAGCCAAATTAGTGAAAGCCCATACACAAACACGTGTGCACATATAATAGTCTAATAGTGATAATTGATATGTAGTGGCAACTTGAACAAGAATTCGTAATTGTCCGGAACTTCATACCACAAGGCTGCCATCTTCTAAAACAGAAGTATAGCGCAACAACCAAAAATCACGGGCAGGCGCCAAAGTAGTCGGAGCATAGAGCTGCATCAATAAACACAATAATGAACTGCAGTTATGCTCTGATTTAAATGACAACTTGACATAGATATTCATACCTACCTGCAAATAAAGCAGCTCAATGGTTCCACCATTTGCGGTTGGCAGCACGTTCACAACATCCACGGCACGACAATCGCGGAACCACGACGGCCGATCCTTGAGGATTTCCGCAACCTGGAACCAGAACAGATATTGTTCCATCATCTAAGGATTATCTGAGAAAAGAGTAACAAAGAAGGTAGGAAAAAATTATGTGAACTTACCCTTGTAGGTTCTAGACCCACCAGGCCGCAGGCTCGTGCAGCCACTCCAGTGCAACCATGAGAAATAGCAACGATTCCAATGGAATCCGGACCAGGCTGTGTACATCAGAGCAAGTAACACGAGAGAGACATGTTCAAACACGAAAGAAATCTATACAAATATAATACTAAACAAGTCATCACATAAACCCGAAAAGAAAAAGAAAGGAAAAAAAATAGTAAAAACTGATATAAAGTTAAAGGAGTGCTAATATTTACGTTTTTCTATAATCAGAACGAAAGTTCAAAATATTTCACGCCCCAAGGCGTAAGCTTTCCCTTCCTTAATTGCAATTTCTGAGTAATTAAATAATTGGTAAATTAAAAATATGCAAAACGGTACCTTCATTCCAGGCATTTGGACCCACTCAACAGCAGTTCCAGTAGCCTTTGAAAGAAACTCTGCTAAAGTTTCCTCTGCAATGGACAAAAGCCTGGAAACATACAAACCACAAATCGATAAAGGCTAAATAAATCAACACACAAGAAACGATGACTGAAAAGGACCCAACAACAACATCCCCACTAACCCTGCAGGACTAGCATCTCTCGGCGGATGCTGAGGGGTCAAATGGTGTTGACCACTAGTGACCACCGATTCACAACTTGTGTCTTTGGTCGCAAGCGTTGTCTGCAACAAATAAAAAATAAATAAATAAATAAACACACATCATCTAAATCTCAACTCCCACTCCCACCACGTAGCTTGAGCAAAAAAAAAAAATAAAAAAAAAATAAAAAAACCTCCCACATAGTTATGAGAATAATACAAGTACCAATAAAACTGTAAAAACAAAAAAACAAAAGCGATTTTTCAATAAAGGAGTACAATTAAAATAGCAAAATGAACATATATATATATATTTTGCTCACGCTCTGGGTATGCTGGCGAAAGTATCCATTTTCATACACCAGTTGCGACACCTGCTTCTGCAACCTATCATTCTCCTCCATTAACAGCTTATTCATAGCCGTCAGCTTCCTATTCACAGCCTGAAGCCGTGAGGCTTCCTTCCTCTGTTTCTCTCTGCATCTGAATAAACAAAATAGAACAAAAACAAGTCAATGGCAAGAAACTTGCTCCTCCGAGAACACAACACACGTATGCACACGCGTATAAAACCAGAAAAGGATTTTTTTTATTAAAAAAAAAAACTTTTATTTTGGGGCCGGACTGATCGCATTTACAGAAAATAAAAAATGGGGCACGAAAATAATAGAAATGATCGAATGTTGTACGAAACAAGTTTCCAAACAGTGAAATAAACCCCAGCTCTTTGGTAAAGCTAGCATAACCAAAATAACAAGATCAAACAGATAAACTAAAGCCTCTTTCCTAACATTAATCAACAAGCAATAAAACGAAGCACATAATTAAAGATAATGAAAGATTATATATATTTAAAAAAAATTGGGTGAGAACCCAGAAAAGAGTGTACCTTCTGTTCTGGAACCAGACCTTGATTTGTTTAGGCTCAATATTGGAGAGAATCGGGCACTCCCTTATGAGCTGTTGACGACGAATCGAGCTGGGTTTGGGGCAATCATGATAGAGCCTTTCAAGGGCTTCAACCTGCTCAGGTGTGTACCTTACATACTTACCGTTATCCAGACCCGGTTTACCATCCTTGCAGGACATAGCCATTTTCAGCTTTTCAACTCAAAAGACCAAACACCCACCAAAAACCAGACCCAAACTTCGTCGTTTTCTCTTCCTTGGGGGCACAGCTCGAAAACACTTAAACCAGAGCTTCACAGCATCAAAAAACACCAAATGGGTCTGAATCCCAGTACAGATTCTCGCAGAGCCTGGTCTCTAAATCTTCGAATAGTTCTTCTTCAAACTATCTTAACTTCTGAAACCAAAAATAGTGATAAGCCGAAAAGGGACAGCACTATCCTTAACTCGAACACAGTTATCCTCGTTTTCCGAAACAAGAGAGACGGCACCAAACACAACAAGCTAATACAAAATCTTCCAGATCAAGAGCTTAGAAACAACCCATATGCAAGCTTGATAAAACCCACGCGATCTAATCTCAAAATTCAGAATTCCCGATTCGACTCGGCTTAATCGTTCCGATTCCCTACGAACGATTCCCCATAACTGAAAACGATCTCCCATTCACCACCGACTCAGAAGGGGGAAAAACGAAAGCTTGAGACCGATCTCCATGGCTACTTCCGTTCCTAATAGCAGAAACATTTTCTAGGGTTTCGAAGCCATAATAATAGAAAGAGTGATGAGAGAGAGAGAGAGAGGAAAAAAAAAAAGAAAAAAAGGAGTGTGGTTTTGGTTTTGGTTTTAGTTTTAGTTTTGGTTTTTGGTTTTGGGTTTTGGGTTTGGGTTTGGGTTAGTCAAAAAGGGACATCACCGGGTCTGAGATTTTGTTTCTTCCCAAAAAAGAAAAATCGGATTCGGATTCGGAAAAGGCGAAAAAGGGGGAAATCAAAAATGGTCTCTGTTTTTGAAATTAAAAGGAAGGAAGGAAGAGGAGGAGGGTGATAGAGCCCTAGTTCGAGGCAAGAGGAGTGGAGAAGATAATAATTAATCGCAGAAATAATAATAATGATAAAGTGGATTTTGGATTGGTAATTTTGAATTTTATGTTTTTGGAAATGGAATTGGATATCATGTGAGATTTTAGTATTTTCGTTTTTGGTTTTGTTTTTGTTGATGATGAGGGGGTTCGCTGTTCGCTGCTTGCTGCTACAGCAGGTGTTGTTGTTGTCGTTGTTGTTGTTATTGGGCTGTTTTTTCATTGGTTCGTCACTTTCGGCTCAGAGTCTTCCCTCCACTGTACAGGGAAATGGTGCTAACACTTTTTTCCCTCTTTTTTTTCAATTATAATTAATGATTATACTTATCATTTTAAAAACCTTTTTCTCTGGGTAATTCAAAATCTTTGCTACATTGACTAAACTACCCCTATCCAATTTGCCATTTGCCATATGAGACTTCCGAAACTAGACTTCAATTATTAAAAGTGAATGTTACAGTCCGTCGATCAATCTATATATTTATAACCTTCAACCCAAAAAGATGAAAAAACAAAGCAAAACAAAAATGAAATCTAAATTTGTAACAGTTGATTTTTTTTTTTTTAGTCATTCACATTCTTTTCCAAACTATTTATCTTGATAACTTTTTTTCTTTACAAATTAGTAAATATACTCTAAATATCAACTTTAGAGAGAAAATATGTGTAATTAGACACCAATTAAACTAAATTTGTGAATACATGTCCGATATAACTATCATCATATTAAGAGTCCAATTTTATTTTATGGCTTATTAAAAGCAAGCAAAAAGATTATTTCTGTGTAAAGTTGCATATATAATAAGTAATAACACATACATTAAACTATTGTTCTACTATATAATTCTTGAAAGTTACATTTGCAATTACAATAATTGAACCTCTTAGTTGAAAAAAACAAACCAAAAAAAAAAAAAAAAACTTAAGCGGAGAATGAGAATTCAAACCTTAAACCTTTATATAGGAACATTATAAGGTTACTACTAAATTATGCAAATGAAATAATACTTGATATCATGCAATTGGTAACATTATTTTTAGTTTTTACGCGTCTAACGATATGATTTTGTTTTTCAAAAACTGGTGTAGTTGTTTTCCATTCGTAAAGAAGTTAAAAGTTTCCTTGATGGCATTTCAGTCAAAAATAAAGGAGGAGGAAAACGTATAGGTTAAAACGGAGGTAAAAAGTCGTAAATAAGTTGAGCTAGAGGGGCAATAAAGGAAGATAATGCGCGAATAAGCAGCCTTTAAAAAACTAAAGGCATGAGAGAGAGAGTGTTTTTGCGTGGGGGCAGAGAGGACACCATGATGAGGTTTTGCATGCGTCTCGGTTTTAATTTCTTAAAGCTGATATAATATTATTATTTGCTCCCCGAGAAAATCTTTTTTATGAATAAACAAATTCATTTATGATGCTACGTCATCATTACCATGCTGCCATGTATATTTATCCATATATGAGGGGTGTATATGTTCATGTACAGCCGTAGAACACTATACTAACATACATGACATGACCCTGACATGACACGTGACACTCAACAGAATGGTGATGGGATGGTGGGTGTGTGATGTAATGTTTTTCGTAGGGACAATTACGGGTTAGCGGGGCTTATCCTTAAGTCGCGGGTGTCCAAAGCTATTATATGAGCATTTACTGTTGACACCCCATCTATCAATATAAATCATACAGTACCTAAGCTAACCTAAGTGCCTAATTAAACCCAAACACATCATAAATCATTGAACTGATTACACAAATAGTACATTCGGAATTCTATAGTACTTTTGTGTGACACAATCTAATATGGGTCTAGAATTGAATAGGAAAAATAATGGCCTATATGTGATGAGCTCAAAAGTGAATTTTTAATTCATGTGTATTTTTCTTTTTCTTTTTCTTTTTTAATGAAGAGTGGAAAGATTTTAATTAATTATCAACAGTTTGTGTAAGTTTTATCGTTATGAACACACATGATTTTTTACTAAAATGAGCACTAATGTGTGAATACCCTCGCTGTCATGAAAACATGTGTGATTGACAATTACCAATCACAAATAATTATCATCAATTTCTTCTCTTAGTAATTTGATGATTTTCATTAGCCACATGTAATGCCTCTAGACCCCTTTTGTCATTCGTGGGGTATGAGCTGTTTTTGGTAGTATTTAGATATTGACGTAACATAATCTCTATTAGCTCCTTAAACTTTTTCTTTTCTTTTTCTCTTAGAAAGAGATAGGAAACTTGATATAGCTACATATATATAATGTATATATAGTTCTCAATCCGTTTTATTTAATCATTTAATTAATTATCTAATAATTATTATAATTTAGATAATTAGAAAAAAAAATAAATACATATTATTTAATATTTTCTCTCTTCAGTTTTTATCATGAAAAGCTGTACGCTATGAATTTTAATTTGATAAACAATGGCATATGGATAGATAAAAAAATATATCTATTGAATTTGGTGCCCTATATATATAAAGGTTCGTGCAAATCGGTCATTAGATAGAAATAAGCAATTTATTACAAATAAAAAAAAAAAAAAGAAGAAGGTGGTTCCAAGTAGGTTTGAAATACTATTTTTCAGATTGAAAAATAGTGGAAGAGTAATTTTTTAACTGACCATAAAGATACGAATGCAAACCATTAAACCAAGTTTCAAAGATTAAAGTGGGTGAATACTCTCGTACTATCATAATTGTGGATAAGTCAATAAAATATAATCTAAATTTGGCGCTTTTTACTTATATTTTTTAAGAACAAAAATACGTCAAGCTTTGTTTTATCCAAACTTTATAATTAGAAAACATTGTCAGAAAGCATGTAGACAAATCTTTTCACATTCTATTTTACGTCAATCCTCAATATATTTCCTCGTATTATATTATATATACGTTCAAGGAATAATAGCTGTTTGTCAATAAATAGTTTTTGTAGAGGTTAAGTTATGTTTGTCAATTTAAATAACGGCTATACGTATTTGTATATACTAATTAACGGGTGCATTACGCTATAATAAGGTCCAGTAAGTTGACATTCTATTAATAATTATGGACATGAATAAAATCCTAAGTTGATAAGTTTGTACACTAGATTTTATGATAGAATTATACATACAAACTTTTTACTCATTTTCACAACTTTGTAATTGGAAAAACCCAATAATTAATTCTCAAAAAAAAAAAAAGAACCATTAATTAGTGGATGATGATTTAGAATACGTCGTTACTCATGGTAAGTAAATAACGGCGAGCAGATATAATAAGTGAAACTATCATATATCTAGATACTCTTGCAACTTACACGCACCATAAATACAAAAATAAGCTGAATTTAAACTAGTGAATATTTTAAAGGGTGCAATAATGGACACCGTTGATGACGCCGACACAAGATATCCTAGTTACGTCCGCGGTCGATAATCGAACGTAGGAGGCGTGCCACTGCATATGTCAAAATCACGTGACATGCACGTGATTTGAGATAGTAGTCCTTAGATAGATGGAAGGTGCAAAGCTCTATAGGATGGGCTCGTGGGCCCAGGGGTACAAAGGAGAGGACAGAGACAGACAAAGATGAGGAAGAAAAGAAGGAACCCCGGGTGGTGTGGGACCCACATGGTATGACTTCAAGAAAATTGCTGATGAGAAAGACGATGACGTGGCGAGATGTGATGATGGGGGTTGATTCGGTGGGCGATATGCTCGGCGGCGTCCACGGCCTGAGAACGAAGCTTAGACAATAGATAGACAGTCCCCTAGGCCTGCGGGCCTATGAGTCGCCATTTGGGCTTTTCTCATAAATCATAGACCCGACCCAAGTGGTTCGGTTCGGGTCCGTTCCCCTCTGCATTCCTCAGCAAACTTTCAAAGCAAACAATAACTTCGTCAGCAAACTCTCTCCTCTCTCTTTTTTTATTTGTTTATTTTTTTCTGGTTGGATGAGTCGTCAGCAATAAATTCAGAACTGGGTAAATGTGATCTTCTGGATTCACCTGCAAAAGTTTCACCTACTACTGGATACTGCTTTTTAATTTTCACTATATTATTGTAGAAATTCGGATTGTTCTAAGAAAGTAGACCCATTTAAGTTTGATTTTTATTATAAAATTAATTTTGTAATTTAATAATTTTTGAAATTCAACTCCCTTATAGTTTATACGGTCAGAACTAGAAAAATTGATTGATAGCGAACGATTAATTTAAAATAAATATAGAAATTATCTATATCAGTTTCCAAATAATATTTTAATATTCTTAAATATTACATAAGTGATAAAATAGTTTCCAAACAATTATTTATGTATTCAAATATATAGTGAAAATATAATATAAATCTAAGTTTCTACTTAAAGTAATTTTATTGTTTTTTTATTACTTTTCATGATTTAATTTATATAAGAAAGTCAGATTTCAAAAATAGTCAAATTATGAGATTTTTTGTAATAAAAAATCAAATTCAAAAAAGTTTCTCATATTTCTTCAAGCGGTTACATGAAAAAATAAAATAAAATAAAATAAAATAATTAAAATACGGTTTGTGACGTTTTCTCGTTATTAAAATAATTATGTTTCCCAAAATGAACTATGTGCTAGTGTTTTTTAGGTCAAATTGGATTAAGTTATTTTTAGTAGGAGAAAATTTGTAAGATAGAAAAATGTTTTTTTCTCTATAATTACTTGTAACTTAGAGAGAAAATAAAACTATTTTAATTTAAAATAACTATGAAAATTATTTTATCCTCAATATTAATATTTTAAACTTAGTAGGCAAGCATATTTTAATAAAATCAATTCCACTTATTAACGTAACAAGTTTTTTCTTCTATTTTTCTCTCCATTTTTTGGGGCGGCACCACTTTTCGTTTCTTCCTCTTATTTCTTTCATTTCGTTTTTTTTTTCCTACTAAACAATTACTTGTCATTTTCTACCTATTTTTTTCTTCTATTTTTTCTTTCTTCTCTTCTATCCCTCTTGCCAAATATAGCTTTAGTGTATTTTTTGTTTAAAAGGCTATATGGCTATGTTGGTAAGAGCGAATAAAGCGATGAGATAAATGGTACGAAAGAAAAGGAGTGACAAAATGAAAAAAAATAAATAAATAAATACTTGATTGTTTAGTATGATGGAAAATAAAGTATAATAGAACATGTGAAGAAAAACTTGTTTAATTATCTTAAAATAAACTAATTTTATCTTCTTTTTACATACCAAACAACTATGTCTTACACTTTTTTTTTCTCACTCTCGTATTTTCTCCAAACCTCCCATTTTATTTCCTCTCCATGAAACATAGCATAAAGAGAATAAAATGGTAGAGCACTTGATAAAGATACCCAACTCATTAAGATACAGTTGTACTCTCTCTATGAAGGTTTAGCATAGGATATCGGTACAAAGTATAATATTCGAGGCCATATGGGTAGAATAAAGGTAAAGTTACATGCCGTAATTACCCTACCATACCTGATAGTAAAAATACAAAATTGTATGTAACAAAAATATATCATACATATAGAAAATAGGGTTAATGGCAAAAAAAAGTTCCTGACTTTTGACTTTTCTGCAAAAAAAAAACATTTTCAATTCTGCAAAATAATACCTTTATATTTCATATTTATATAAATTTGTACTTTGTGATTGCTAATTTACTATTTTAATAGTAAAAATACGATACTATCCCTCATTAACTTAATAAAATAGAATTAAACACTAATATAATTTAAAACTAATATTTTATAATTATTTTATTTAACTTTTAATTTTAAAAATGGGAAAAATAAAAACAAAAACAAAAAGTAAAATATCAAACAATGCCAAGTCTCATTTGAAATCAAGTCGGAAGGTGGTTTCTTAACACATCTATAAGCGATTTATATACATGTAATATGTATATGCACAAATCTAATCCTAATTCAAAAACAAGATTAAAAATAAAACCACAAATCTATCATACGACGGGCTTGTGATGGCAAATAAGTGGAAGAACCATCTTCTTCTTATCCATATCATTAACAACACAAAATAAATAAAGAAATCAAAACAACAAAATTATTCATTTTTCTTATCTATATTTCAAAATTAAACCCCAAAAAAAAAAACAAAACAAAACAAAAAAACCTTAACACCAACAAAATTTTCCTTTTTTTTCTTTCTTATTTCTATAGCGCTAAGAATCAAACTCAAAAACAAAATGAGCAATAACTAAAACTGAGATTGGAATTATGTTAAATGTAATGCCCAAAGTTCTCATGAATGCATCATGCCACTAATAAACATCCTTGCATCTAGATTTCATAATTTCATGAGTAGTTCTAAAATTTGACTCTAAACTAAGTTTTTACTAGTCATAGTGCCCAGATACTATTACTAGTACACTTTTCAACAATACACCTCAAGATATGCTAATTAAAGAATGCATTTCTATTCCTACATGCATATAGGTTGAAAATCATGTTTATTAGTGTGATTTGAGTTTCTTAACTGATTGATTAAATTCTTGGGGAATACATGTGCAGTGAAAGATCGATTCAAGAACCCTAGAATGCTTGATGTGTGTATGGGTAATATAAGTGTCTAATTGACATTTTCCTTAGTTTTTGACACCATTAGGAGCTGAAACCCATCTTAACCTCTTGTGTAGGTATAAGCTACGAAAATTGGTAATAGAAGTGCTTAAATGATAATTTCTTGAGTTTCTAGTTAAGTAGGGAGCTAAAACACACCTTAAACCCTTGCTTACCTATGGGTTACGAAAATTTTACTTAATTAACCAAGTTATTTCAGCTTTTAAGTAAAGGACAAAGCTACACACACTTTGATGGCCATAGTTTTACACTAATCTGATTTAGGAGAATTGGTTTAAGCATATAACTATAACATGCTAGAGACAACTAATAAGTGTTTTATTAAGCCCTAAACTAGTTTATAACCAGATTATTGACCAAGTAAGAGACAACCTTGACTCCTAGGGAAGTGTGCAAGCCAAGGGATAAGCACCTACACAACTTGCCTCTAATCTGACTTATGCTTAGGTTAATGACAAAATGAAAGTTAGGGATCTGAAATCTTGGAACTTGTGCCACCAAGTGGCTGAGCCTTAAGTTGTATAAGCTTCCCTAGCCCATTCTTTAAGCCAAAAAATGTCCTCCACCTCTCCCACTCCCTCCCTGATTTTTCTTCTCTTCCCCTAGCAGCTGAAGCCTCCTCCCATCCCTTCCATAGGTTTCTTTCCTTTCCCAAACAGCCAAAGCACCCATCTCTCTTTTCCTTGAGGTATTTCTTGGTTTTCTCAAATAATTGAAGCCTACCATCCCTCTCCCTCTCCCCCAACGTGTACCCCCTGGTTCTAAGTGGCAGCCTCTCAAGCATAGTGATAAAACAACCCGTGCTTATAAACAGGTGAGTAGATTTCACTTATAGGTTGTATATGTGATGGTTATGCTATTTGAAGTATACTTTTATACTTATCACTAGACATGTGCTATTAGAGTTTATTTCTGACCTAATAAGTAGAATACTCCATTTAAAACTTTTGGAAAGGTTAACTGATACACATGAATGGGTTATGGTGTTTAGAACTCATTTTAGTGATCTAGCAAGCTAGGAATTACAATAACAGCTTATAGTCCTATGGCTGGTGTGTAAGGTTATTACAATAGATAAAAGATGAGAATTAGTGAAGAATATAAGGAACTGGCCTATATTGGTGATACATAAGGTAAAAGATAGAAATGAGTGAGGAGATATAAGGAAACTGATGGGATTAGCTAAACTATGCATTTAGATGGATGATATGCTATTATTCTTAGACATAAGTTCATATAATGTGATCATGGTAGTGGTATTGCTACCAATGTTAAACTTTGATGTATAGGACAGTATAGATATGATAAACTTACTACCATTGTGACTACTAGGAAATACATGCTTAGAAACAGAAAAGAAATGATAGGACGTATTATTATCAATAGATATAACAATCAGTTGCTAATTACATGATATGTTCATAAGGAAGAGTAATTAAGAGTAAACAATGACAAGGGTATTAACCGAAGTGTTATGATCA
>JXTC01000104.1:541859-560195 GCA_002914845.1 Trema orientale
AAAATGATGTTTTGTATTGTACAGGTTGTAAATATTTCTGTAATGTAAAAAGGGGATGTATCACGAAAGTGTTTTCAGAACTAAATAGAAAGTTTAAATTTTCCTCTACTTTCCGCTTTTACGAGGTTAACGAGTGCCTTATATTAAAAATATAAACTGGGATTATAGAGAGAGAAAATTTGGCACAGAGAAATTGGCAGTATAGTTGGATGAATAGAGAAAGAAAATAAAGAACAAAGAAAAGTTGGCTTCGTCATCGTCAACATAGAGCACGGTCCCAAAGGCATCTTTGGCGCTATGAACTACCATATTCAAACTCAATTCCACATTCACATGGAGGTTTGACACCCACAATAATAGAGAGAAGTAGAGTGGAAAGGCTCCACTTTTGAAGATTTTCTTCTAACTCACCAATTCAAATCGAGTCTATACATCTCCCTCACCAAATCGTTTGATACTTTACATTTTGTTTTTTACTTTCCAAATTTTATTAAAAGTTAAATAAACTTATTATAAAATATTATTGGGATTATATTACTGTTTAACATTTTTTTTAATTAAGTTATGCGGTAGTGTCGTATTTTTAGTATTAAAATAACAAATTGGCAATCACATAGTACAAATTTGCATAAAATGTGAAGATATTATTTTGTAGAATTAAAAAGTCAGAGTTTTTTTGGCAGAAAATACAAAAGTCATGGGATTTTTTTGTTATTAACCCTGGAAAATATAAACATATGTACTTATTTTATTTTATGATTTTTACTAAAATAATTAGCTTAATTGTGTTGAATTTGATCTTTTATTCTATAGTATGTATGAACATAGGCTTTAATCAAAAATAAAAAGAATATCATTTTTTATTCTTAATATATAAATTACTTAGTTACGTGCGGGTACCGTATACTCGTGATGGGTAAAACCCATATCTTACATGCATTCTTTAACAGGTAAATGCGTAAGGTAAGGCTGCAAATTTTTTTTTAAGTGAGTAAAATAGTAGAGTAGGCGTAAAAATTAAAAGAATTATGAGTCTTTCTATTTGTGATATTCGCAAAATAAGAGTATTGACGAGAATCAAAGCAGTATTAGTTGCCTATGCCTGAAAGCAAGATCAACATTGCCTTTTTGTTCTTATTTCTCTCTCTCTCTCTCTCTCTCTCTCTCTCTCTCTCTCTCTCTTCACTATTTTTTTTTTCTTTTTCTTGAATTGTTTCTCTTGTTTTTGGTAATTTAATTTCTGCTTCAATAAGTATAAGCATTTGTTGTATTTGATAAGAAGTAGAAAGTACGAAAAGGTAAATGATAATAAAATTCCCTAAGAAAAAAATGATAATAAAATAAAATGCTGCACTAGTTCATAGTTTTTAATTAGTCATTCAATCAATTGAAGGATTAAAGAGTTGTTTGGCAACCAAGTACGAGTCAGTGAGTAGTTAAGACCCCTTGCCTCATTTGCCTCATGAGCCTAAGATCATGAATTCGTGTGGCCTCCGCTGCGGTGGTCGATTTCATTGAGCGATCCACAATAAGGAATCTAATGTGAAATGTAGGGTTGGCCTAGTATTTCCGGGGTTATAAGGGTATGCTATCCTCTAACCCTATAATCTTTTAATTTTCAGCCAAAATAAAAAATTGTTTGGTAATATTTATATTATTTTTTAAATAAGATGAGATAAAAATGGAAAACAATTCTCAAGTGTTGTTTAAAAAACTTTTTATTATTTATTTTATCTTTAAAAAATTTTCTACCATATAAGTAAGGCTGATAATTTTCGACATCACACGAGAAATACAACCATAAAAAGATGCATTTGGGGACACATTTATTTTTCATATAAAGTTAAGTTTCACGTTGACATTTTTATAATAAAAATAATAAACGATTTGTGTATGCTTAATCTAAAAAAGACATGTATAACATTTCAATAAACACGTCAATTTAATTAGAATAAACACGACATGATATGTAAACATTTTCTTCAAAATCTACTATAAAACTCATATTATATTTCCCTATTAAAAAAGGGCTTTGGACACTTATACTTATAAATATTACCAAATTTACGATATTTCAAAAATAATAAAAATTCTGTACGACCTTTCAGGATATTTTTCTAAATATTTTGAGAGCTAGAAAATGCAGTGGTATTTTATTAAATAAACCATCTTTTTTCTTACAGGAAACCACGAAGGTTTTCTCGAAACCAATTTAGTTTTCTTTTAGCAGATTGTCCTATACATAAGTAAATCACAGGAAACTACAAAGATTTCATGGAAACCAGTTTGGTTTCCTTTTAGCGGAATGCTATTATAGGAAACCATAAAGGTTTATTGGAAACCAGTTTGGTTTTCTTTTAACGGAGTGCTATATATCTAAGTAAATCACAGAAAACCACAAAGGTTTCTTTTTAGCAGAATATCCTGTACGTAAGTAAATTACAAGAAACCATAAAAGTTTCCTAGAAACCAATTTAGTTTCCTTTTTAGCAGAATGCCATGTATGTAAGTAAATTATAGAAAATCACAAAAATTTATAAAAAACCAGTTTGATTTCATTGTAGCAGAGCACCATATATGTAAGTAAATCACATGAAACTAGTTTAGTTTCCACTCGAAACCAATTTGGTTTCTACAAGAAATCAATTTAGTTTCTACTTGAAAACCAATTTAGTTTTCTGGTTACTACGCGAAACCAGTTTAGTTTCTACTCAAAACCAGTTTGATTTCTACTATAAACTAGTTTGGTTTCCAATCGAAACTAATTTAGTTTCTACTTAAAGCTAATTTGGTTTTTTGGTTTCTACGAAACCAATTTAGTTCATACGAAACCTACTAATTCAGTTTCCACTCGAAACCAGTTTGGTTTCCATAAGAAACCAATTTAGTTTCTACTTGAAAACTAATTTTATTTTCTGATTACTAGTGAAACTAATTTGGTTCACCAGTTTAGTTTCTACTTGAAATTAATTTAGTTTTTACTCAAAACTACTAAAACTAATTTGGTTTTTAGTTTTAAGAATAGCAATAACCAATTTTTTTCGGAAACGAAATTTGTTTGAATCAGAAATTAATTTAGTTTATGGTTTCTACTTTTTAAGTGACTATTGGATTATAACAACCACAATAAATAGTTGTAAACGAGTAGCAAAAATAGTTTCTAGTTTCTAATATTAATTGACAAATGGTTTTTGGCAACCATAATAGTAACTAGATAAGCTTAAATAGTAGATTGAAAATGGAGGAAAAAAAATCCTACCAAATTGGTTAGTGATTTCTCTAATTTATAGTTATTAGTTTATCTGGTTATTAAGAGAATCCAATTTGACTTCTCAGTTTCTGGTAACCAAATTGGTTTTTTTGATAGACATATAATTTCTTTGATTAATATCGCTGGTTTCTTTGATAACCAAATTGGTTTCTGATTATTGATAGAAACCAATATAGTTATTGAATTCAAGAGCAAATAATTACAATATTAGTGGCTGATTTTTAGTAATGAAATTATTAACTTCCCCATAACACAACTAATGATTACTTTATTTCGATTAACTATATTCTCTATGTGAAGTATATCAATTAACAATGCACGCTTGGCATTAGGTTGTAACCAACCATGGTATTCAAAATTACCAAAGCAGAGTCACATTTACCTTCTTTACATTATTCACTAATCATAATACCATAGGTAATCACATCAGGTTGCATTTCCCACTCTTTCATTTGTTTGCTTATGACCCACCCATTATCAAACAAACCCAACCTAACAAATCTGTGAGTCAGTGCATTGCATGTGTGATTATCCAACTCCTAAATTGTCTTTAGCATTCTCATTAAAAACTACATCGCCATCTTTATTTTCTTGCTCTTGCAATATTTTGAAATTTAAAATATATACATTGTCTTTGAGACTTCATTTTTACAAATACAAAATCAGCCTCAAAGACTCCCTTTCTTACAAAATAATAAACAATGACTTATACATATGAACTGTATGTAAATATCTAATTCGCTGTCGTATTATATCAAACACTTGAAGAGCTTTATCCATATACCCTCTAGTGCATAACATATCAATCAACTAATTACACCAAACACCTAGAAACACTCTAGCATTACTAATCCAAAAGAAAAAAAGAAATTAAAAGCATTTAAAATCACTTCGTGACATCGCGATTGTGTAGTTCCCTAAGAAGTTTCAATGGTGGAATGCACACCGAGCCTTCAGCCCAGATCCACAACGCCGCTACTATCCACAAAACCACGACACGTAGCCCTCAGTCGAGATCTGCATGGTCGCCATCGACAATTGCTCGTGCCTCCAGATTTTCATAGCTGCATTTCAAGAGAAATGTGTCATTTTTCTAATAAAGATCGTACGAAAATATGTGTTTTTTTATCTAGGTCGTATTTTGGTCAATACTTTAAAAAATTCGTATCTAGTGTCTTTTTCCCTTAAAAAAATGGTTTTTTTCTCTTTTTTTTTTTCTAAGCTTCTTACAGCCCATGAGATTAAAAATTGAAAAATTCCAGATGGGCTGATTTTTTTAGAAAACTCTTGGATTGATTTAGAAAAAATATCATTTTTTAAATTTTTTTAGAAAAATATCACTTTTAATAATATTTAGAAAAATACCACTTTTTTCTTCAAAATTGGTATTTTTCAGTGATTGGGTTACTTTGGGAAAATGACATAAACATAGATAAACCTGCCAAAATTTTCAGCAAAAAATTTCATTCCATGACACAAAGAGAAATGGACATAGATAAACTCAAAAAATAAGGATTTTTGCATGAACACTAAAAAAATCGAACATTTATATCATGTTCTATCGACCTCTTTTCTTTCTAATCAACCGATTCACTGGAATCTTTTTCTCTTCTACTACTTTCTTCTTCTTCGCCGGAGTTCTCGATCTCGATGCAAAATTTTGGCATAACGGATTTTGGTCACTTTGTGACTTTATTGGTTCGTTGAGAAACAATGTATTGAAAATCTTAATAACTAACTTCAGTGAGTTGTTTTTCAATTTTACGGTAATTTTTGATGATTTTGAATTCCTTTTTTTTGTAGGTTTTTTGTTTTAGTTTTGAGAGAAAATAGAGAATGGAATTGAAGAGAGAAATGAGAAAACAAAAGAAATAGGGTATTATAGGGATGTATGAGGCCATGTCAATCATGGTACGTTGGGTCATATCACTAAGTTGACTAGGAGTTTTGAGAGGGGATTTGGTCATTTGTTCCGTGTGGGCCCCAATTTTTAGTCTTAAAAAAACTTATTAAAGAGCCTGGTTACAAAAACATTGTAATGGCCCAAATTAGTCCTATCCATATCCTTTTCTCATGTCTGTTGTATCTCTATTAATACTTTTAAGACCGGTTCCGGTAGGCTAGTGACCGGTGATAATGTGGCAATAGGTCCAAACAATTGAGGAAAAACTTAGACCCAACGCAATAGCTGCGCTTTGTAAATATCAGATTTCATCTCAATATCATATATATTCCCTCCATGTCATATATTAGGACTTCCAGAAATAATCAGTGAGATTTGCTAAAATCTGTAGTCATACTATTTGATAGTATTTTGTCGTACAAGAGAATTCTCCGAGTCCTATCCCAGTTTATTAGACGTGTATTAATGGACGAGGAAGGTGTGGTTTCCTTTTTACAGATAAGATAGTAATTAATTTGAATTTAAATGACTGAAATATGGTAAATATCAAGAAACCAAAGAGAATGACCAAAATTGACCGAAAACTGCCAATTGGGAAAACTAGGTGCTAGCTACAAAGAACTGAGTTCTAGACCAACAAATACTCTTTATTTGGTACCTTGAGAAGTTAGGTTAGTTTGGAGCAACAAACTCCTTGTTTTGAACTCCTTCCGAAGAGAATGACCAAAATTGACCGAAAATTGCCAATTGGGATAACTAGGTGCTAGATACAAAGAATTGAGTTTAAGACCAACAAATACTCCTTATTTGGTACCTTGAGATATTAGGTAAGTTTCGGGCAACAAACTCCTTGTTTTAAACTCTCTCCGAAGAGAATGACCAAAATTGAGCGAAAATTGCAAATTTGGAAAACTAGGTACTAGATACAAAGAATTGAGTTCTAGACCAACTAATACTCTTTGTTTGGTACCTTGAGATACTAGATAAGTTTGATGCAACAAACTCCTTGTTTTGAACTCTCTCCAAAGAGAATGACCAAAATTGACCGAAAATTGCCAATTGGGAATACTAGATGCCAGATACAAAGAATTGAGTTCTAGATGTGAATTTATTGATAGAGATTTGGACACTTATGCCTATTTTTCTAAAAATAATACCAAATTTACGACCTTTAAACAATAATTAAATCTCGTACGAACTTTAGTGATACTTTTCTAAAATTTGAGTGTAGAATACACGGTGGCATTTTTGTAAATAAACTATCATTTTTCAAACAATAATATATAATATAAAAGTGTGTTAGAAAGGAATCAAAAGAAGAGGTCGGTGGTTACGTGTCGTATCTAATGCATTTTATACCTGTCTTGCTGGTTTCGAAACCCAGCAGCAACAACAATGGCCTCTCCACACTTTTCTCTTTTAAGTTTCGTTTTGTTTTGTTTTTTTTTTTTTTTGGTTTTTTTATTTCGTTATTTTCCTTTATTTTTTCTTTTTTGTTTTTTTTCCATTTTATTTTAAATTTTTAGTCTTTCACTTTTTAATTAACAATGACTTCTCCACCCTTTTCTCTTTTACATTTTGTTTTGGTTTTTTTTTTTCATTTCATTATTTTCCTTTTTGTTTTTTTTTCCTTTCCATTTTTAGTCTTTCACTTTTTAATTTTTTTTCCCTGTTTCCTTTTTTTTTCATTTCGTTTTTCATTTTCCTCTTCTTTTTTCTCAATTTTATTTTATATTTTTACATTTTAAAATATTTTTATATTTTTTTATTTTTGTTAATTCTTCACTTTCACCTTTTTTTTAAAATTTCTTTAAGAAACACTAACTTTTTTTATCCATTTTATTTTTTATTTCTTTGCCAGTTACTTGTAGAAGCCAATTAAGTTTCTAGTTTTCAGTAATCAAATTAACAAAAAATAGCTCCTAATTACTGCTATAAACTACTTTGGTTTATGGTTTCAAGTAATGAAATTAATTTCTAGTTTCCAATATCCAATTTGGTTACTAGTTACTATTAGAAACTAATTTAGGTTATGTTTCCACTCGAGAAACTAATTTGATTTCTATTTAAAACTAATTTTATTTTTACTTGAGAAACCAATTTACTTTCTAAGAAACTAATTTGGTTTCCACTCGAGAAATCAATTTAGTTTCTGGAAATTAATTTGGTTTTATTTGTGGTTTTCACTCAAAACCAATTTGGTTTTGTTCGTAATTTTCACTCAAAACTAATTTAGTTTCCACTCAAAAATGAAATTGGTTTCTAGTTTCTAATATCTAATTTAGTTACTAGATACCATTAGAAACTAGTTTGGGTTCTGTTTCTACTCGAGAAACCAATTTGATTTATACTCAAAACTAATTTTGTTTCTACTTAAGTAATCAATTTAGTTTCCAAGAAACCAGTTTGGTTTCTACTCGAGAAACTAAATTGGTTTCCCAGAAACTAATTTAGTTTTGTTTGTGGTTTATACTCAAAACTAATTAAGTTTCCACTCAAAAATAAAATTGGTTTCTAGTTTCTAATATCCAATTTAGTTACTAGATACCATTAAAAACTAATTTGGGTTCTGTTTCTACTCAAGAAACCAATTTGATTTATACTCAAAACTAATTTTGCTTCTACTTAAGTAATCAATTTAGTTTTCAAGAAACCAGTTTGGTTTCTACTTGAGAAACTAAATTGGTTTCCCGGAAACTAATTTAATTTTGTTTGTGGTTTCCACTCAAAACTAAATTAGTTTCCACTCGAGAATGAAATTAATTTCTAGTTTCCAATATCCAATTTGGTTACTAGTTACCATTAGAAACTAATTTGGATTCTGTTTCTACTTGAGAAACTAATTTGATTTCTACTCAAAACTAATTTTATTTCCACTTGAGAAACTAATTTAGTTTCTAAGAAACCAGTTTAGTTTTCAATCTAGATATCAAATTGGTTTCTCAGAAACCAATTTGATTTTATTTATGGTTTACACTCAAAACTAAATTGGTTTTCACTCGGGAAACCAATTTGATTTATACTTGAAACCAATTTTATTTCCACTCAAAATAAAATTAATTTCTACTGAGGAAACTAATTTGATTTATACTCGAAACTAATATCATTTCCACTCAAAACAAAATTTGTTTCCGTTCGAGAGACCAATTTGGTTTTTACTTGAAACCCATTTTGTTCTACACAAAGAGCTTCTAAAATATCAATATCAAATATCAAGGTGGCATTTTCAACATGGCTATATTTTATATACATATTATTCCAACCAATCAAAGTCACACTTAAGAAAACATCGGATTTCACCAAATAGCATTGTCTCGTAAGCATCAAACTTCGAAGTATTTGGACATGCTATTAAAGTGGACTATATACCGAGTATTTTTTTTTTAACTGTTGCAATGAAACAATTACTGCAACATCAGCTATGAACCTACTAGAGTTGCATTTGAAAGAAAATCAATTATGAAGCCTAACCTGTGAGTAAATCATCTAAATAAAATTAGATTAGCACTAAAGAAAAAAATAATTATATCACGAGAAAAGTGGTCTCATGTCACAAGAAAAACTGTAATTATGTAATTAGACAACATCTTGGATGAGAGACTTTTGAATGCATACAAAATGAATTATTCCTATATTTCTGCATTAAACACAAAATTGTACTCTTTACCATTCAGATCAAGAAAAAACAGAGAAAATTTGAGCTATTCTGTATAAGTTCTCATCTTTAAAATTAATAATTTAAAAAAGAAAAACCCCAATGATTCTTCTCTCCCCCAAGCTTTGATTCTCCTCCGACTCATTTCGATGCCGGATTAGACCCACATAAACCAATAAAATTTTGCCCAGAATTAACCAAATCTCCAGGATTCGAAACTTAAGATCAAGATTTAAATGTAGAAAACTCGCCATGAATTCAATTCCCAACCAACATTGCATGAAGATCTGATCTTTTTCGATCACCACCAACGACAACTTCGCCACAAAATACTCTTGGAATTCTCTCCTCCGGGAACTGTTAGATAATATTACTATTGAGAAGCTGGTAGAGAGAGTTTGGGCGAGATAAAGAGAAGAAAAGAGGGTAAACCTACGTTAAATAAACTAATTTTTTTCAATAAAAGTCCATATGAAAAAAATTAAAAAGAGGAGTTCGTATATTTGTCATTATTTTAGAAAAGATAGTGCGGGATGTCTTTTTCCCTTATTGATATGCGTCTTTAGAAATGGCTTATTTTTTCAGATTAATTTAGAAAATGACCGTTTTTATATCTAATTTAATAAACGACTATTTAATAATTTTATTTTGATAAATAGCCGGTTTTTAGTTGATCTATTTTTTATAAAATAAATCAATTTTTTATGAAGTAAATCAATTTTCAAAAAAATAAATCAATATATTTTGATATACTAAATATGAAAAACTGTCATTTATAAAACATTTCAAAATTCGGTCATTTTTTAATAGTGTATACCGTGATTTACATTTTATGTGTAAAACAGTGGTGGTCTATATTTCTCTAAAAAATATATAAAACAAGTATTTATGAAATAAAAATAAAAAACATGTATTTACAGAAATATGATTTTGAACATGAGTATTTATGAACTTTCATCTTTTGTAAACTATAATTCAAAATTCACCCAATTGGCTAAAAAGCCCAGATTTTTAATTTTGTGAAATAACAGTGTTGGGCATGGGTGCATGGCTCATGGCCCTGGATGTTTCAATCTGGCCCGGCGGATATTCATGACGGGAATGTTCAATTTTTTTTGGGAAAATGACACAGAGTACGGAGATTTTAAAAATAATGACAAAAATACGACTTCATCCTTATAATTACTTTCTCGTACGGTCCAGGAAAAAATATTTCTAATTTATACGGTCTAAGGCCCAGGAGAACTTTATTTATTTTAAGAGGAAATTAGCCTAGATACGATTTTTTGTAAAATTTTTTAAAAAATACGGTGTACGGATATTTATATTTGAAAAATACGGCTTTCAAAAAAAAGAATACGGTTTAAAGACTTTTAAACGAAAATATATCTCGTACGTCAGTAGAATGACTAACCATCATACAAGCTTGATAGTCAGAGTTTATCCTCTTTTTTTTTTTTATTGTTATTCAGTTTGTTTAGTTATTTTCGTTTTCTTTATGTAATTTGTTACTTTCTTTTTTGTTTTTTTTTTATTTTTCATTTTACTTTTAATTTAAATTTTATAAAACAGAAATAAATTTTAATTTATTTATATTTTCTAATGTTGACTTCTTTTTGACTTTTTTTCATTAGTCTTTTTCAAAATATTTTTTTATTTTCATTTTTTTTGTTGAGAATTTTATTTTCATTAGTTATAAAATTCTATTTGCACCAAAAAAAACTATAAATAACCTTATATAATGTTACTTATAGTACCCAGGTAAATTGAAAAAAAAAATCTTACCATATGAGTATCTAATCTAGGTAACCTTGGCATCCGAATAAATTGGGAAAAAAATACCATACTTATGCTACTAGATTACTTACTGTGTCTAGATATATTGAAAAAAAAAACTTAAGAAAAAAATATTACCGTAATTATCCTATATGATTACTTATTTTATACGGAGAAAATATGAAAGATGGTCAATAAAACTGAAATTATTATTTCTTTTTTAAAGAAAAATACGTATATTACTGTAGGTATCCTACTTGGTTACTTAAAGTATCAAGGTAAATTAGAAAAATAAATTAAGGAAAAAAAGAAAGAAAGAAATATTACTATAAGTATACAATTAGGTTACTTAAGATATCTAGACAAATTGGAGGGAAAAAAAGAAAAGAAGAGAAATAAATGTTGCATAAATATCCGACTATGTTACCTTGGTATCCGGAGGAGATATCACATGTATATTACTAGGTTACTTATCATACCCAAGTAAACTGAAAAAACAAAATAAATAAAGTAAACTGGAAAAACAAAATAAATAGAAGAAGAAGAAGAAGAAGATACCATAAGTATCTAACTAGGTTACCTTCGTATCTAGTAAATTAGGGAAAAAAATTGTAATCATAGGTATCTTACTATGTTACTAATGGTATCTATCATTATTATATGTATCTTCCTATGTTACTAATAATATCTAATAAACGAGAAAGAGTATTTCAAAAAGAACCAAAAAAAAAATTTTAAACTATGAGGTTACTATAAGTATCTTATCATACTACCTATTTCATCAAAGATCATATTATTTTATTTTATTTTTAATGTTACCATAGTATCTAGAGGGGATACCGCAAGTATAATACTAAGTTACCAATAATATCCAAGTAAACTGAAAAAAAAAAGATACCATAAGTATCCAACCAGGATACCTTAGTATCCGGTAAATTAGGGAAAAAATCGTACTCACAGGTATCTTATTATGTTACTATTAGTATCAAACAAACGGGAAGGAGTATTGAAAAAATAAAAAATAATTAAAAGAAACAACATAAAACCTAGGAGGTTACTATAAGTATTTTATCGTGTTACTAATTTATCCAAGAGTTATTATTATTTTTCTTTTGGCAAAAAACACGCTTAGGTATTATTTTAATAAATATTTTTTATTGTGTTACCTATTTTATCTAGGAGCTTTTTTTTTATGCTTACAAATTTATTTTATTAAAATTTTTTGACATGTTTCACTTTAAAATGTTATTCATATAAAAAAACACACAAATTAATAAATAAAAATAATCAAATTGAGTAATAAGTTCAAAAGTATGTAAATAAAAGTAATGATTAATTTTAGAAAAAAAATTGCATTAGATGTCAATCCTGACGTATATGACATCAGCTTTTGCATCTTTGTTTTTTTTATAATCTTTTAGGCCTCTTGGCCATCAGGCCGTATGAAACATTTCACCAAGCCGTATTTTTTAAAGTTTTCATACCCAAAGTCATATTTTTATGTTTTTCTCTGCCTGATCGTAATTTTTAAATATTCTGTTTAAAAAAATCGTATATTCGTAAATCCCTCTTATTTTAAAGTCGCATAGATAACTTTCAAACAAAAGTTGATCTAGTGATTAGGCTATAATTAGCCTACAAGGTTCAAATCCCCTTATCCTCAATTTATCTATTTTATATCTTCTTTATTTATTTTTTCAAAAATTCATTTATTAAAACCCATTTTTTCCTTTTTTTTTCGTATTGAACCTTATTACTTTTTTTTATAATCTCTGTCGTCTTTAAAGTTTTTTTTTATTTTTTTTCGTATTGAACCTTATTACTCTTTTTTTTTTGTAATCTTTGTCGTCTTTAAAGTTATTTTTCCATTTTCAATCTACTATTGAATTTCATGAGCTTCACCTTGTCTTCTTTCCTTTTATTTGCTTTATATATATTTTTTATTTTCCTGATTTAAAGTTTTTTTCTTTTCACAATGAACCTTATTACTATTCTCTTTTTAGTTTTCGTCTTTTTTTTTTTTCTTTTTTTTTTCATTTTTAATCTACTATTTAAGCTTGTTTAGTTAGCATTATGATTGCCGAAAATCATTTACCAATTAATATTAAAACTAATTTGGTGTAACATGAGAAACTAATATTCTGGTTTCTAAGAAACCAATCGCATTACTTGTTTTTTTTTTCTGTTATTAATTTGATTAGTAATGAGAAACTAATCTTATAACTCGGAAACTAAGTACTTATTTTTTTTATTTAAAAAAATAATTAATTACTACTCTTGAAACCAAAAATTAATTTGATTGCTACTAGGTAACCAGAAAGCAATCTAATAGTTGGTTACTAATTTGATTAGTAACAAGAAACCAACTTGAGAAACCAATATGGTTTCTGAGTAATCAATCTGATTTTTGAGGAATTGTATTTTTTTTTAAATTACTATCGACTTCTCTTAAAAGTAATAGCCAAATTGGTTTCTACTTGTAATCAAAAACTAATCTAGTAATTGGTTACTAATTCGATTAGTAACAAAAAATTAACTAGAGAAACTAATCTATTTTCTAGGAAACCAAATTGGTTTCTAGAAAACTTTTGTAGTTTTCTTTGATTTACTTAGCTACAGGACATTCTGTAAAATAAAAACCGCAATGATTTCCAAGAAACCTTATTGGTTTCTCATGATTTACTTAGCTACAAGGCATTCTGCTAAAGGAAACCACAATGATTTTTAGGAAACCTTCGTGATTTCCTGTGATTTACTTAACTAAATGGCATTTTGCAAAAAAAGAAATCACGATGGTTTCCAGAAAATCTTATGATTTATTTAGCTACAGGACATTTTGAAAAAAAGAAACCATAATAGTTTCCAAGAAATGTTCGTGGTTTCTTGTGATTTATTTACGTACAGGACATTCTGCTAAAGAAAACCAAATTAGTTTCCAGGAAACATTTATGGTTTCCTGTGATTTACTTACGTACAGGACTAATAAGAAATCAAATTGGTTTCCAAGAAACCTTTGTGGTTTTTTGTTAACAAAAGATGACTTATTTACTAAAATGCCACCGCGTTTTCAAGTTCCCAAAGTATTTAGAAAAAGGTCGTACGGAATTTTTATTATTTTTGAAAGGTCGTAAATTTGATAATATTTTTTGAAAAATAGGTATAAGTGTCCAAATCCTGGGTTTTGGACAATTATACCTATTTTTCAAAAAATAATACCAAATTTACGACCTTTCAAAAATAATAAAAATCCGTACGACCTTTTTATGGCATTTTTCAAAATACTTTGAAAGTTAGAAAATGCGGTGGCATTTTAGTAAATAAGTCATCTTTTTTTTTTTTTTTTTATAGGAAACCATAAAGATTTCCTGGAAAACAATTTGGTTTAATTTGGTTTCCTATTAGCGGAATATTCTGTAAGTAAGTAAATCACAGAAAACCGCAAAGGTTTCTTGGAAACCAGTTTAGTTTCCTTTAGCCGAAAACTCTGTACGTAAGTAAATCACAGGAAAGCACAAAGGTTTCTTGGAAACCATTTTGGTTTCCTTTAACCGAATATTCTGTGCGTAAGTAAATCACATGAAATCATGAACATTTCTAGGAAATCATTGTGGTTTCTTTTTTACAGAATGTCCTGTAGCTAAATAAATCACAGGAAACCATCATGGTTTTCGAATATCTTATACGTAAGTAAATCACATGAAACCATGAACATTTCCGAGAAACCATTGTGGTTTCTTTTTTACAAAATGTCCTGTAGCTAAATAAATCACAGGAAACCATCGTGGTTTCTTTTTAGCAGATTGCCCTGTAGCTAAGTATATCACAGGAAACCACAAAAATTTCTTAGAATCCATTGTGGTTTCATTTTCAAATTACAGGAAATAATGAAAGTTTCCTGAAAGCTATTTGTGATTTCCTTTTTGAAGAATACCCTGTAGCAAGAATTGGGTGAGGCATTGAACAAGGACACTGAAGAATATGATCAAGTTCTCAAATTAAGTAATTATATTTTTGAAGTAAAAGCAACAGAAATATATATTGATTTTTGGATTCTGGCAACTAGTTTCCAATAACTAAATTGATTTCTAGTAATCAATAATTGAATTAATCAAATAGTTCTACTGTTTATGATATAAACTAATTTAGTTTTCAGTTTTTATTAACTAAATAGTTATGATATTTATGGTGAAAACCAATATAGTTATTAGTTTTTTGTAACCAATTTGGTTTCTAGTTTCCAAAAATCAATCAGTTTATGATTTCTAATAATAAATTGGTAATTAGTTTTAAGAGTGATCAGCTACAAGTAAACTAGCAGCAGAAAGAAACGGGAAAAAATAGAAATTCTAAGACGTTATTTGGTCTTTTTTAGCAAGAATTTGTTATTTTTCTTAAAAAAAATAGTACAAAAATAAGTAAACGTTTGGACATAGTATTCTTGGTATTATTTATCAAAAGGTAGTACTAGGTATCTTTTTCCTTTTTTTTTTTTTTTCAACCTTAAGGGTTATAATAAAAATGTCCTATATTTAGTTTCTGGCATTATAAGTCCCTGAATTCTTTAAGTAGTGGCCATTTAGTCCCTTAATTAAATAAAATGTCCAAAAGTCTTAATCAATTCACTAATTGGTGACAATGGTATTCTTTTTGTCAAAAATTGTTTAACACCGTTAAAAATTAAATGAAAGAAAAGCCAAGTGACGTGCATGTGATGAATAGTCTGACAAAAAAAAAGGAAAAAAATTCTCTTATTTCATTTGCAAGCAAGTTTCTTTAACTTGAGAAGGCCTCTTATTTCTTTATAAAAATCCTTAATTTTAATCAAAAAAATACATTATTGTCACTATTAGTTAATTTAGGGAGACTTTTGAATATTAATTTAGTTCATGAACCAAATAATCAATATTTGAGGAATTTAGGGAGTTTGGTGCTACAAACCCTTCTTACTTATATGTATTCTTCAGTAATTTTATTAATGTGAAACAGGCCTTTAACACATAGAGAAATTTAGGTGGATGACCAATATTTTAAATTTGATTAAGTAAATGTCTATTTTTAAAATTTTATAGTTAAATGTCTAGGTATATATATTTTTATACTTGGTAGATATATTTATCTACCAATTTCAGTTACTGTACTGAAATATACTAAGTATATAATTTTTTGTACTTAGTATATAAAATTTTACACTTGGTATATAAACATAGATACTGGACATTTTGCTATAACATTTGACAAATAGATATTTACTTAAATTGAGCCTAAATTTTGATCATATTTCTATAAGCCCCACTTTAACATATGTCTAGACATGTGATATATTCCAATCCGAAGTATACCAAATCTATAATCTATAACATTATTAAAAGAGTGAAACTGAGAAACTGTTTATCAAACTTTCGTTCATGTATTTTATCTTTTTATGTATTGTTCATTCGTTCTTCTATTTTGTCTTTTTGTGTTTTTGTTTATCTCTCCACTACACACTGTAAATAAATACATGCCTCCATACACAAAGCGCAAATGCACTAGCTGTCTGCGCAAACTCATCCATTCCCTCTCACCAGACCTACATCTCAATCTTTGCTCATCTCATTTTCTAGGCATCTAACAATAGAGACAGACAACTAAAGAAGTAATCCACATGGTAGCTAATAATCTATCTATCGGACTTGTCATATTGTGAGTTTTTATGTATTTTCTTTTATTTTGTTTTTTATATTTTATGGAGAGAAGCAGAGAAAGAGAAAAAAAAAAAAAAAAGTGCATGCTTGCATTACCCTTTCTCAGTGTCTCATGCCAGAGGATCTTCTCCTCAATTAGGTGAAACCAAGAAGTACGTATCGGTATTGTTCTCCTTGGCAAAGGCAAAGGTGTTTTGAACAGAGGTAACAATCCAGACAAAGGGAAAGTAAAAAGCAGTCACCACAATTCGATTTAGGGCATGGGTGATCAACGATCATATAAAATCGAATTGATTGTGTCGTTTGAGCTTTTTCTTTTCCATCTTTCTTCGATTTTGGCGTCTGCAGGTTTGCTTTCTTTATTTATTACCTATTTCCAATTTATTTTCCATCCTTGTGCGAATCATTAGTACCGTAATTTTGATATAATTAGGAGAGTTATTTTATAAAGTTTGTTTCCTCCATGTTGAATTTTCCGTATGGAAATTTTGTTTTAATCCAATGATCGAATTTGCCGCATCTATTATTTCGGTATCTGAAGTTGGAACTAGGTCCTCTGCCATTTCTATATGGGGGATAGACCTGCTCTATTACATTATTGGATTTTGATACTATATCCAATGTGTTCTTGGACAAAAAGCGATACACCTCTTGCTTCCATTCCCTGTTTCTTGTAAAGATCCATAACCCTCTATAAGACATTAATGTCATCATTCTTGCTTCCATTCCCTGTTTTTTGTAAAGATCTATAGCCCTCTATAAGACATTAATATCATCGTCCAACTAGGCAAAATAGAACAGAAATAGTACTTTTTGTTCACAAATTTAACATGGTTACTTCTTTTTTTGTCTTAAATTTAGATCAGAATTCATGATCAAGACAATGTTGTTACACATACAAGAACATACATAAAATTCATGTAAAAACTAAAAACAAGATATCTACTAATACAAATGATAATTTACCCGAATAACAAAATTCTTTAGAAAAAGGAAAAGGGTGAGGAAATTATCATCATATTCATAGATAATTTCACTCCGAGCTCTTAGATTATTTTCAAACATATTCTATGCATTTGCTGACCACATTTTTAAGTAAACTCTTCAAAGAAGATTCTTCATTTGGTTTTATTTGGCACCATTCTTATCTGATTGAATTATCAATAGTTTTTCTAGCTATAGTCATTTGAGTTGTGATCTTCTCTTTGAAGCTCTTAATATCAATGTAGCATGAGTTGATCCACTGAAGCATAGTTCCCGTTGATTGATTATGTGATTTTGGGTCTGTTTACTCTATGTGTTGTTGTTTTTGTTGTTTGATGTGGGAGCAGTAATATGCTTAGAGTTATTTTAACTGTGAGAATTCGGTGATTTGAATTCAGAAGTGGTAAAAGAATCCCCTATTGTAGAAATTTATAATATTTCTTTTTGACTTGTTTAAATAACATCTGGATCTTTCTATAAATGAAAAAATATAGATTGTGTTCTTTCTCTTTTTTCCTTTGAATGCTGCTTTTTCACTCATATGATTTAATGGCGGTGATAAGTTTTCTAGGGAAAAAATGTATATATATATATATATTTAACCTCTTTCTCTATCCTCTTCTAAGCATTTGGGTAAACCATGTATAAAAAAATTATATGTTAATTGTGGAAAAATTTAAAACTTTTACATTTTTTTTTAATGTTGTGGAAATTTGTAGAATATCAATTCAACAAATTGTTATGTTTCAGGATAATAAAATAAGTTGGGTATGTAACACCATTTTTGGAGAGGTTAGGAAAGGAATTTTCTAGCAAAGTTTCATTTCTCAAAGGTATGTTCTAATTTGATGCTCATTGCCTTATACCTCTAATCTTTAATATTTGTTCTGAAAATTGTAAGTCACCTACTAAAAATACAATATGACAAAATGAATTTAAGAAATAATCTTTCATGATGACACGACTAATATCCATTCTAATTTTTGGTAGACATCCATAGTTTGTTGTATCTGTAGAAATTCCTCAAGGAAAATTGTTTAGAAAAGTCTAAATGAGATTATGC
>JXTC01000104.1:562659-581714 GCA_002914845.1 Trema orientale
ATCGAAAATACATCGAAAAGCATCGAAAATTCATCGAAATTGCATCGAAATTTATCAAAAATACCATTTTCATCGAAATTTTACTGAGAATATAATTTTCATCGAAATATAATCGAAAAATCATCGAAAAGCTTCGAAAATATTCGCGATTTTTTGTTAAAACTTGTAAAAATTAACCTAAAAATGATTTTTTAACACATAAATGACCTCATAACATCTCGAAATTTGATAATATGTTATTTCAAACCATACCCAGAACAAATTGGAGAAGAATGAAGAGAGAATGGAGGAAAATGATGAGTTTGACGGTAATATGAGAGATGAAAACAAGATTTTTTTCTCAAATTATTTTTTTTCTATTTTTCAGATATGAAAACGAGTTTGACGGCATGAAGGAGAAGAGATTTCGGCTTGATTAAAGAGGCATATTTTCTTTTGAAAATGAGGCATATTTTCTCTTAGATATTAGTAAGGGTATTTTCGTCCGCACACATATTTTTCAAATATTTTTTAACTTGTGCATACGAGCCAAAATAGGGGTATTAAGGAGCATATTTCGCCTAATTTCTCGTTTGTGAATGTGCTTATGACCTTTTGTTTTTTTTTAAGCAAAATGATCGTTTATATCAGTTTCTACATTGAGTATATCAGATATATTAATATAAAAGTTGCTATCCTAATTATATATGGTATCTACTACAGCAAAATCAAACTACGTTTATTTGAAATTGGGTTCTGTCTTTTTTTTTTTCTATAAAAGGAAACAATGACACTCTGAGTTGACTTTTTGAATAACTTTAACTAATAAAAGATAATAATATCCTTAATTTGAATGGAGGATATTATTATTTTTTCGTTACTAAAATTGGTCAAAAGTCAGTCTATGATATTAATTTTCAGAAATTCTTAATCTCAGGATATTATTTTACAAAGTTCAAACTTCAGAGTTTAAATTGCAGAACAGTCAAACTTTAGGATATTTTTTTTTTTACCATTTACCCTTAAAAAAAGAAAAAAAAAAACCGACCATTCTGCTAAGAGCCTCAAAACTAAACGGTAAGTTTATGACTATACAGATTTTTTTTTTTTGGGTAATGGCATGACTATAGAGAGTATGAGAAAATGGGTTGGGCTCGAATTCAGTTTCCGGAATTGGTATTGGGCTGCTTTCTATCCTTGTTGAGTATTTATAAGAAATGACCTGTTTTACAGATCAATTTACAAAATGGCCATTTTTTACACTTATATAATACATAGCCATTTTATAATTTATTTTGTTAAATAACCTTTTTTTAGTTGATCTATTTTTTATTAAGTAAATCACTTTCTTATAAAGTAAATCAATTTATGAAAAAATAAATAAATTTTTAAAAAATAAATCAATATATTTTGATATACTAAAAATCAAAAAGGTCATTTTTTAAATAATTTTCAAAATTCGGCCATTTCTAATAGTTTTTGAAAACGACTATTTTGCAAACTATAATCCATAATTCGGCTATTTGGCTAAAAAGCCCATCTTTGTTTTTGGGAAAACGAAAGATAAAAGGATACTCTCTACTAATTTTTTTAATAATACCAAAAAAACAAACTCTTGAAAATAATTATTTTTTCATATGACTTTTGAGGATATTTATCTAAATTCTTAGCTAGAACTTGGTTTTTCTGGTTATTGCAATAAACTAAATTAGTTTCTCTATTCTGGTTATTGGTTTATTTGTTAAACAAAGGGTTTCTTTTATTTATCATGTTGGTTTCTCTAGTTATTACTAAAAACCAATTTGGTTTCTCAGTTTCCAGTAAACAAATTATTTTAAGTAACTAAATAGGTTTCTTAGTGTTTGGTAACCAAATTGATTTATTTGATTATGGTTATTTAGTTTCTGTGATTAAAAAAAAATAGTTTCTTTTATTTATTATTGTTGATTTCTCTGGTTATTACTAAAAATCAAATTAATTTCCGAGTTTCTGATAACCAAATTATTGGTTTCAGTTATCTAGTTGCCTATTGGAAGCCATTAACTAATATGTAATAAAGAAACTAAATTAGTTTCTTGCAATAGCCAAATAAATCAATTTTGAGAAACCAACTTGTAGCTGAAGTATTTAGAAAAATATCACTAAAAATCATACGGAAAAATAATTATTTTCTAGAGGTCGTATATTTGGTATTACTTTGAAAAGATAAGTATAAGTGTCCAAAACCCAAAATGAAAGAGTTTCTTACAAAAGTCTAGGACCAAAGTAACAAAAAATTGAAAAATACCAAATCAGTTGAATTTTTTTAAAAATCCCGGGTTGATTTAGAAAAATATTACTTTTTAAAAGCATTTTAGAAAAAAAATATTTTTAATAAATATTTAGCAAAATATTACTTTTTCTTCAAAATTTGTATTTTTGATTGGTGCTCGAGGTAACCGGTCAAATTATCCCGGGTAACTTAATTAGTCACTTCAAGTATCTTATCAATTAATAAAAAATAATATTTTTCTAAATCCTTTTGAAAATGGTATTTTTCTAGTTAAAATTTGGGATTTTCAAACATTTTCTAAATCCGGGATTTTTCAACTTTTTTGAAAAATTACTATAAAAAATCATCTCAAAATGAAATAAGTAGGAGTAATTCGGCCCGAAATTACCTTTTTTTTAATTTTTATTCAAATAGCATTTTTAGGAGTCCTGTAAATTTTCCGACATCTTGAAAGACTCGTAAAAATGTCTTAAACGACAAGTCAAAAAACTTTTGATTATTAGTCATGAAATTTATAATGAGGAAACTACACTACATTCCCTTTTCTTAAGTTATATGTTAGTAAATATCCTTTTTTCATTTTATTAACTTTTATATCTTTTTTTAAGTTGTAACGATTTGAGTTTATCATTATACCCCTATATAAGTTAATTTGATATATTTATAGATATAATTGATTTACCAACATACATAATTCATTTACCACAGTACATGATGCATTTACTGATGTATATAATTAATTTATTGATATATACAATTCATTTATCATAATAATGTACAATTCATTTACCAGTGCATATAAATAATTTACAATAATATACAAGTCATTTATTGGTATAAATAATTTATTTGCTATAATATATACTACAATTTACCGATGTATATAATTAATTTACTAGAATAAATAATTAATTTATTGGTGTATATGATTGACTTACTATGGTAAATAATTAATTTACTAATATAGGTATTTCTTGTTCACTACTAGTATAAAAGTGCTATATTACTTATTCACCAGTGATATACAATTGTATATTACTTATTTCGCACTGTTAAAATGGAATATAACTGATTAACCAATTTTTCAAGCCCAAACTTTTTTTTTTTTTTTTCTAATTAAACCACGTAAATAACTTGTTTGCCATCATAATTAATTTGTCTTCTACTTCAATGGAATCAGTAATGAGAATCAAGCATAACATTCGAGCACGAAGCTTAACAAGTAAAACTAACTAAATAAATGCTACTTTCATAATATATATATACATATATATATATAAGTTGTCAATTCAGTAGCTATTTTTTTTTCTACCTATGTGTAATATTTTTTTTTAGCTATTAAATAATCGTTTAATGGTATCTAATAGTTATAATGAGGTATATGAAAAGATGTACATTATTAATTATTTTTTTCTCTTTTATTTTTTAATATAAAAAAAAATATATAATAAATTTTCATTGGCAAAACGAGGCTTATGTATAGAACTTTTAGTTCTCCTTCCTTCCAGATATCTTGCAATTTGAAAATGGACTTATAGTTTTGAAAGTCACTGAACAAGAAAAATAAGATAAAGCGAAACAGATTTCAGTTAAAAAGAGACTCAGGCCAAACACGACATCTGTATAGCCATTTCACTCAAAAGTTATTTAAACTCATAAACTAAGGGTCTCAAATCGATCAAAATCATAAAAGGCACCACATATATATATATATATACACTTTGGGCTCTGAGTGGCAAATGCGATTCATCCAAGGCCACATCGCCAGATTGAGAACCACTTTGATTGTCGACGACAAAGACAACATCGTTCCTCTCCTCGCCACAGATTGATGAAGATCACTGGAGCTCTCAAGAATTCCACCAAGTCCACTTCGATTTGCAGTAGATCAGCCTACCAAATCGAAGAGGAAGAGGAAGACCGACGAAATCGAAGAGGAAGAGGAAAGGAAGAATGCGTGAGTGGGTCTAAGGGTACATTTGGTATTAAGAAAGTATGAATAAAGAAAATGGATATTTTTGTCCGTAAAATCAAAATAGATATTGGAAAAAGTTTTCAGAACTTTATTTCCATAAATATTTATTTTTTATTTCATAAATATTCGTTATTATACCAATTTTTTGAGAAATGTAGACCACCATCTATTTCATGTATGAAATGTATATCGTTGTCTAATTGCATGAATAAAAATTACACTAAAAATTGGCAAAATGTATACCGTGGGTCAAATTTATAATGAAAAATGTAAACCGTGGTAAACATTTGTATACAGTTCATATTTACACATTCATAGATAAAATTTACATTATAAATATGGACCACTCATATTTTGTGTATGAAATGTGGATCATAAACACAAATATTTTTGAAAGAAAATTTTAAAATAGGTATTTATGAAAATAAGTTTTAAAAATGTGTACTAAACGTAAATTTCTCAACAATATTTGCTATAAGTTATCCTCAAAACTGGGGCATTTTTGTACAAAGCCCAATTTCTAATACTCCTAAAGAATAACATTTGGCCCAAAAGACTCTAAGTTACGTCCATTTCCCCTTCGTTTCTGTTTTGTTATTTTATTTGGAAAAAAAAAAAAAAAAAGAAAGACGAAGGGCATTTGCCTTATAATACATCAACCCGATCTAATAGCAAGCTGTAATTTAAACGTGGAAAATAAAGAATTTCTAATCATTTTACTCATGTTAGATGTTACTACTTTCGCGTCTTTCGCTATCGTTTATTTCTCATTTATGGTTATATTTCATAACCGAAAAATAAATTCAAAGAACAGTAATCGAGGTACATTTCTTAGGAGACCAACTCATTTGCATTGAATTTATGGCCCCCAAAATAAAGAGGAACATTTTCATTTGAATTCTTTCATAACAATTAAAATTTAGCAGCTTTTCTCTTTCCCACTTAAGTTTAAAGTACCAAATTGAGGCACATTACGATCTAAATAGTAAGAGGAACCACCTTATTATGGCAATGTCAATAAATGAGGCCTCCGCATTGCCAAAGTAAAGCCAACATTTGAACAAGGCCATGCCCCAAGTATTTCAAGGTGATAGGAGGCACGTGAGGTCCGTGCCATGCACGTGACATGCCTGCACGTGCTACCACGTTAGTGTTAGACATGGTAAGCATAATGCACGTGTGGGAAGCACCAAAGGAAAGTGAAGGTAATAAAAGGTCCTCAATTAGATTCCGGCCACGTGGACTTGACCAGCCAACCATTGCCCTTGGCTGGCCCTTTGAACTCTCTCACATGTTCGCTGACACCACCTCCACCTTCTCACGTGCTTGTAGGACCCACACCATCCCTTAATACGGCAATAATTATAAAGTACAAAGGGCTATTTAAAGATTATAAACCTGAATTCTATTAAACAATCGGGGAATTTACTTCGGGTTTTACAAACTATTGAAGTTTAATCAAAAGTAAAGGTTAAAGTAAAACAAAAATTAATATGGTTGACGAAATTTGATTGTAATAAATGTAACTGCAACCTTATCCAATTTACCATTCTTGGGGATTAGTGTCCTTAGGATCACTCGGGTGCATCAGAACTCGGTCTACTCGGCCTTGTAGCTGGAGGAGGCTGCTCAGTTCCTTACAACAGAATTTCAAAAATAACCAGTGACTACTACGTCTAAACACTTTGGCCAATATTAATTATTTTTTACGGGGTCACTTAACTAAGATCGAGCTAAACATTCTAGTTTCTATCCAACAAATTTATATATATATGTATAGAAAGAAAACTAAAACTTGATTGAGTATAACATAGTTATAATTTTCACTCTTATTCAAATGAATTCTTGCAGAGAGATAGAAATTGAAAATCAACGTCAAATAACTCTCTTTCTGAAATTTTTTTATGTAATTCACGGTTTTTCCCCCTTATTTATCCTCCAATTACGTGTGAAAATTTAAAATTTAAAATGTGAAATAGACTCTCTCTCTCTGTTTTTTTTTTTTTTGAAAAATAAGCATCATTTTTAGAGTATGCACTTGGAGGAAAAAGAAAATGACCATTTCATTCATAGTTAAAAACACCCTCTGCAACAAGTCAAAAAAAAAAAGGTAAAGAATCTTAACATGTAGTCACATGTTTAATTTAATTATTAATTCCACTCCTAATTAATTAAAAAAAAAACTAGCACCAGAAAAAGTGTAAATATACATTTTTAAAGTTAAGAAAGATAGTATACTATTTTGAGGCTAGATACTTATTATTTAGTAGGAATTAAGTTTTAATACCTAATTTCAGGTTAAGGCAACCTTTCTCCCCTCGAATTAACATTTAATTAATTTCAGTTTTCTTTTTCTTTTCTTGGCATTGTATTAGGAATTAACGGTCCTCTGTTTTACGTAACATTATCCTATGACAAATGCTATTGGGTTTTAGAAACAGGTTGGAAACAAAAACATGCCGACGTGGCAGGGAAGATTAAAACTGAAAACCTTCCAACTGGCCAAGTGGATGAGATCTTTACCGTTGCTTTCTTCTTCGTCGAGCTGTAACCATCGTGCTTAAACGTGGGTTGAGATTATAATAACAGGTTATGATAGGCCAATAGGGGGTAGAAACCACAACTAATCATAATTTAGAAAAATCGCAAGCAAATATATATTTCAGTCTCACAGAGAATAAAAAATTTTAAAACAAATTAAATTAAATTAAAAGAGACACAATTCCCAAGAGGGAAAAAATTATTAGCAGCAGAGGAATCCGGCTGTAAACTTGGACACTATTGGAGGAGTCACGGCAACAAAACCCACAAGAGATCGATTCTACAGGAAGTTTAATTTTTTTTTTTTTAATTTAGACATATTTTTATTATCTTAAATTAAGCTTAGTGACTAAACTAATTACTCAATTACATTTATGTCAATTGATTGCTAGCGTATTTGACATTTTTACCCCTTTATGGTTAGTAGTACACAGCCTCAAATTGAGTGCCTCATTGAGGAAAGTACACACTAGACAGTGTTAGATTGATTACCCCAGCCAAGCTTCAGTCCTTTTTTATGTACAGCCTGCTGTTTTGCTCTGTTGCTCCCTTTGATATTTTTACATAACTCGGCATTTGGACCACAACTCAGTGGGTCAAACTCGGAACTTTATAGTATAATATAGTCTAGTCTAGTCTATTCTTTTCTTGTTTTGTGTAAAACACAATCTATCCATCAAAAAAAAAAAAAAAAAAGCCTAGTTGCAATCTTGTTTAGAAATCTGGTTTCAAAGCCTTTTTCTCCATGCCCACTTTGAAATTTTTGCATCTTTATATAGCTTTACAGTCTAAAAGCAACTTCATTGCCTAGCCTATATATCTCTCTCATTCTTTTGATGATTTTAAATTTTAATTTTCACAAAATTATAATTCCGTTTTATTTTGTATATTGATACTAAGCAGTTTTGTTTGAGCAATCTCTGACTTTACACCAATTAATTTCAAATTAACATGCTTTCTTCAACTATATTTTACCAAACATGACAAAGACATTTTTATTTATTTATTTGGGTTTATAGCGATGGGAATAATGGAATTGGTGGCAAAGGGTACTATTGTCAACTCAACGGCTCACACACATTCAAACGAAATTTCAGAATTCTTTTTTTTTTAATAGAAAAAGTACGAACATAACTAAAAATAAAAAAAAAGGATTAAAATGGAGTTTTGCGTTAAAATTTATGTAATTGATGAAATACTTTACTTGCTCTTTTTTTTTTTTTTTTTAGGAAAAAAGAAAGTAGTATAAAAAATTAAAGTTTACAGAACTTGCAAGTCACTTCCCCATTATTAAAATCATGACTCTCTGCATGTAAAAAGATGCTCTCTCAGTTTTGTTTTTATAAAAAATTTCATTTAAGCCCCTCCCTTCACTCCTCAAAACCCCCACCCCCTTTCCCACTCTTCTCTCTCAGTCTCAGTCTCACACACATTTCTCAACTCTCTCTCTCTCTCTCTCTCTTTCTCTCTCTCTCTCCCAAAATAAAAGCTTAATCCCTAAAACGCCTTCAATTAATTTTATTTCAAAAGTCTCTGATTATTAATTAAGACTTCTTACATTGCGTCAATGGAAGTACCGGAGTTCTTCGTCGGCGGTTACTTCGGTGCCGGAACCGGCGGTTTTTCGGCGGAGAAGAGGCACTCCGAGCAGAAGCCCGGCGAGCATTTCACCATTGACGACCTCCTTGACTTCTCTCACGACGAACCCATGGTCACCGACGCCTTCTTCGACAACAATGTCGCCGGAAACTCCACCGATTCCTCCACCGTCACCGTCGTCGACAGCTGCAACTCCTCAGTTTCCGGCGGCGGGCCTCACTTCTCCGGCAACCGCAGCTTCGGCGACTCGCAGTTCTCCGGTGACCTCTGCGTTCCGGTAAATTTTTTTTCCCAAATAAAAAAAAATCAATTATTATTTATTAATTTCTAATTTAATTGTATGCTAATTTCGCATAATTGCTAAAATGGGCTAGACTTTTTTGTTTAATTACACAGTATGACGACTTGGCGGAGCTGGAATGGCTTTCGAATTTCGTGGACGACTCATTCTCGGCCGAAAAAGACCTAAATGCCCTCCAATTCCTCTCGGCAAGCTCGGCCACAACCACCACCAACATGAAGCCCCTAACTCCCGAAACGTCCTCCTCCTCCGAAACGAGCCGAAATGCGCCGTTTTTCCAGCCCGAAACTCCTCTCCCCGGCAAAGCCCGAAGCAAGCGCTCACGCGCTGCCCCTGGCGATTGGACCACGCGCCTTCTCCACCTCGTCACGCCCAACAACAGCAGCAACGACACCAAACCCGTCAAAACGACGCCCTCCAAGAAGAAGGAAGGCGGGTCGGGTTCGAACGCGAATTCGGATTCTTCGGGACGAAAGTGTCTTCACTGTGCCGCCGAGAAGACTCCTCAGTGGCGGACTGGGCCTATGGGCCCGAAAACTCTATGCAATGCATGTGGGGTCCGGTATAAGTCGGGCAGACTCGTACCCGAATATCGACCCGCCGCGAGCCCGACATTCGTGTCCGCGAGACACTCCAATTCTCATAGGAAGGTTTTGGAGCTCCGAAGGCAAAAGGAGCTCCATAGAGCACAACATCAGCATTTTCTTAGTCAAAGTTCCATTTTTGGCGTATCCAACGGTGGTGATGATTATTTGATCCATCACCATGGTGGGGCCGATTTTCGGCACATGATCTAGTGGCTGCTAGAGTAGGAAAATTAGGGTGGAGCTCTAAATTCATTTAACATTGGACTCTCTAGCTTATTTTCTAAATTTTGGTCTTAAAACTTAAAAAAAATATATTGAAAATTTGTAGTTGTTTTTGGTTCTTAAGTAAACTTTGTAGAATTAAAACTGAAAAAAAGAAGGCAGTAAGAGCAAAAATTGTGGGTAGGCTATGTAATGTACCTTTAATTTTTTTGTTTTCCTTTTTGCCTAACTTGGCAAATTGAGAGTCAATTTTATCTTGATCATAGGAAATTTTCATTTTTAACTTATTGCCCTTTCTCATTTTTGGTTAAACTAATAAAACAGTTTTTTTTTCTTCTCATTATTATTATTATTATTATTATTATTATTATTTTGGGAGAATACAAATATAGATATATTGATATTTATTTATAACAATTTAAAAAGAGGCAAATATCTATGGGCAGTGGAGTGATATCTAGTAAACGATGCACCACTTTTATGAAACCAAATGGGCCATGGAAGCATGTGCCCGAATTGCCTTTGCTTCTTCAAATGGTTGACATTTGCACATGATGAAGAGAGTTTATTGTTATCTCAATCAAACCCATTATCTCCTTTCTCGTAAGGCAATAAGTGCTATTCTTTCTTTGTTTGAAAGTAAACCACATTGACTTTATCAAATTAGTTTATTAATTCATCAACTGCATGATCACTCCATACTTGGTTCACGTGAACTGGAAAATACGTTGGAGAATTAATGCTTTGAATTCATTACCGCATAGTTTATTCCAAGTGATTCTCTTGAGTCTATTTTGAACACCCAAGCTTCAAAAATAAAGAAATAAAAAAAGTAAAAGAAAATGGAATGGTCTCAATTTTTAATGAGCAAAATAAATGAAAGCGAAAATGTGATACTCTTATTGCCAGGAATCTAATCTGTTAACGTGAAGTTTTCTCCGTATTAATTTTTTCTTTTTTATATATATATGATTCTCTAGTCATCCAATGACATAATTTTTTCTTTAGTTAAATGAAAAAAAGAAAAGAAAATAGTGTGCGTACGTATGTGGATTATACTAGTACTGATTAATTGGAGGAAAACCTCTTTATGAACACCGATCGAGGACCCAATTTGGCGGGGATTAGTGAAAAACAAGGAAACTTAGGCAGCAGCTAACAGCGTGCATGGATTTCAGTGAGATCATATGTCAAAATTTATTAAGGCATTTAATTATGCATCGGCTTCTGTACATACCATCTACTTGATCATGTAAAAGCTAAGGGAAAAATACCAAGAAATTAACAAAGAAAGATAAACAACCTATGTTAATTACATATAAGGACAAATAATCCATTGAGTCGCGCTAAACTATTAGAAAAGTCACATTTCAGTTCCTAAATTTAAAAATTTTGTTATTTTGTTCCTTAAATTTTTATTAAAATTGTTTCAAGTTAGCCTTTAAGACACTTATTCCATCAATTAAATTGAAATGCAAAAAAGTAATTTTATACAAAATCAAGTATAGTAGTATTCCCTAATGCTTGAAAAGGTTTTATTTTCATCCCTTTCAGTTAAACAGAAAGCGTGAAAAAGGACTAAAATGGAACAATTTTATTAGTTGAAAGACCAAAAGGAGAAATTTTAAAATTTAATTAAAGGTCGAAATGAGACTTTAATAATAATTTTCGGACCAATAATAGCTCGGGTCATTAATCCTGTCATATGGTTAATATGAAATTATCATCTGGAGGGGGGGATTGATATAAATATATATCTGTATATGCACATATGTATACATATGAGTGAGTGCTTAGCTTGCATAATGGTGCAGCAAATTCATGTGGGAGACGGTAATTAAATAAACAAGTTTGAAATTAGGTACGCATTGGGGAGCTGATATAACTGTCCACCTGATCCTGGACATATGCCCTTTCCTGGGTCCACTTTTTTAAACATGGGTAAATTTTTGTACTATAAATAATTAATTTCTAGGCCCTGATTAAGGGTGTAATCATGGTGAACTTTATACTGTATCAGACTTTGCTTTGTTATTGGGCTAGCTAGAACATATGCCTTTTCCTGTTCCATTTTTAATGTAACTTTACATCTGTAAGAGTAAGTGTTTACAGCTTGTTTCAGATATATATTAAACATAGTTAGAAACAACATGTTAGCTGATCTTTATTCAGATACTATAGTCAAATTAAAATGCGTGTGATACTTTAAATTTATACTAGAGAAGTAAACATTGGCATAAAGCCAGAAAGGCAATATCTCAAGCCAAAATTACACAGTGTCACGTGAATAAATAAACATACTTTTCTGGCTATTTTTTGAAAAACTAGTATTTATTGAAAGCAAGCTGCAGGGACCATTATGTATATGAATATATATATATATATATATATATATATATATATATATATATATATATATATATATATATATATATATATATATATATATATATATATATATATATGTATATAAAGTATAATATATAGGGCACGGATGTAGACCTTTGAGAGGACCGGACCTATTCATGTTTTAACCAATACATGTCACATTTGTCTAATACTGTGTTGGTTAAAATGTGATCTACATCGGCTAACCCATGAACGAGACCGGTCCCCTCAAGGAGACTATATCATGACCTAATACATATATATATTAGTTGCTTTTAATTAGACATGAACTAGCTCTGGTCCATGCATTGCTAGCTTGCTTATACATAGGCACATGATAAAATACAAAGGTACACTAAAGTACACAGTATGTACATAATTAGCTAGGCGCTCTTAATTTGGTATAATATATAGTTGATGCATATATATATATATATATTTATATATAGGCACCAATCCAATAGGAATTTTTTTTTTTACCTATACATAGGTATCATTTTGGCCAATAAAAATTTATCATGCATATTTTTTTATTCTAAAAAGTAAGAGAGAGAAATAATATTAATGATGCACGTCTTTTTATGCACCTCATTATAGTCGTTAGATCATCAATAGAAGATGATCCAACGGCCCAAAAAAAATACCTACCTATAGGTAAAAAAAAAAAAACCTATTGGATTGGCAACCATATATATAATATGGGCACCAATCCAGTTGGTATTTTTTTTTATCTATACATAGGTTTCAATTTGGCCAATGAAAATTTATAATGCACATTTTTTTATAGTAAAAAGTAAGAGAGATAAATAGCACTAATGATGCACGTCTTTTCATACACCTCATCATAGCTGTTGGATCACTATTAGATGATGATCTAACAGATAAAAAAAATACTTACACATAGGTTAAAAAAAAAAATACCTACTGAATTGACAACCTCTATATATATATAAGAATATAAAGATGCATGTGGATGAGGAAACCCAGCACATGCTCTACGTGACGTGCATGCCTGCCCTCTACTTGATCATCTCCTATAGCTTTAGATAGTATATCCAAATTGCGCAGAATGGCTCTGCTGCCCTTTGTCTAGGGATCTTTCCATGTTATTTATTTAAAACATGATATGGTTTTTGTCCCCTACCTTATATATCTATACCTATTTATAAAGAGTACTAATTATGCATATTTATGTGACTTTTTTTGTTTTGGGTGCTTCTTTTTTTTTTTTTGGTTGAATTAACCATACCAAGTGTATTATTTCTTTAATATTGGTTAATCAAAATTTCTTCAAGATCTATACCTTGACTAGACTTTTGGAAATAATAAACTAAACGTGGAGAGAGCATCTATACATAAATATGTCGTTTCATATGGTGATTTTCATATAGAATATAAGAAATGTCCTTTTTTTTTGTCACATCAATCTAAAAAATGGCCCTTTTTTCATTTTGTTTTGCCAAATGGCAATTTTTTTAATATATCAATTTTATGTATATTATATCACTTTTTAGTATATCAATTTTAAATAAAATACATCAATTTTGATAGTGTTTGATATTGAAATATTTCTTATAAAAATGATTTATTTTGATATTTTTTGATAAATTTGCTATTTTTCATTAGTGTTTAAAAAAGGGCCATTTTTTTAATTAATGAGTAAAATTCGGCCATTTGGCTAAGAAGCCCCTTGGTATATTGGAGAGTCACATGAGTCACGTATAATATATATAGGGGTGACAATTCGTGTCAGCGGGTTGTATTCGTGTCATGTCGATGTATATGTATAACAACACACACCTTAACTTGAACCTAAACTGTTATAAATTGGCTGACTTAACACGGCCCGCTTAGTCCGTTTATTCAAATGGGTCATATTCGGATCAAATTATCCTAGAACAACCTATTTAATCTAAATTAGATAAAATATATTTTTTTAACACATTTAAACTTAACTCATTTAGTCTAAATTAGATAAAATATACTTTTTTAACATATTTAATATAAATTCATACATGTTATATGACCTTAAGACACAAATATTTACAAAAAATAAATAGAAACCACATAAAATCTCAATATATATACATAACAAAGTCTTAAAAATATGAAAAAAAAGTCTACAAAATATTATAATTTTCAAATAAGTATTATACGGGTCATAAACGGGTTGACCCAAAATTGACATATTTAATAAACGGATCATTGCTGGTCAGTTTCGAGTTGGTGGATCAACCTGAACATGATCCATTCGATAAACGGGTTGTGAGTTCAACTTGATTTTGACTCGAACCCTTTTAAGGCAAACACAAACTCACTAATTAATTCCGTGTGGATTTTGAGTCGTTTTGTATCATAAATTGCTAGCCTTAATCTTATAACAAAATGACTGAATTTTGGACCAATTTTAAGCACATATCTGTTTTTTAAAAGTCACGCAAAATAACATCTACATCAGTAGATATTAGATATGATATATTCAGTACAAAAACTAATATACTAAGTACATAAACTAAAATTAGTATATAAGTAGATATACAAGTATAAAAATATATTTACTTGAATATTTAGCTATAAAAAAAGAAAAACAGATATTTATTAAAATAAAGTGGGAAAAAAAGACACAAACTCTAATTTTCCCTTATAATATTAGTGGGTAATGATATAACTTAGGCTGCTAGCAAAAGCAAAATATCTTGGCTTACCTGCTGGAAAAGAGGTGGGTGGTAGATCTTCTGAGCGATATTTTTTCGGTAACTATAAGAGTACAATATTTTCTGGCCGAGGTAGTTGTTTCCCATGTCTACGGTTCTTTTGTATAACATTATATAATGACATTAATTATAACAGCATAATATTAGACTTTAAAATATACTATTAATTATAACAGCATAATATTAGACTTTAAAATATACAATATTAATAAACGTCTCTTAGTGGCTAGAGTAGTAGAATACTGTGCTAGCTCGCTGCTTCATTTTATTGATAAACCTTAAAATAGATAGTTCACCGAAAGTCAGAGAGCCAGTAGGGGGTTAAAAAAAAAGGCATATTCATTAAATGTATTGAGGCTTGTCAATTTGTGTTCTCTGGACAAACGTAAAATTTGGAATTAGCATTGAGTGTAGGGATAATTACAAAAAAAAAAAAAAAAAAAAAATATGACCTTTCTGCAATTTTAACTATGTATTTTAACTTATGTAAAATTATACTTCCGTATTTTAAATCTCTTCAAATTTTTACCTCTGTGTACAAATCGGATGATTTATATTAACTGTTTTAAGTTATTTTTAATAATTTTTTTTTATTTTTCAGTAAAAATAAAATATCCTTAATCAGATTCTGTATTTAGTAAGAAATTTGTTGGTCAATTTATACGCAAAAAATATAAATTTGCAGATATTTGAAATATGAACGTATAATTTTGTACAAGTCAAAAGACATAATTAAATTTGCGGAAAGGCTATATTTCAGAATATATATATATTTTTTTGTAGATAACCCTTTTATTAATTAGTTATTTATAAGATTCTCAGAAAGAAACAAAAGCTCTATCTCTACCTTTATTTATCGATTTATTTCAAACTTCAAGAGGAAAAAAAAAAAAAAAGCAATTAAGATATTAATTTAGATTTGCTTCGCCTGATAGGAGCATTAATATAGCCATATAGGCTCCTTGGGCAATGAGTAAAATTAAGTTTCTTTTGAGATAGTCATGCATTTTAAGAAGAACCCCGATTTCACATGGGACTATAGAATTGATAATTCATTATGGAGTAATATTGGCTTAACTGATAATTAACATATAAGTCTAATGGGTAAGCAAATGACATAAAAGGCACAATGACTCAGGCACACTTATTTTTCATGAGTAGGAATATTATATTACTTACTAAGGAAAAGTCACACTCCCATGAACCCATTTGGTGACCTTCACTTCACGTGGACTAAAGGAGATGATCATTTTGATCGATACAGCAGCATTAGGTTCTCATTCAGTAGTAGTGGGTGAATTTTCCATTTGGCAAAGCTGGACATATATTCCATCATATAAAAAATCATATACACACATGTATTATTATCTAGTATCATATATATATGGGTGTGTATATATATATTTATAATGCAAACGACTTCAGTTTATCGGTGCATATCTAACACAAACAAGATCATATTAGTAGTTGTTTATCTTATTATCATTGTTAGTAATCAATTGAATTAATTAGAGGCTGATGGAAAAAGCTTTGACCCAGTTGAGAAGGCTGGAATATACATATAAAAATGGGTCTTTACTCTTTCCATATATATGGATTTTTTTAAAAGACCGAGGCCTAATTTGTTACATGATCTGCAAGCTAAGCAGCACTAATCGTCTATAATAATCAAACGAATGAAATAAAAGGTGTATGATTATTTACACCAATCGAGTTACTTGTTAAGGTTACATTCATTAGTTAATTATATTGAAAAGCTGAGGACATAAGATAGATAACATATATATTTCAGGACACAAAGAAAGAGAGGAAGAAGATAACAACAGAGGTAAGTAGAACTATATAATTAATTAATTCTACGCATAAGAGGGTGTGACACAGTACTATTAAGTATAGGGCTATAGGCACATGGGTGACTTGAAAATCCAGTTGGGCTATCTTTTTCTTAGGCACAAGTTCTTCTATATTACATAAAAACTTATTGTAGTTTGACTACTAAATATATGGAAAATGGAATACTTATTAGTCACCATGCTTGCCGTGTCACATATACTATATGATTCAATATCTACTTGTTTCGAGTCATTGTAACTTGGTCCAAACAAAGCGCTTGGAACCGAATATACAGACTATCATTCTTTTAAATCCTTGTTTCAAACCATATATATATGGTTGATAAGCCCCCGCAACATGATTAAAAAAAAAAAAAAAGAATAGGTTGATTGAGGGGGAAAAAAAAATCAAGAAGGCAATTAAGTATTCTTAGTCTTAGAAGGATTAGAAGAAACTAAAGAAGGGAGAAAAAAAAAAAAACAGCTAGCTGTGAGAGTTACATTGGGTTCAAACTTTAAGGTTTTTTATTTTTATTTTTTGTCTTGTTTTCGTTTTCGTTTTTTTATTTTATTTTTTTGGTCCTTACCAATGATAAGCAGCATAAGCTTAATTCATGAAGTTTGAATATCTTTTAGCTAGATAGTTGCTGAAGTACTTAAAGACCACCAATTCCTTCAACCTGTCCCAGCTTACGGTATATATGAAAATATATGTATACTTTCTTCAGCAAAATAATTGTTATACAAGTTATGGGACTTATGTTAGGAAATTGTATTTCCTATAGTGGGCCACATATATTTTGGACAATTGTATTGGGCCATATTGTTATTAAGCAGACCAAATAAGTGATTTAATTAGGGCTGTGTCAGGATATCCAACTGGGTATGGATACCAATGTGGATACCCTGTTAGTCACCCAGTTAGGGTTTGATGGATACCCAACAGGGGACTATATAAAGAACCTTTTAGGGTTATGGTCCTTGTAGCCAAAAGAACACGTACGCTCAATTCTCTGTAACCTATCATCAGTTATAGAGAATTCCATCTGAGTGACATTAGGCTTTCAGGCTACAGAAGATCAAACCCTCTAGCGATTACAGACAATTTCTTACGCTTCCGCCTCAGGTTCATCGTCCAGACTACGGTATTGAATTATGGACTCAGGTATACTCAATAAATCCCTACCTATCAGTTTTACATGAATATTCTGTTTGTGTTTGGTTTTGCAATCCCTTATATTCAAGTCTAACAAGTGGTATCAGAGAGGGATTTCATGTTAAAATTGATTAGGTTTTCATGCATGTCTGTAGTTTTCAAAATCTATGCGTATTTGGATTTCTAGGGTTTAGATTATACATGCATAATTTGTGATTTTATATGATTTATTAAGTATTTGATGCTATGAGGGTTAGGTTTTGACTTTTGGGTCGTTCATATTTCGGATTTGGGGCCAAAAACATCATTTTCGGGTTTATTTTGATGTTTGGAGCCATTTAAGCGGATATGGAATTTTCCAGATCGCACTGTGAACAGTGTTTTTGGTAGACCGGTTCAGGTTTTCGGTCTACCGGAAACACTATTCACAGGATTGATTTTTCGGCAAAAATTTGAGTTTTCAGTCGAATTTTGGGCTGATTTCGGTCATTTTTGACTTAAATCATGGAGTTTCGACCCATTTTCGACCTACTGAGGACTAGAACGACCCTCACTTTGTCCGTTGAAAGCCCTATTTGGTTCTAGGATTGATAAAGTGACGAGCCAATTCAGAAAGATCGAATCTGATAATTTGGTCAACCGAAACTGGCAGAATCAGTCGACCGATTCTGTCAGCCGGTCGACCGATTCTGCTAGCAAAGAAAATTTTTCAGTTTTCAGCCATTTTAGTCGAATTTTTGGGCATTTCGGTTAATTTTCTTTGCACTATTTATCTTGTATGTTAGATTAAACACGATAAAGCAGCATGTTGCCAAAGTAACCTCTGTTGTATAGTTTTGTTTAGTCTAACGTATAAAGATGTTGTGGGTTTGTTGTTAATGCGGATAACTATCGGCCCAAAGGAAGATGGTTATTTGGCACGACAATAAACGCACCTGTGATAATGAGTATGTGACGGTTGTTTGGTTTCCATGTGAGCAATAAATCGGTCCAAAGGAAGGTTTGTTGTTTGACAGGATTTACCGTCAGTATTTGATTATTACACTTGAGAGTACCACTTGCAAGTTAATACGTCGGCCCAAAGGAAGGCCTATTAATGTTGCGCTAGGTATTTTGTGATGGTTGCCCACTTTATGTGATATATGTCATATTTGCATATTTGTGATTATATTGTATGCTTATATGTGACGTTTAAGTTGTGAGCATGTTTAATTTATGGTATTATTTTGTTCTCTATACAGTTTCTACTGCTAATTTTTCTGCCAACTTGAGTACTATTCCTGTGCTTACGGGCACAAACTTTAAGTCCTGGAAAGAGAATGTCATGATCGTACTGGGTCGTATAGATCTTGACCTGGCACTTAGAAAGGACCAACCCCCTGCTCTTACAGAGGAAAGTTCCACTGAGGATAAAAGGAACTTTGAGCTTTGGGAAAAGTCCAATCGTATGAGTGTCATGATCATGAAGCGCTCTATTCCAGAAGTCATG
>JXTC01000104.1:585641-596233 GCA_002914845.1 Trema orientale
GTCCCTGTAGCCAAAAGAACACGTACGCTCAATTCTCTGTAACCCACCATCAGTTACAGAGAATTCCATCTGAGTGACATTAGGCTTTCAGGCTATAGAAGATCAAACCCTCTAGCGATTACAGACAATTTCTTACGCTTCCGCCTCAGGTTCATCGTCCAGACTACGGTATTGAATCATGGACTCAGGTATACTCAATAAATCCCTACCTATCAGTTTTACATAAATGTTCTAGGATTTGTGTTTGGTTTTGCAATCCCTTATATTCAAGTCTAACAACTTAGAGTTTGCATGTCAAATAATAAAACATAAGAGTTTATAAAATAAATTACCAACACTTCTCTTTATATATGTATATGTACATACTCGCATTTTTAAAAAGTGACTGGTGTTTTCATTTTATTATAGTTATATATTTTTCTGTCATTTTTCTGTTTCATAGTCGCCCACTAATTAGTTGTCGTGCTGAGTGTATGCAGTTTCTGTTTTCCATTGCTTTATACTTGTACCTGTCGTTTTTGACATTTCTGGCAGTTTTCTTTTTGTTGTTGTTTTAACCTTGGAGTCGTTGTCGGTTTTTCGTTTTATAGTCGTTCTTTCATTAGGTTATCGTGTTAGTGTATGTCGTTTCTCTTTACCTTTGGTTTTTATATTTGTACCTGTCGTTTTCAACATTTCTTGTAGTTTCTTTTTGTTATCGTGTTATTTTTTATTTTATTTTTTTTTATGTGTGTTTGCGCGTTTCAATCGAGTATTATATATATTTTTTCTTTTTATTTAATGTGGTGGAATTTACTGTTTGTTCATTTATTTATTTTTCCTCCTTAATATTGTTGTCTTTCCCGTACCTGTCGCTTTTAAGTTCGTCTGTCGTTTCTATTATCGTTTTTCGTTTTTTTACGTTTCATTGAGGTTGTTGTCGTTTTCCTATTTGGTGTCGTATTCAAAATTTAATGTCGTTTCCTGTACGTCGTCGTTTATTGAAGGATTGGGTATTTCCGTCGACGTCGTGGGATTCGCTGGCAACTGCTGGCTCCTCTAGTGTCTCCAAATAGCAGAGCTGGCCTTCAAAGACCACAGAAAGTCCATCAATTTGTCGCCCTTGTCCCGTATTGGACTTCTTGGTATAGTCGTACGTTCAGGATATGGCACATATTGAACTATATTACAAGTCAAATTTTCATTTATTCTGTTCCTTTGAAGATTGATATATGTATATAATAATGTTTATACATATCTAGAGATACACACATCTTACATGCATATATCGACCCCATATCATTCTTTGCCCTAGTTAATCTAACCATGTATTCGATCGACTAGGGAATAAGTCAAGGGCAATGACACTGTACTATTACTTGATACACACTCTCTCAACATAGGTACTTATGGATGTGGACACATTATATCTTTGGCGCAATGAACTATTTGAAATAGAAGTAGAGAACCCAAACTGCCAGTTGTTTCACCAAATTTACAGCTCACAGAAGAAAACACCCCTTTTCCCACAAAAGGCTGCTTAAAAACTCGCATATACATATCTCAAACTATCAACCACCACAGAAAATTAACAAAGTAGTCATCAATTGAACCCGTGACATGAAGTTAAGCCATGCTCCATCCAACAAGTACACGGGATTTAAGTGAGTGTGATAGTTTTACTTTGAGTCGATATATTTTGTGAAACTACGTCCAGCGAGTCCGTGACTATGATGGACAATATTATTACCTTAATTTTTGCCTATATATAGAGGATTCAACTATTGAACTCTCTGAAATTATAACATTTGTGGTTATGGGCAGGGGCGTCAAGCGCTACCCAATTTGTTATTTGCATCAAAGACCATTTGAGACTCTCTGTTCTTTATGGCTAACTTTTGTTGCTCCATTGAATTGGAGCCTAGGACCTTAAAAGAAGGACAACTCAACCATGCCAGGGTACAATATGAATCAACTCTTCTCTTCATGTTTTTATTTGTTTATTTTTAATCCTTTGTTCCCTTTTCTCATTCATACATTAAACCACATAAACATATTCTAACATACAACATCTTTGAACTAGTATTGTTAAATAATAAATATACCACATGGCATTTTTTGCTTAAGCAAATTGAAAAATTAATGACTTTGATGAACTCTTCCCCCCACCCCCCCAATTAATTGTGAGTATGCGATAAAACAGCATCGATTTGGGTACTATTTCTTGTGCAGGAAGTAGCTGCAGATGTTGTTCAAAAGCTGGAACCACATGAAGCCACAATCATATTCATTGAGGTTTCATGCTATTAAATTATATACATTTTTTCCTTTCAATGTTTAATTGATGTTTTTATTAAATTTTAATCCTTAATTGATTTTCACATAGGGATTGAGACCCGTTGGTTCAATCCAAAAGATGAAGCAAATTGCTGAAGAAGAAGAAGAAGAGGAAGATAATCGAGTTGGTGGGTTGAAGGAAAATGCTCAAATGATTGAAATACCTTGTCAATGTACATGCACTGCTACAACTACTAGTACAGAATCTCTGGAACAAAATAAGCTTAGGGAACCCCTTTCAGCCCCATTTTGAAAGCTTCATCTTGGAATAATGTTTAGGACAATGATTGTATAATATTAGATGTCCTCTATTGGTTAAGTTTTTTTCGGAAAAACCAATATTGGGATTATTGGTTTCAAATAAGTATATGTGAGCATCTATTAACTTTGTTGGACTGTGATTGTAATAAAAGCTTTTTATCATAATGAGTTCAAAATGTTTTTGTTTTTTGTGTTAAGTATAAATGACTATGAAGTGCCTTTTTTTTTTTGGGTGATTTTTAAGATAAATACAGCGCCACCCTCATTGTGGTGTGAGCAAAATAATCCAAATCAATGGTACAGAACCAAGGTTTACTTTGGTTAACATGGAGTACTTAAAGAAAGAGAGAGAAAAAAAGCCAGATGTACTACTTTAATCCATCAAAATTATGCACAATCTGAAATTTCATACTTCCAAATCGTATTTTTATCTCAAAATGTCACAATACTATTTTCTTTCTTCTTTTCTTTTTATTTTTTACTTTTTTTATTTTGCATTATCATTTTTGATCCTCATTCAAATGAAAAAAGATTAAGTATAAATCATTTACAAAATTAGGACTTTCATTTATTAAAATTTTGAAATTTCAAATTATCCCAAACCCGACTCCGGTTAAATTTTTTGGACCAAATCAAAGAAGACAAGTGAAGGAGAAGGAGGCCAAACATATTCGACTAGTATTAAAATTTTTCGACTACAGTTGAAAATTTTATATCAGTGGCCTGACCTCAATCGAAAATCGATCAGAACGACTAGAAAATCAGTAGGAGAACAAATTTTAACCGCGAATGAATTTTTTTGACCTTAGTCGAGTGGAGGCACTGTCGAGATTGGAATTAGAGGTGATGATAGGTGCTACATATGGCGAGGCGCTGTATGTGGCAGTAATGGCAGAAATAGTTTAGGGTTCGTTAAAAAAATGTATTTTAAGGTTTATCAGGTAATAATGTATCTAAAGAATTTAGATGTATGATATAATAATAATGGTTTATTAACTGTTATTTGAAAATATTTAATGGTGAGTCCTTTTTTAATCATATGAGGGGCTTAGTAGACCCTTAATTGTAATTTTTTTTTAAAATGCAATGACCATACCATTTAAATTAGTAGTATTAAGAAAAATCATAGACATGGGTTTAGTTATAATTTTAGTCCTTAAAATTGGTGACTTTTACATAGGAAAAAGAAAAAGGAAAAGAATCCCCCCAAAAAAAAGGCTGTCACAACTCACGTACGACGAGTAATACGTCGTCGTTTGGAAACTAAATAATTTAGTGACGAAAAGAACCATGTGTAAAGAGCCATCGAAAAGAAGCTATAGTAAAAGAGCGGAATGACTAATTTCGTCATTAGGTGCCAAAATTTGAATTTGGGAATTTGTGGTCAGCAGCAGGATTTAGGGTTTCAAGTCTTAATTTTAATTTTTGGGGGATTGGTACAAGTTTGACCATTAGAGCTGCTCAAGTTCATAATCTGAGGCCGAGAAATTTGGGAGGGAAATCCCCGAATCAAAGAAATCTCCTTCCAATTGAGAACCCTAGTATCAGTCTCCATATCCTTCAATTCTCAGGTAATTTCTCTTTCTCCAATTCTCAGGTAATTTCTCTTTCTCTCTCTCTTCTGCGTTTAGCGTCTATTTTCTTTGAGAATTAGTCTCAATTGTTTAGGTAGGTGCGTTGTTCAGCTCAGCCCATTTTCGGCTCATTTTTCTTTTTCTTTAATTTCTTTCTATTTTTTGGACCATTTACCGTGAAATATACTCGATTTTTTATTTCTCAATGGTACAATTATAGCCTTTGCCGTGGTTGAGTATTTAGCTAAAGGAAATACCCGCTCTTGGGTTATATGTGTATTTTCAGAGTAAGTTTTCGTTCTTGAGGGTTTTAAGCTTCGCTGCGCGAGGATTTTCGCCTATGCTTTCTGGGGTTGGCTTTGCTTAATCAGTTTTAAATGTGCGAGTATGTTTCTTTTTTTTTTTTTTTTTTTTTTTTTGTTCAGAATTAAATTAAGGGAGGTTTGTACTGTATTATCCCATAATTTTTCCCCATAGTCGGATGAAGGGGGATTGAAACCTGCGTCGTCTCTGTTATAAATTTAAGGGTGTTTACTAGCTAAACTAATGTTGCTTACTCTTCAGTTGTTTGTTCTTTTGGAGTGCCGAAATAAGCCAAAAACGAAAAGAAATAAGCATTTCGATTTTTGGGTTGGTTTTTTAAGTACTCGACAAAATTCATAACCTCCAAAAGTTGGATGTAATAAATAATTTTTTATTTTTTTTCTATATTTCTTTTGTATTTTGTGGAAACCAGAAGGTGGGTTTAATCTTTTGCATTTATTATGACAGACACAGCTTCTTCAGCAAATAATAAGATGAGCACCACAGTAAACAGAACTCCCAAATTGGGGGGGCAGTCATTGTTTTTTCAAGATTTGGCTTCACCTATTTCAGCCCGGAGAGGAAAATTTTCAAGTCCGGGCCAGGCGGCTGCAGTATCTGCTCTATGGCGTGAAAATTTTGGGGGCTCTGATCTTCCACCTCCTCCTGTTTTTACCTTGGAAGACCGCTCAGATTTTTCTCCTGAATCTGGAATTCCAGATTATCCGGTTTCCCCTGAAATAAGATCCGATCCCAGGTCTCCAGTCCAAAGTTCTAGTCGTGACTTCTTAACACCCTTGAAAAGCAAATCAGAGGCAAGCACTTCTGGTGCTTTGATGAGTGCAGAGCAAACTCAGCAGGGGTCAGCAGGTTTTAATTGGTGGTCACCCACAAAGAGTGGCAGTGAGCAAGATGAAAAGGGTAAGAGTTCACCTGTTGAAGGTGTTGTCCAGCCTGGTGCTTTGATCACCCTTCCACCCCCTAGAGAAGTTGCAAGGCCGGAGATGCAGAGAAATACCTTGCCTACTGGCAATGGGAACCTCAATGAAGAAGAATGGGTTACTGTTTACGGGTATTGGTTTAGCCTCACCATTGCGTATTTATTCATTTAGCTTTAGTCTGGCCTGTTGATTGCCTTATCCATGCTAGCGTAATCCCTTTGGACTTGGTGCTCATCCTCTTAAATTGCTATATGCTTCTCTCTGACTGGTAATTGGTTGTCAACAGGCTATAGAAATCTTTTGTGTACCATATTGTTTGATAGTGAGGGTACAACATTGTGTCTTGCCTTTGTTATTCATGTTCCAAGTTATAAGAATATTTTCTGGACACTCACTAACATAATAGACTGCTAATTCTCTATTTTCTTTCCAGATTTTCTCCAGCCGACACAAATTTGGTTCTTAGGGAGTTTGAAAAATGTGGTGTGATTTTGAAACATGTTCCTGGTCCTAGAGATGCTAACTGGATGCACATCCTATATCAGGTTTTCTCTTTTCCCATGCTAATTAATTTCCTTCAAGTTCGTCTCTGAAGTATCTGCTTTTGACTTATATCTGCCTAGTCTCTTTTATGAGAGTTTGCCAACTCTTTACTTTGTTGCTTGAACAGAATCGTTCTGATGCTCAGAAGGCCCTCAGCAAGAACGGGATGCAAATTAATGGGATGCTAATAGTAGGTGTGAAGCCATTGGACCCAATGCACCGCCAGGCTTTGAATGATAGACTCAATAACCAAGGATTCATGACTCTGCCTCCTCAGCCATCTTTCATATCTGCAGAACTAAGTGCATCAGGAGGCCCTTCTAGGCCTTACTATCTTCAAAATGGTAATACCAATGTGCGGCAGACAGGAGGGGCCATTGCTTCCCCAACAAAATCGTTGGCATCCAAACTCATGGATCTAATGTTTGGGGTTTAGCTACTCTCCGTTTGCAAATTTTCATTTCCATCAAGCAAATATAATTGCTCCGGCTATATCTTTTGACAACAGAGAATCGGCAACTCACTGAGTCCTGATTTGATCGTGATTTGTATCAACCGAGCTTTAGTTTTCACTTTCTGTCTCTCCTACGTTGGGTTGCTGTTGTGTGCGAGACTATGAATGCTAATAACCGCAGGCTGTTTCTATGATAAAACGTGGTTTGGTGATTTTGTAGGATGTCATTTGTTTACTATACAGTAAGAGCAATTGTCGAAGATGCGTGTCATCAACAGAATGCAGTATTATCATTGTAATGGTAATTTATATTGCAATCATAAAACAGAACAAGAGCATATCAGTGATTTATATTGCTCAGATCAAGTTAGAATTGGAATTTAACAATGCTTATATTATCAACATCCTTGAACTTCACGAGTTACAATTCGTTTAGAACCATAGTATACAAGGACGTCACGTTTCCATTTTCTTCCCAAGCAAGTTTGCATATTGATTGAACGTGTGAATTATAGAACATATAGTTCTGAAACAAAGGCATCTAAGTCCCATTATAGTTCAAATCATCCTCAATAACTTCCCTTTGTTTTGTATCATTCTAGTGCAGCAGTTACAGCCATTGTCCCTTCGTTCATGACTCATCCCCATTAATAAGTTTCTGAACTCTCATGCATCACAATTTCATTCCATTTATTGGTTTTGTCTGGTGGACTTAAATTGATCACTTTAAGTAGCACCAGTTTTAGAAAAAAACCCTAAAACCAGGAATTGGGAAGAGCGACAATGACCTCCAATTGAAGTAATAAGCTCTGTCCTCTAATCGAACTTAAATGCTGCATGTGATGTATCTTTTACGGGAAATGAGAATGATGTAAAATAATTTTACACCATAACGAGCATGCTTCTTCATTGGTCACTGCCAGAAATTTCTTGCCGGATATTTTATGATGCTGGAGTGTGTATGATGTGTGCCTGTCAGGATCATAAATTTGTTATTATGTCTTTGCTGAGCGTTTTGTATGTTATTCTCAGGAGCTTTTATTGTTGGTCTTATAAAATTTGAAGTACAGACAATGTTTGTTGAGATGGAAATTCGATAGAATCGATCAACAACTTAATTATTATGAGAAAGAGAGCAATTCATTTAATTTCTCCTATACGAATTTTAAAATTAAAATGTTCAGTGAGAGAAAAAGGGGAGGAAAAAAAAATTCTCCCCTTCCCTCCCCACTGATAGTTGCATATCATTTCTTAACCCAATTATGACAGCACAAATAACTTTTCTTTTCCCTCCTAGCTACCGCTTTTGGTAACATTAGTGGGATTACTAGATAATGAAAGATTGACGTTCTCACATATTATATTTTTGACGTATTAGAATGACATATAATTTAGTGGATGGTCTCAAGACTCTCACGTGTTATGTGTTTGACACATTAAAAGGACATATAATCTCCTTATTGCGGTATGATCAGATGACTTGACTCATGATCTTTACTCGAAAGACACGAGTGCCTACAGGAGACCTCCCATAGTCCATATAAGACTCGTATCGTATACATGTATTGCCTAAGAAATTTCTGACCAAAAAACGAAGAAAAAACAAAGGCACGAATTCCACTGCACTGTGAACTCACGGGCATTAAACCGAGCCACAAAAACAATTTCGCTGATCTCACGCCCGCTGTACAGTAAAACCATCCCAACCCTTGTCCTGAAACGTCTATTACCCTGATTGGTTTGGTAGCTTTGTAATGACGTTGGAACTCAAAAAAACAAATGGACTAGTGCGACATTAGGAAGAGCCACGTTTTAAGTGTAATATTATCTTAATTAATCCACTTGAGATTGTGGGATCCGACCCGACCCACATTTGATAAACCTACAAGAGTTTAGTATCAGACTTAGTCCGATCTACTTAAAATATAGGCCAGAATGGCCCGGCCCATATTATTACTAAGGGGTTCAGCACAACCCACATGCTCAATCCACATTTTATGCGGGCCTAAATGAGCCATGCCTAAGTAAATTGTGCGAATATGGACCAAAATGTGAGCCTAATTATTACTTAAAATATCAAATATGTACTTATTTGGGCCAAAATATAGGCCGAATAAATTAGGTGAATACCACTTTTTTTTCCTTATTAATTAAATTTACCACCATACCACTTTTTTAAAATGAATTCTTGACGAATTCTTGACAGATTCTTGACGTCAGTAGTAATCTTGACAGATTCTTGATGGATTCTTGATGAATTCTTAACAGATTTTTGACTAATTCCCTCTCAAAAGTAGTAGAATCTAATAGTGGTGGTAAATTTAGTTAAACATTTGAAAAAAGTGGTAATTGTCTACTTAACCCATATGGGCCTAAAACCCATTCATATTCTTTTAAAATTCGAATAAATTAAAAATAAATAAAAATAAGTAAATAAATAACATTAAAAGCATATAAATGAAAATATTTAACTAAGAAATATATTTAAAATTATATATAAAATGACTAAATGTAGGTCTAATATGGGCTGACATAAATGTGGGCTAGGTCGGGCATGTGAGCCTATTACTAAGATCTAGTCTGGCCTCTAGTATATATAATGGGCCGGTCCAGGCCCACATTAATGTGGGTTTGGCTAATAAAGTACTTTTTCTTCGGAACGTAAGTCGGCCCACAAAATCCGATCTACATTGATATATGTAATTGTGGGCATGTGGCATGAGGATCGGATCCTCTATCTGAAATTGTCTATCCAGTTCTTTATCCATTTTAGTGGGAAGGAAAATGGAGAGGAAGAAAAAATTTTGATGGAAAAGTGGAGGGAAATTGAAAAATTAGGTTGTTTGGTAAGAGGGAAAAGGAAAGAGAAAGGAAAAGGAGAAAGAAAAGTGGAAGTAAAAAAAATGGTGGGGTCCACACAAATTTTTTCACTCAAAAGTGGAGAGAAAATAGAAAAAAAAAAAGTTTTGTTAGTGTATTGATAAGTTGAATTACAAAATTACCCTTATACTTAACTTTAAAAAATAATAATATTAGGGGTAAAGTTGCCGTTTTAAATTTAATTAATTTTCTTTCCTCCCTACATACCAAACAACCATGAAAGAAAAATATTTTCCTTACCATCCTACACATTTTCTTTCCTTCTCTCCTATTTTCTTTCCTCCTTACCAAAGATAGCCTTAGAAAGTTTCATTTCTCGTTAATTTAAGTAACAAAGATTTACAAGTTCTTTTACCAAAAAAAAAAAAGTAATTTGATTAATTTCTACTTTTGTATTAAATAATAATGATGTGTTCGATATGACTTTTGGATTCATTTGACTCAAATTTTATCTCTTTAACAATTGTATACTGTATAGTATATATGTATGTAAACTTCACATCCATATGTATACCTTCGTTATACCGAAATAATATCTGTTCGTACGAAAGAAAAAAATGTTATAATTCTATATGGGATTGCAAAACCAAACACAAACCCTAGAACATTCATGTAAAACTGATAGATAGGGATTCATTGAGTATACCTGAGTCCATGATTCTGTACCATAGTCTGGACGATGAACCGAAGGTGGAAGCGATAGTGATTGACTGTATATGCTAGAGGGTTTGATCTTCTGTAGCCTGAAAGCCTAATGTCACTCAGATGGAATTCTCTGTAACTGATGGTGGGTTACAGAGAATTGAGCGTACGTATTCTTTTGGCTACAGGGACCATAACCCTAATATGTTCTTTATATAGTCCCCTGTTGGGTATCCATCAAACCCTAACTGGGTGACTAACAGGGTATCCACATTGGTATCCATACCCAGTTGGATATCCTGACCCATTTCTTATTAAATCACTTATTGGGTCTGCTTAAGAACAATATGGCCCAATACAATTGTCCAAAATATATGTGGCCCACTATAGGAAATACAATTTCCTAACAATCTCCCACTTGGGTCACATATGAACCAAATACAATTGTATTGCAAAACTGAAGTATGGCTATTAATACACCATATTATTCCTGAATATCCCTGAAGTTGCAATCCCGTCCATCAGACATATCAGTACGAAATCAAAGCGCTCGTCGTCGCACTTATTTGGATGGCAAGTAGAACCCTCAATGATCACCGTACTAATACACCCGAATGACATAGATCGAGTATGGAATGTGGCATGAAAATTACACGCAATGTGATTTACCGTGTCTAT
>JXTC01000104.1:601148-633958 GCA_002914845.1 Trema orientale
TAAATCACTTATTGGGTCTGCTTAAGAACAATATGGCCCAATACAATTGTCCAAAATATATGTGGCCCACTATAAGAAATACAATTTCCTAACAAAAAACTCTAATAGTCTTTTTGTACTGCTTTTCGGCTGAAAAGGTCCAATACTAATCGAGACCATAATTTTTTTTTTTTTTTTGGTGTTGGATCACATTTTTCTTTGTTGGATAGCTAATAGAGTTTAATCGTATTCCAAAATAAGCTAGTGCACAGTGAATAAAGTAAAAAGGTTATAAAATAATTACTGTCTTTGATGTTAATATTCAAATATTTTATTAAGGGGATGGCTACGGTAGGGGCGTCCTTACGTAGGGTCATGCTTTAATTATCGTTGGATAGGAATCTGTGGGGAATAACGGGAATCTGTGGAGAATCTATTTATATACAGATTCTCATCCAGCGGTGAATAGACAAGGCCCTACGTAGGGGCACCCCTACTGTAGACGCGCCCTTTTATTAAATTTTTAAGAACCGGAGAATAAGTAACCGGAGGGACCTGGATTCGCTCTTTTTAAACCCACACTTCCATACGTACTTAGGCAGACTCATCCAAAAATCAAAACCCACATCCACCAAATTTTTTTAAAAAAAAAAAAAATCAAGTTAAGGGTAAGACCATCATCACTCTCTCTAACAATAAGAACTTTTTTTTTTTAAAAAAAAAAAGAAGAACGGAGAGAGAGGATGGTGAGTACTGGGAGGAAAACGTCGTCGTTGGAGACGGAGATGGGGGAGAAGAAGGTGGCGGTGGCGGAAGAGAATGTGGGAACAGTAGTGGGTAGTGGGGCCCACGTGGTGGAGCTGAGCGGGGCTGCAGGGGATCATCATCATCATGATCATGGTGATCACCGGCCGAAAGATATAGTGTTGGTGAGGAAGGGTGACGTGGCACATGCGATAGTGAGGGCGTTGAGCGTGGCATCGGCGGTGACAGCTGTATTGTTCATGGTTACGGCGGAGGAGAATGGCACCATCTCCGTCTATGGCTTTTCTCTCCCTGTTTACTCCAAGTGGTCCTTCTCTGATTCCTTCGAGTAAGTCCATTCCCAAATCCCAAAAATATGAGATTACTCTAATGCCCTCCTCTATCAATTGCTATTTGCCCTTTTACTAGTTTGGGTTTTGTGGTCAATGAGTTTCATTTCCCAAGTTTTCTGTTTTTCATAGTGAGGAGAAAAAAGGACTTGATTTTCCTTTAGTTGATTTTCTTTTTCTTTTCCTGTATCTCTTAGCAACCAAGCGGCTTCATCTTTGCGTTTTTTTTTTTTTTTTTTTTTTTTTTTAAAAGAACTTGGAAATCAGGTTCATTTTTCGCGTCTCTGAAAAATTTGTTATTAGAAGTTGGTTTTTATTTACTGGTTTTCCCGGAAAATGACCGTAAAAAAGGCCATGTCTAAGTTTGTCCTATCACGAGAGTCATAATTAAAACACGATGACGAAATTGCCCTTCCACGTAACAACAAAATTTCGGTACTCCTCCTTTCCAGTTTCATGGCATTTCAATGAAACAGAATCAGACCCGTGACTCGTGATTAATGTTTGTTTTATTTCATACTTATATATAAAGTCACATAAGTTTACTCAACCCTACTTTTTTGTCTCTTTAATAGACCCTTTTCAAGTATTTAAATATGCAAATGTATATATAGACGAAAATGTATATATATTTAAATATACTAGACCCTTTGTCTCTTTACTAGACCCTTTTTCAAGTATCTAAATACGTAAATGTATATATAGACGAAAATTCAGTGGATGAAAGCTCCTTCGTAACTTTCCAATCCGAGTGAAATTCTATCACAAAGTCACTCCTTTTAATTAGCCCATCATATTCAATATATAATTAAATGACAGAAGGTATATATTAATATATAAGCTAAAGTCATCTAATAAGTGTGAGTTTAATGAAGTTGGGTTAGTTTCAAGTTACCAAAAGGATTGTAGTGTGTGACTTTGATGACAAAGAAATAAAAGTGGTTGAATGAGCAGGTATCTAGTTGGGGTCTCGGCAGCTGTTGCAGCTCACTCTTTGCTGCAATTACTATTAAGTACATCCAGGATGCTCAGAAAGTCCTCTGTTATTCCCTCAAGAAATCACGCATGGCTCATTTTCGCTTCTGATCAGGTACACACCATTTATATTGGACATCTCTATTTTCATTTACTCTTTCAATTATCAATTTTATAATACTTGTATCCTTATAGTTTGTTTTGTCAAGCTCTCTAATCATTAGACTAAGAAAATCTTATACACAAATTTTTAGCTGTTTATCTTTGTGTCTAGTTAGGTTATATGTTGCCGTGTTCCCACGTATGATATTTTAGGATCAAACGTTATAGGACATCTGTGATGTTTAGAGCTACACATTTGTAGAGGTGTGAGACTCATCACAAAATAAATTTTTAGCCGTTCATCTTTGTACATGTTGATTTTGTCCATTGTGTGGTGTTTTGGGAGTAATGATATGGACATATATGGTGTTTAGCACCACACTAATAAAGGATGTCATCCACCCACACCTGTAATAGTATCAATATTCTCTGATGTTATGGAAAATAATTAACTAAATGTTCCTCATGAACTCAATACTGATATCAGCAAATGAAAAACCTCTGATATTATGGAAAATAATTAACTAAATGTTCCTCATGAACTCAATACTGATATCAGCATATGACAAACCTTTCTTAAACGAAAAAAATAATCCAATCTTAGTTCATTAATTAATATAATTATCTAATTTTCTTTAAAAAAAAAACTTGAATTAATGTGGGGTTTTGATGATAAGGTGTTTGCATACGCAATGATGAGTGCTGGATCGGCAGCATCAGGGGTGGGGAACCTGAACCGCACAGGAATCAGACACACAGCGTTCCCAAATTTCTGCAAGCCTTTGCATATCTTCTGTGACCATGTGGCCATCTCCATAGCCTTCACTTTCTTCACTTGCTTCTTGCTCGCCATTTCTGCTGTCCAAGATGTTATCTGCCTCGCCAACAACTGAAAATTTAAACGCTTTATTTGGGGGGGGGGGGGACCCTATGTTTCTCATGATGATGATAGTGATGTTATAATCAGTAGTAAATATGTCCCATATCGTTTTAGTTAGTTATTTGAAATGATGAAATATCGATGTTTGACCTTTTTATTCCATTTTGTAAAATGAGTATGTCTTCTCTGTTTTCACTCTTGGGATGAATAGGCTGGACTGGACCTCTCAAAAGAATGCCTTTTCACGTTATCCGTAAAAACAAAGACTAATGTTATAGTAATTATATCAATTGATCTTAAAAACTTAAAAAAACATGGAACTCAATTTGTCTTTGGTGTAGTCATCTCGTAATAATGTTCCACTACTTAAGACGACGCTTGTTTATTACGTTTCTATATTGAAACGACAGCTAATAAGTTATTAACGACATTTTTTTGGCGGAAATTAAATACACAAAGCTATTTCCTTAAAAAAAAAAAAAACAAAAAAGGCACAAAGCTATTCTATATGTCGTTCAATCTTCACCACTTAAATGACAACAAAATTTTCCCTTTTTTTTAACAGGCTAGGACTAAGATTTGTTTTCTCACTTTTGTATGTCTCATTCATGTCCTACTTACCAAATCAGGACATATTATTTGATTTTGAGCAGTTTATTTCTTTAAAAACTACCCATAAAATATCATATCTCCAATATTTTAGGCCGATGTAGTGTAATTTTGATAAGTGGGACATAAATGATAGAGGGAAAATTAGGGTAGATTTCAATCCAACTAACTAGAACAAACTTCAATTGAGGCCTCGGTCACTCTTTCAATGTTTGAAAATACTCCCCATGTTCCAATACAATTTTGCATAGAATTTCAAAAACTTCTTACGCTACTGCATATAAAAGAAAAAAAAGAAAGTATGTTGGTAATAACTTGCAGCAAAAATTCAAATCCCGTTTTCCTATATCGATATTTTTTATTTAAAAAAAAAGTGTGGGAGAAAATAAAGATGTGCATGAGTGCTTATTTAGGTAAAGGTTTATCGGTGAGTTATTTATAGTCTCATATAGTGATAGAAATAAAATGTGGGCTTTTGCATCTCAACCAAAGTTTTTTAAGTAAGATAACACTACGTATCCTAATTTTTGTACCAATATATGTTACATGTAAGCTATCACCATCTAATTGGTGTGTTAAAACTTATCACAAATAAATTAAATATTATGACTAATTGAATGATGACAAATCGTATGCTGATATTAAAAATATGTGTTATCCACGATGTTTGATTAAATTCTATATATAAAAATTAATTTAGTACAAAAATTAGTACTTCAAACATTAACTTTTAAGTATTAATAATAAGTATGTTCTCGACGGTGCTCGATTAATTCCATGTATACTACAGTATCTTACAAATATGACTCATACAACATTGTTTAAACAACAACAAACATGTTGACATGGTCTAAACGACAACATATTGTTGACATGGTTTAAATGACAACAAATATTTCTAAAATAATGTTAAACATGTCCTTGAGTTAATTGTGATCCATCCTTGTTTAAACGAGGTCGGTGTGGATTACTTATTTAAATGTGATTAGCCTATAAAATAAGAATTCTAAAAGTATAGATAAAATTAGACTTTTTTTTCTTTAGGATAATTTCACCTGGTTACCCAAATTTTTTCCAAAGTATCACTTAAGTCCCAACCTTTTTTTTTTGGTAGCATTTAAGTCACCAAATTATTATTTTCAGTCACAGGTTAATCCTTTGGCTTATTTCTGTCTAAAATTGGTGTTAAAATAGGTAAAAATAGTGCCTGCTAGGCACGTGATCTTTTTTAGCACTATTCCATGCCTTCTTCGGTTCTTCTTCTTTCTTCATCACGCGGAGGGGAAAACGCAATTTCAATTTTCCACAAATTCGAAGAGTAAATGGGTAAAAATTTTCAATTTCCACCCAATAATCCGGATTGCTGTCGGAATTGGCGTAGCCGAGGTCGTCATTTTGGCTGAGACTCTCCTCTCCATCGTAGAGAACAAGAATAGCCATCTGATTGATAATAAAGAGGATTTTGGCGTTTTTTTTTGGAGCGATTCAAACGCTTTCCCTTCCCTCAGCCTCCTCCCCGACTGCTAGGCTAATCACTCTCTAGCCTCAAATTCGCCAGTTGCGACATGTCTATATCTCTTTTCTAATATCTTTGCTCTCATTATTTTTTTTTTTTTAAAAAAAAGAAAAATTTGGTTTGGTTTTGGTTATGGATTATGGGTTTGTAGATTTGAAGTGAAAGACCACTTGACAGAGTTAGGAAATCCGGATTGGCTGAGGACTCGTGAGGCGGCTGAGAATACATCATTGATGGTGACTCCTCTGTTGAAGAATGGGGTTAAAATGTGTTGGTAAGACCGTCATGGACGAGCTTACTTTTGGGTAAGGCTGATTGATAACATCTCGTTCTAGCTCAAATATTCTTAATTCGAAGGAAAGTAAAAGTAAAAAGAAAGAAAATTCTTGGAACAAAACATGGCTGCTTTTCTTGTCTTGTTTGATATTGTTGAATTAGAATAAGGGAAGTGATATTAAGTAAGTTGGAGGGGGTTAAAAAAAAATAAGAGAAAAATTTTTGTTGCTGAAAGTTTTTACTTTTTGTTTTAAACAAAATTTTGGAAGCGAAAAACTCTCACAAATAGAGGATCAAAACAATGTTACTAAGCATGTTTTTGAAAACAATTTGTAAATTTTTATTTATTTAAACTGAAAATAGAACATAAAAATGTATTCAGCCGACTCTAAAACAGTCAAAAAAAATTAGAAAAAACTATACTACGTACACTTTTTAAAAACTATGTGTTAATGGATATCCCATTTTCATTTTATTGGCAAAAATATCTCTTTTTAAGTTTAATTATTATAATTTACTATTATACTCCTATGTAAGTTGATTTATCATATTCATATATATAATTAATTTGTCAATATATATAATTCATTTATCATAATATATAATTCATTTATCGGTGTCAATTTTTTATTTACCGGTAGTATATATTTTATTTACCAGTGTAATTTTCATTTATTAGAGTATATAATTAATTTACTAACGTATGTAATTCATTTACAGGTGTTAATTTTCTTTTACCTGTATATATTAATATATATAACTTATTTACTATAGTATATAATTCATTTATCATAGTATATAATTTATTTATCACAATATATAATTCATTTACTATAGTATATAATTTATTTATCGGTGTATATTTTTCATGCCGGTGTATAATTCTATTATAGCCAATTTGATTAGTAAATGACATAAAGAGAAAGAAGTTACGAAAAACGATCTTTAAAAATAAAAAAAAAATTAGCATAACACTTCTCAAAACTATTGCATTTCACTATATATATACAGGTATATACACATGTCATCTTATCAAGCATACCCAGAAATCAATCATCCAACCCAAAAAATAAAAAAAAAGAAGAAACAAATGAAAGCCATATATCAAAAATCCAAATTCAGTGATAATAAATAAACAGCTAAAATAAAACAAGACTGAAATGAGAAGAAGTAAAAATGAAATTCTTACTTGACGTGGCTGAGTGTCGTACGGATGGCAGTGCTCGTCTTCTTGGAGTCGAACCATGACTCGATCTTGAGCTTGCACTTGTCGGTGCTTAGATCAAAATCAAGGTTGAGATGCTTGAACTGCGACAAGCTTACCATGAGGACCTTCGACCTCGATGATCTTGGTGTTCACTGTGATCTTGACCTCGTCAGGAATGTCCATGCACTCGACGACAGAATGGTCTTCATCTCTGCTCCTATTTTGGGTTTTGAGGGACAAAATTGGAATAGAAAAAAAGAGTAACTTAAAAGGGTGAGTCTATTGCCACCACATGTTTACTTTTATCACATCTCTTTTTATTAATTTTTTTATGGGGATGGCTATGGTAGGGGCGTCCCTACGTAGGGTCATGCCTTAATTATCGTTAGATGAGAATCTGTGGAGAATAACGGGAATCTGTGGAGAATCTATTTATATACAGATTCCTATCCAACGGTGAATAGATATAGCCCTACGTAAGGGCGCCCCTACTGTAGACGCGCTTTTTTTGTATTTATTAAAAGAAGCCTAGTAAAATTACTTTTTAGTGCATTCCTTTTTATAAAGCTATTTACACATATCTTTGTGAATAATTTCTTTTTCTTTTTTTTTTTTTCCGATCTCTTCAAATATCTTTCTTAAATTCAATTGATTTTTACATACATTTGGGAACATCTCAATTGATTTTTTCTTAAATTCAATTGGCTCTTTCTTTAGATTTATATATTTCCATCTCCTATTTTAAAATTTATAAACTACTAATTGCAAAGGTCTGGTGTGACGTAACAAGCTTTTGTCTGAGAATGAATTTTCTCTACTCACGTTTTTATGCATACACCGCTTCAACTTTTAATTTCTTCCACCAATCTTTTTTCGGTGATATTCCTCTTTCGTATCGATTTTACATTGGTAGGTCTTTGATGCCCCAATTCAAACCATTAATTCCAAATCTATTGGCTGTTTACATGTATTTTGTAGAATAACTATATAATTCTTAAGCAATTTTAGATCTTCGACGAATATTTTTGATTATTAATATATTAAAGAAAATTGAAACAAAATTCTTCGTTGGAGAAGGTGAGAAACACCAAAAAGAAAGAAAAGAATAAAGAAAAAGGGTTGATATGGGCAAGAGAAATTAGGGACAAAAAGAAAGGAGTTGGAAGAGAAAAGATAATTAAGTTAAAGGATAATTTAGGAATATTTAGTATTATTATAGGTGAAAATTAAAATTTCAAATTTTAAAGTGCGGAGAGAGTAAATAGAGGGGTGGCAATAGAGCCACTGAAAAGGGACATTCATGTGAATAAAATTAAAAAGGGCATGCGGTGAATTAACAGGGCAAAAAAAAGGTATTCCTGTACCAGTCCCAAAAAATTAGAGACGAAAATGGGTTATTATTATTCTCGGACTAAAAATACGATTAACCCATTTTAACTTGAGCGGCGGTGAAACTAAGTCCACACTTGTCGTTTGTTGAATCAGAGAAGGCAGAAACGAAGAAGAACATATATGCGACATGTCGTTTTTCCTGAACGACAAAGGACTGTGTCGTTCTAAACGACAACAACCCGACAGCTGAGCGTCACGGTCACGCTGTGCGTTTTGCAGAAAAGAAGGAAGAAGAAAAGGAAAACATCTTAAAACGTCGCCACTCTATCACTCTTATCTCACAGAATTGAGAATATTCAGAGAGTACAGGACGAGCGAACATGGTGGTGGAGCTCTACTGAGTCAGTGACCAGTGAGTACCCCACTCAAACTCGTTCTCCTAACTATCTTCGTCTTCATTTCACAGTGTCAATGTAGCATAGAGACCCACCTCTCAATTTTTTACCTCCATGGCTTGCCAATGCCGTCTGGGCTCTTCTCCTTCTTCTTCGTCTTCCGCACTCGTACCCTCATCCCAGTTCCTAAAATCCAGACCCAAAGCCCTTCAACGCTTCAAGAAATTCCAGGTTCGCCCCTCGATCGCATCCCAATTTTCAGGCTCCACCACTGACCCTGACGATGAAAACGATAAAACGAAGAGAACCCTTTTCGATTTCGTCAGGCTCTCGGTGACCCTGACCGTAATCTCAGCTTCTCTGCCCCAACCCAAGTCGGCCCTCGCCGCCGTGAAAGAGCGCAAACGCTCGCCCAAGAAAACGACGACCAAAAAACCCGAAGCTTTATCGCCCCAAGAGCTCAAGGTCTGGACCCAGGGACTCCCAGTGGTTTCGAATCGAATACCGTACACCCAAGTATTGGATTTGAAAGAGGAAGGCAAGCTTAAGCATGTGATTAAGCCTCCTGGTTTTGATTTGAGACAAAGGGCAGAGCTCGTTTTGGTGGTTCTGGAAGATTCTAGGGTGTTGAGGACGGTGTTGCCGTCCATGGAGAGTGATAAGAAGTTTTGGGATAGTTGGGATAAGTTGAATATCGATTCGTTTTGTATCAATGCTTATACACCTCCAGTGAAAAGGCCGGAAGTGCCGTCCCCTTATCTGGGGTTCTTGGCAAGAATACCGGAGTTCATGTTTTCTTTTACGAAGCCGAAGAAGGAGTCGAAGAAGGCGGCGGAGCTGAGGCGGGTAAGGGAGGAGTTCAAGAGGCAGAGGGAGGAAGAGATGGAGAGAACGAGGAAGGAACGAGAGATGATTGATAAGGCCATGAGGTTGCAGAAGAAGGAAGAGGAGAGGAGACAGAGAAGAGAGACGAGGAAGAAGAAGCACGAGGAGTCATTACGCGAGTCTCGTAAGAATTATCAGTACATGGCGAATGTTTGGGCGAATTTGGCTCAGGATCAGAATGTGGCGACTGCACTTGGGTTTGTTTTCTTCTATATATTTTATAGAACAGTGGTGTTAAACTATAGGAAGCAGAAGAAGGATTATGATGATCGGTTGAAGATTGAGAAGGCGGAAGCTGAAGAGAGGAAGAAAATGAGGCAACTAGAGAGGGAGTTGGAGGGAATTGAGGTCGGTGACGAGGAGCTTGAGTTAAGCCAAGGTGAGGACAATCCGCATATGAAGATGGCAATGCAGTTCATGAAGTCCGGGGCTCGTGTTCGACGAGCTCAGAATAGGAGACTGCCTCAGTATTTGGAAAGAGGCGTGGATGTGAAGTTTGAGGATGTTGCGGGGCTTGGGAAAATACGGCTTGAGCTCGAGGAAATTGTCAAGTTTTTCACTCATGGAGAAATGTATCGGAGGAGAGGTGTTAGAATTCCTGGTTAGTACTTGGCAAATTTTCCATCTATCATGGAAGTTATAGTTTTAATTGCTCCTTTGTTCTGAAGCTTGTAAATTTAATCATGATTAAATCATAGATTAGTTTTATTAGTTATTTTCTGCGCCGTCAATATTAAAATGGGAGAGCTTTTCGATTATGTTGCATCATTATTTTGCATTTCCATTTAATGCGATGCTTAATCATGGCAGTGTCGTCTTTGTTTTGTTAATCAGGTGGTATACTTCTTTGTGGCCCCCCTGGGGTTGGTAAGACTTTACTTGCAAAGGCTGTAGCTGGTGAAGCAGGGGTTAACTTTTTCTCTATTTCAGCCTCTCAGTTTGTCGAAATATATGTTGGCGTTGGTGCTTCTCGTGTCCGAGCACTTTACCAAGAAGCAAGGGAAAATGTATACCAGTTTAGCTTATAAGCTGCATTCACTTGTAATTTCTTGTAGAGAAATTTAAAGACATTACCGTGTCGTTCAAAAAGCTTCTTCATATTCTTTAGCTCCTAGTTTCAAACTTATCCTTGTCTTCCGTAGGCTCCATCTGTTGTCTTTATTGATGAGTTGGATGCGGTTGGAAGAGAGCGTGGTCTGATTAAGGGTTCTGGTGGACAAGAACGTGATGCTACTCTTAATCAGGTTGCCTGGCTGTACTTTATTTCTACACGTTTGATTGTTAAGACTGCTTTTGTTCATTAACACTGAATATCTATGTGAACTGGCATTTGTTATTGGGTCAATACTGCAGCTCCTCGTCTGCTTGGATGGGTTTGAGGGAAGAGGGGAAGTGATCACTATAGCTTCCACAAATAGACCAGACATTCTTGATCCAGCACTTGTTAGACCTGGAAGGTTTGATCGGAAAATATACATCCCTAAGCCTGGCCTTATAGGTCGTATTGAAATTTTGAAGGTAACAGTTCCTAACTTGTATGATTACAATTTTGATAATGCTTTCATAACATTTGTTGTCTGCCATTGTTCATTCTATCTTAACTAAGATTCTTATAGATTTTACGAGCTGTTTTCCGGTTTGTTTCTGTTTCCTGGTTATAGGTCCATGCTCGTAAGAAGCCTATGGCTGAGGATGTGGACTATATGGCTGTTGCTAGTATGACTGATGGAATGGTTGGGGCAGAGCTAGCCAATATAGTCGAGGTTGCTGCTTTAAATATGATACGTGATGGAAGGACAGAGGTAATCCTCTCCTGTAGAATTCAACCTTTTCACTAATTTTTCCATTTGAGAATGAGAGTGCATCTGTCTTCTTCTTTTTGCTTTATCATGTAGTTGTTTTTAGAGGATGCCTTATCCTCTTTCTTTTGTACTTCTGTTGAAAGAATGAAAGTTTTGTTCCTTATCCCCCTCCCCCCCAACCCCACCACCACCCAAAAAAAAAAAAAAAATTGAAGAAGAAGAAGAAGGAATGAGATTGCATCTAGTTAGACACCGAACAATAAAAGAACAGATTTATGTTTAATCTCATTCCTTTTACATATCTAAATTTGGCTGCTGAGCATGATAGTTATATAGCAAGGGCATCGCGTGTTTAAGTTTCCCTTATAAACATGTGCTAAAGGAATAAGCTCACTGTCCATGCGATATCCTTAATGCTGGTCTGAGCATTGAAGTTTTTTTTTTGGATATTTGCAGATTACTACTGATGATCTCTTACAAGCAGCACAAATGGAAGAAAGAGGACTGCTAGACAGAAAAGAGAGAAGCTTTGAGACTTGGAAGCAAGTAGCTCTTAATGAAGCAGCAATGGCTGTTGTCGCTGCAAACTTCCCTGATCTTAAAAATATTGAGTTTGTATGACCTTAAACCCGAGTTTGAGTGTCATTTGGTGAATTGACTTCAATAATTCGCATTGATGCATTTACTATTTTTGGAAATGAATATTTGGGATTTGATTGGTGCTCTGTCAAAATTGTACTTCTCATGAGTGTTACAATATATTGATCTGTTTGCAGGTTACTATTGCTCCTAGAGCTGGCCGGGAGTTGGGTTATGCTCGGATGAAAATGGATCCTGTTAGATTCAATGAAGGACTGCTTACGTATGAGTTTTGTTCTGTTCTTGAAACATTTGTTTATTTACTCATCGTGTAAAGATAATTTTTGTTCCTACTATTAACCCATGAAATTTCGTTACACCTCTATTCTGTGTCTCATTTTCGTCTTTTAATTTATCTGTTTCCTAATTCATGCAGTCGACAATCCCTCCTTGATCATATCACTGTTCAACTAGCACCACGTGCAGCTGATGAGATTTGGTTTGGCGAGGATCAGGCACGAAAATCTTTACTCTTTTATTTCAGTTTAATTGTGGGCCAAGATTGTCACAGTTTGAAGAAGTCTATGATTAATTTGGCTTTTGGAGTAATACTCAAACTCACGAGGTCGAAATTTTCTTGATGGCTCCAATATTTCAGTTGAGCACAATATGGGCTGAAACAGCAGACAATGCTCGGTCAGCAGCGAGGACTTTTGTTCTTGGTGGCCTTTCCGACAAACATCATGGTGTATCTAACTTTTGGGTCGCGGATCGAATAAATGTAATTGAATCTCTTTATACCGTTCCATTAGAAAACAACTTCATATTTTTTGTCCCTCTTATGTAAGGGGGAAAATGAGAACCGTTCTCTGTTTTTGACAAAAAAACTATTGTGATTGTACCTCTGTTGTATCATTCACGCAAAATTTCAAAATTTCAGGAACTTGATTCGGAGGCATTGAAGATTGTCAGCATGTGTTACGAACGTGCAAAAGAGGTAAACATGGAGATTCATCCATTTCCCGGTGATTTATCTATCTTTTGAAGTTACTGAGACTCAACCATCTAGCATTATCTTCTTCCATATCAGATTCTGAACCAAAACCGGAAACTCATGGATGCGGTGGTGGATGAACTCGTTGAAAAGAAAAGTTTGACGAAACAGGATTTCTTTCGCCTGGTAGAATTATATGGCTGCCTCAAACCTATGCCACCAAGCATACTTGATCTCAGGACTGCTAAGCGTAAGCAGTTCCAAGAGCTTATGATGAACCAGAAGGTAATAGCTTCAGAAAGCAATATATGAGAAATATATGTGCAGCCTTGTTAATATTGGTGATATTAATTTTTGATAATAGACAAATTAAGGGGGTATATGAGGCTTTTTTTTTTCTTCTTCTTCTTCTTCTTAAAAGAGGAAATTCGAGGCACAATTTTGGCACCTTCTCTTACATTCTTTTCTTTTATGCTTTTGTTCCAGTTATTAATGTATACAATTTTTCCCCTAGTTTCAGACTACATCGTATGTCGTTCGTTTAAATCCAGTTGGTTTCTTTGAGCAGAACATGGTTATCATATTAATCGAATGTATTTTTACCATTTTTTTCAAAAATTTTTGGGGGCCTTCCAAACTTTCAGTGATATGTGTGTATATAGATAATATATGTATTTTTTTGCCTATCCCAGAATTAAAGGCGTTGTGACTATATATAATAACTAGTCGTTATCTTGTTCTTTGCGCGGGTTGGTATTAATATTATGGAATTGTAATTTGAGGTTATGTGTTAATTACTACAATATTTTTTTATTTTTAAGGTTATTGATGCTATTTAAGTTGGAAAAATATATTGATAAAAGATAGAAAAAGTATATATAAAAGTTTGTTAATTACCATATAGCTTATGCAACAAATTAAGATTATGTGTTTGATAATAGAAACTTACCTTTTCGTTAGAGATGTTAATGTGGGCTTGGCTTTGTGGGTCGGCCCACATTTCGAAGAAAAAACATGGTACCGGCTCATGTGGGCCTAGATCGGCCTGTTACATATAGTAGGGGCCGGACTGGGCCTCAGTCATAAGTTTGCGGGCTCGACCCACATTTCTATTGGTCCATATTAGGTCTATATTTAGTTATTTTATATATAACTTTAAATATATATCTTAATTAAAATTTTAAAAAATCTTAATTAAATATTTTCATTTATATGCTTTTAATATTATTTACGTATTTTTGTTTATTTTCAATTTATTCAAGATTTAAAAAAATATGAATGAGTTTTAGGCATATATTTGATATTTTAAAACATAGAATAACAACGAAATTAGGCCCATATTATGGCCCATATTCGGCCCGTATAGGTACAACATACTTAGGCACGATCCACTTAGCCCCACATAAAATGTGGGCTGGGCCTGTGGGTCGTGCCGGGCCCCTTAATAAGAATATGGGCCGGGCCGACCCATATTTTATGAGGGTCGGGCCTAGGCACAGTACAAAGTCCGTATGGGCTCATCAAATGTGGATCGGCCTGTCCTGACTCGGCCCACTTTACATCTCTACTTTTCGTCGATGAATATCATGTCCAAACTTATTAAATCATTATTGTTTTTTTAAGACTTAATGCTTCCTATATTCCAGAAATTCTCACTCTTATAACCCAATCATCTCTTATAGGTCTGAGATCTTGAAGTAGTGTATATGACATATTTTCCTACATGAAAAATAAATACAATATCAGGGTTTTAATACATGTCGAAAGTAAATTATTTGCAACATATAAAACTGCTAAAGGAAATCAAAATCAAAATAAAAAAAAATCTTAAAAAATACCTATTTTAAAATTTGAAATGGTGAGTTTTATGAAGGTTCATATATATATATATATATATATATATATATATATATATATTAGTTTAGTCACCAGTTTGTACAAGATTATTTCGAAGATCCTCTGTGAGATTAAAACAAGTGCTGAAAGATACTATAGCGGAAACTCAGGGTGCTTTTGTGGCAGAGAGACAGATTTTAGATTCAATATTAATAGCGAATGAAATTGTGGAGGATTACAAGAAGTTGTGGAAATCAGGGGTTGTTTTTAAGATCGATTTTGAAAAAGCTTATGACTATGTGGGGTGGAGTTTTTTGGACTTTGTGATGGAAAAGAAAAGCTTCGGTTCTGTTTGGAGGAAATGGATTTTGGGCTGCCTATCCTTTGTTTCTTTTACCATTTTTATAAATGGAAGACCAAGGGGCAAGTTTAAAGGTTCAAGAGGGCTAAGGCAAGGGAATCTTTTATCTCTATTCCTGTTCACTTCAATAGTCGACGTGCTCAGAAGATTAATCAATAAAGCCAAGTCGGGTGATGTAATTAAGGGGTTCGTGGTTGGATTGGATAGGGTGGAGGTTTCTCATTTGCAATTCGCAGATGATACCCCGTTCTTTTTAGAGGTGGATAGAATTAAGTTCACTAATCTCCTAAAGCTTCTTGAAGTCTTCTGCTCTATTTTTGGTCTGCGAATTAATATGGCTAAAAGTACGTTGTTGGGTATTAACGTGAATGAGGAATTTTTACATTCTTTGGCGGGCAATTTAGGGTGCGAAGTGGGAGATTGGCCTATTAAGTATTTAGGAATGCCGTTGGGGGGTAACCCAGGAAAATTTGATTTCTGGGAGCCTGTGATAGCTAAAGTAGCGAAAAGATTAGATGAGTGGAAGAAAGCCTTCCTTTCTAGGGGTGGTAGACTCACACTTATCCAATTTGTGTTGGCCTCTATTCCGATTTACTACTTGTCTTTGTTTAAAGTCCTCTCTAGGGTGATCGAGGTGATGGAGAAACTAATGCGAGATTTCTTCTGGGAAGGGAGTTATCAGTCAGGAGGAGAGCATTTGGTGGCCTGGGATGTGGTTTGTCGCTCCAGGAAGCAAGGTAGGCTTGGCATTGGTAGAGTTTCTATTAGAAATAAGGCCTTTTTAATAAAATGGTTGTGGAGGTTTCCTCATGAATCTAATTCTTTATGGCATAAAGTCATTAAGAGCAAGTATGGGCTTAATACAAATGGCTGGGATGCAGCAGTGGCGAGCAGAGTGACTCTTAGAAGCCCCTGGAAGGCCATTTCTTCTCTTTATGATAAGTTTCTTCATCTAGTGGCCTTTAAAGTAGGAAAGGTACAATGATCAGATTTTGGGAAGACAAATGGATAGGCCAATACTCCTTTGCAGCAGCTTTTCCTTCTCCTTCTTTATATAGACTGTCATCTCATAAAGAAAGATTTATTTTGGAGTTTTTTGAAAGTTCAGCTACCTACCCCACTGATGCTAATAGGTGGAAATTTCACTTCGGTAGGAACTCGAGTGACAGAGAAGTCCCTCAATTACTAGAGCTTCTCTTTCGCCTGGAATCTATTTGTATTAATCCTAATGTCGAAGATAGGAGAATTTGGATGGAAGATCCATCAGGAATCTTCTCCTGCAAATCAGCTTTTGTTTACTTGAGCAGTGGCCTTACTACTGTTTTTCCTTTTCGGCCTAACACTGTTTAGAAAGCCCCAGTCCCTTCAAAAATTAAGGTGTTTGCTTGGTTGCTACGCTTGAACAAGTTGAGCACTCACGATGTTCTTCAGAAAAGAAGATCTTTTCACTGTTTATCCCCTAGCTGGTGTATCCTATGTAAAAAGAATGGTGAATCTTTGAATCATTTGTTTCTACATTGTGAGTTTTCAACAAGGCTTTGGCTTTATATCCTGAAGGAGTTTGGAAGGAGCTAGATAATTCCTAGGTCCTGTCTAGACTTACTGCAACTTGGGCATGGTTTCCATGTAAACAAGAGAGCCAAAATCCTTTGGGAGGTGGCTGCTCTAGCTGGTTTTTGGGCTATTTGGTTAGAAAGAAACAAGAGAATTTTTGAGGGGAGTGAAGAATGTGCGGATCTGCTATGGGATAGAGTTAGATACTGGGTAGCTATTTGGTTACATGATGTAAAATATTTCAATAGCCTTCCCTTCTCAGTGATAGTTAGGGATTAGAGTCCTTTGTTGTAATCTCTGTTTCCTTCTCAGTGATAGTTAGGGATTAGAGTCCTTTGTTGTAATCTCTGTTTCCTATGGATAGCTTATCCACTTTTAACAGTTTTCATTATTAATTTAATTTTCGTTTCTTATAAAAAAAAAAAAAAAATATATATATATATAGTACTAACTGATTTTAATAACAGTACATTAGAATTAGAAGTGTTATTTATTTTTATACTGTTGAAGGATATATCTAATCTAACTTGTAGATTTTTCAATGAATTACAGAGAATATATTATCTCTATTTTCTAAAATAAATGTATTGAGATAAGGACAATTATTTGGGAATTAGAAAAAAAAAAATAAAAGCAAACTCAAACCTAACAATTTTATAGGTTTTAAAGGTTCAATGCATTTTTTTTTTTAAAAAAAACTTAAACGTAAAAATAGTTCAATGTGTTACAGGAAAAAAAAAAAAAACAATCAAACTTAAACGTAAATGTAACAATTTTAAATTGTTATATCTCCAATGTATAAAAATAAATATAAATACTAAATCTATTAAGATAATGACATTTATAAATTTTAAAAAAAAACTTTAAAAGGTAACAATTTTATAGGTTCAATGTATTACTATAAGGGGATGGCTACGGTAGGGGCGTCCCTACGTAGGGTCATGCCTTAATTATCGTTGGATGGGAATCTGTGGGGAATAACGGGAATCTGTGGAGAATCTATTTATATACAGATTCCCATCCAACGGTGAATAGACAGGGCCCTACGTAGGGGCGCCCGTACTGTAGACGCGCCCTTACTATAAATATAAATCTATAAATAGTAAATTTATGTATTACTATAAATATAAATCTATAAATAGTAAATGTATTAAGATAAGGACAATTATTTGGAAATTAGAAAAAAAAAATTAAACATAACAATTTTAAAAGTTCAATGTAAATTTTTTTTAAAAAAAACTTAAACGTAACAATGGTTCAATGTATTACTATAAATATAAATATTTGGGAATTAGGAAAAAAAATAAAAGCAAATTTAAACGTAATAATTTTATCAGTTTTAAAGATTTAATGTAATTTTTTTAAAAAAAAAACCTTAAAAGTAACAATGATTCAATGTATTACAAGAAAAAAGAAAAAAAAACAGACAACCAAACTTAAATGTAACAATTTTATATTGTTATATATCCAATGTATTAAAACAAATATAAATAGTAAATCTATTTTGATAATGACAATTATAAATTTTTAAGAAAACCTTAGAAGGTAACAATTGTATAGGTTCAATGTATTACTATAATTATAAATATATAAATAGTATATGTATTAAGATAAAGACAACTATTTGGGAATTAGCAAAAAAAAAAACTTAAACGTAACAATTTTAAAAGTTTAATTTAATTTTTCTTTTTAAAAAAAGCGCTTAAACGTAACAATGGTTCAATATATTACTATAAATATAAATCGTAAAGTTTTATATTTATAAGCACATTATTAATATAATTAATTTGGTACATAAATTTGAAATAAAAAGTTTTAATTATTAAATAAAGAAAATACTTAAATTAGGACCAATCATAGTAAAGAAAAATAATAATAGAACCAATCATATCATGAAATAAATTAGGATTTTTCTAAAAATTTTAAAAATAGAATGGTGATCAAAGAAATTATTAAAGTTTTTACACTTTCTCCGTGCTTCAGGCTTAATATATATATATAGACTGGTCGGCGTTTAAAAAGATTTCTTTTCCTTTTTTCTTTTTTTGATAATACAGATTTCTTTTACCTCGTTAACTCGTGAAGGCTATTACGTAAGAGACTTGATTTATTTTGCAATGACTATGAGTAATAAATTATCTAGAAAAATAACTTAATTTGACAATCTTTTTACAAGTTTAACCATATTTTTTTGTTTGAACAAAATTATACCTCCACATTTGAAATCTCTGCATATTTGTACATTCTATGTAACAAATTAGTGATTTATGCTGCTTGTTTTAAGTTACATACAATAAATTTTAATTATTTATCAGCAGAAATAAGATATACTCAATTCAAATTCTGTATTTTAGTGCCGAATTTTCTGGTCAATTTGGACATGAAGGTAGATATTTGCGGAGATTTTAGATACAGAAGTATAATTTTGCACAGGCCAAAAGACAAGATTTAAATTGCAGAAATGTCGTATTTCAGGGATTTTTAAATGTAAAGGTATAATTTTGCACAGGTTAAAAGACAAGGTTTAAATCATAGAAAGGTCGTATTTCAGGGATTTTAAATGTGGATTTACATAGAGCAAAAGACAAGGTTTAAATCATAGAATCGTATTTGAGGGTTTTTTTTTTTTTTCATCAGTTATTTCTATATATGTAATTTTTAATTCCACCATTAATTTCAAGTAAATTATATGTTTACCATTTTCCTAAATTTTACCGGACAATAAATAAGATAATTTTTTCTCCCGCCATTTAATCGAATAAAGGTGGAAGAAATATGAGAAATACAATTAAGTGCCTGAATCGGGTATCTGTCAACAAATGGGTACCTAACTGAATAAATGGTAAATCTCCTCCAATAAAAGTTTGAGAATTTAGTGGAAATTGTTTATCGTTTTCAAGAATTTTCAAATCTAGATCAATATTGAATCTACATCAATACTTCAAAATCCTCGATCAAACGAATTTTCACCTGATCCCATTTTTAAAAATTTTCAAGTTAATAGAGTAGGATTTGAACTCTATACACAAAGAAGCCATAATGTCGCTTTTGGGATCCAACGGAGTGAGGTGGGTCATACCCCTGATTTCATCCGTTCTTTTTCATTAAAATAATAATAATAATAATTTGAGTGAGCCATCCTTTTGTATCAATTCCGTTAGAATAATATTAAGGATCACGATCACTAGTGATACTTAGTTCATTAATCGTGAGTGTGCCATTTCTAAATTTAGACGTGGACTTTGTTAGTAAATACCTTTTTTTTTTTTTGGGGGGGGGGGGGGTTAATTATGTACCAGTTTCCCTGTTTAATTCTTGAAACTATATAATCAAACTTTCATTATTTGTGATTACGCATACGTAAATATAGATCAATACGCATATTATAGCGTCAACTACGTACACGTTCTCACTAGGCGTTACATGGTAACATTATAACCGCTACATGATCCCCACCACGTTTCATACCGCTACTCCCACGATTTCTTCCTAACTTCCTTAATGCATCATCACCAATATCATATACATTAAACACACACACACACACACACATATATATTATATATATATAGTACTACTGCATGCGCTTCTCCACGTCCCAATACCATTACCACAATTTTGAGCTCCTTCAACGTTGATACATACATATTCATTCCAAATAACTTTGTAAGGAGAGAAACATCATCCGTACAACATATCATAGTCCTGATCATGGCTTCTTCTTCTTTGGGTATTTTGTGCACTTTGATGGTGGTCTCCTTGGTGTTCATGATCAATGCTCCACCACTTGAAGCTGTTAAGGAATTCAAAGTGGGTGATGATTTAGGCTGGTCGGTTCCTTCTGGCCCCAACAACTCCTCCGCCATATATAATCAGTGGGCTGTAAGGAACAGGTTCCGTATTGGAGATTCTCTCGGTCAGTTAACTTGTTTCCTTTTCCACTTAACTTATACCCTCTGCACACACACACACACATAATTTATGAGTTTGCATACATTTAAATTGAGGTAATGCATTTCTAGACCTGCCTTCATGCTAATATTTCCTTGTAAATTAAGCTTAGTTGAGCAGAATGACTATGTAACTGTGGTGAGAATATGCAACTTTGTTTTATAAATCTTTCAACTAGTTCAGATAATTATGTAACTTCTAACATGTATGTATAGATTTGTTAGATTAGTTTTTGACGCTCTCAATTTCTCCATATTCTATACTATCTACAGTTTTTGAGTACAAGAATGATTCAGTTCTTTTGGTGGACAAATGGGGCTACTACCATTGCGATGCAAGCAAGCCAATCATAGCCTTTAACAACGGGAACAGCACTGTCAAACTTGACAGGTCCGGTTTCTTTTATTTCATCAGTGGTGCTCCTGATCACTGCAAAAAGGGCCAGCGAATGATCGTCGATGTCATGTCTCCGCACCGGCCATCTCCATCCCCTGCTGTTCCGCCAGAACCCTTTCCTGCTACATCTCCTACGCCGGCGCAGAGTGCGGGAGTTTTGGTGTCCGTGGCGCATAGCTCGCTTGCACTGGCCCTTGTTGCTACTGCTGCTACCTTATTAGTATGATTTGCACCATGACTTTGTTTAATTTATGGTCATATTATTAGTTGGTTTTGTTAGTTTGTCCTGAGTCAGATTCGGGCTGTTAGAATCTTATGTTTTTAATGTTTTACTCAAGTTATTCAATTGGTATTGAACAATATTGTTGTTTTATTTTTGTCAAGTACACTGGTATTTTCATTAATGTTCGATAGTTTTTTAAGTGTTAAAAATGTTAGTTCTTTATTTTGAATTAGTCAGCTTTGGGACCTATTAAAGTCCTGTAGCAACAGAGATGAGAGCAAAGGTTTTATTATAACTTTTCTCGGTTTAGACATCTTTTTGGTCATGTACGGAAGGAGATTGAACTTTCAACTTTAAAGCAACTTCTCTATTGTCAAACATACGCAACTTTCTACGTTTTTCGGGGAAAAGATGATTATTCAAAATATCATTCTACCCCACTTTCATACTATAAGCAAGACATTAGATCGTTTCTCTCTTTTCCTTTTCTAGCGTAGAGGAAAGTTTTGTTTGGTGGATATATCCTTGAGCTGATCTAGAGTGGATGAAAATGACTCCTTAAAATAGTATGCCTTGATGACCCTGCTACTGACTGAGAATATAGTTACGCATTTTAAGATATGAAAAATGACGAAGTCAAAGTCTTCTCATTTGTCATGATGGTATTGGAATTTGTTGACTTTGATGTGAGTTAACCTCAGTAGTTAATAATTGATTAATTATGTTGCTAATTAATGAGAAGCAATATCAATATAAAGGACTTAAAGCATCAAATCATCAAAGATTTCCACACACAAGTCGTAAAAATCAAGATTAAACTTGCTTATCATTTACATCCTTAACAAATTTTTGATAAGGGTTTGTTAATGCATCATTCAATATGAATGATAACCTTGATGGAAAGAGCTCTCAACATCAGAATTCTGGCTCTCAATTTCAGCATCTGCAAGACCCCATCTTGCCATCAACTTTCTCCACTTGAGTTTCCTTAGCCAGTGCTCAACCAGCAGAACCACTAGACCAATAAAAATGGTTCCAAGAGTTGCTCCACTTACAGCCAGAAGAACCACGAACAGAAATTGAGTACCCTGGCTGTGAGGCAAGATGGCCCATGTAGCGGCAACATAACCGGTCGCCATGAACGCCACAGCCACCCACATGGCCTTATGAGCAACTACTAGTAGTCTCATCTGAGGCTTCCTTCTAAAGGGTATGATGCTGACCAAAACGACAACAATTGACAAGGACGTGAAGAGAGCCACATTGTTGCTAATTGCAAACACCTTGAAAGCTTTTGTCCCTCCCAGCATTGACTTCCCTATCATTGCTCCATCCTGGTAGACCCCGCCAGGAGGGCTGATTCCAGCAGCAAAGGTCACCGTGGCGATCAAAACAGCAACTAGTATGATAGTGTTTCTTGCGTTTAGTATTGCCTCGCTGTGTATCATCTTGTGCTTCTTCTCTTGGCAACTAGTACTGTAAAGTCTTTTGCTGCGAGTCCTATGCTTTCGGAGATCAGTTGGCGACAAAATCTCTTTCCCTTGAGTTTGGTTTTGGGGTGATAACAGTTTAGATTTTCTTTGGTTCTTTTGGTGAATATAGTTGGCTATCTCTGGAGGCAAAGATGAGAAACCATTTTCGTTATCTGATTCGAATACATAGCTCAGCCTTGAAGATAAGGCCTCTGGTGAACAAGTTATGACTTCTATGCTTTTTTCTGCACCGGCTCTTGTAAATAAGGTCTCAAGTTTTCGAGTTTCTGCACTTTCTTTACTATGGTCAAGCATGTCTAGTGCTGTCTGACCTTTACTATTCCGACTATTAATGTCCACTTTTGTTTTGTTGATCAAGAACTCTGCAATCTGGAACAAGCTCAGAAAATAAAGTAGAGAGTCAAAAATTTACGTTTACTTGTAACAGAAAGGAGTAATTCATATTCTGAATTAGTTTTTTTTACCTGATGCCGCCCTCGTGAAACTGCGAGATGCAAGACAGTGTTACCATATCGGTTTTGGCAGTGAAGGAGATTTGTGCCACTAGAGACGTGCACCAGGAAAACCAAAGCTTCAAATTTGCCATGCCTTACTACCAAGTGAAAGACCGACTCTTCCTCTTGCGTGAGATAATGAAAAGCAGCGGGAGCTTTACGCGCAAATTCTTCGAGAACTGAAACTTCACCATGTATTGCTGCCAAATGCAGCGGTGTGTAACCGTTGTTGTTGTATTGTAGAGCGAGATTCGGATCCCGCCTTAGGAGCATCCATGTTATCTCCCTGTGCCCTTCTTCACATGCATAGTGCAAAGCTGAGTTTGCTTTCTCGTCAATCTTTTGACCCAAATAAGGGCTCATGTTCAGTATCTCCCTAACAACATCTGTAAAACTCAGCTGATCAGATACTTATAAGCCATAACAATATATTTAAAGAATCCATTTAGTACTAGGTCAAATATATGATCCAAATGAAGAAATTTATGCTTATGGAACAGAATAAGATGAGGTTTTGGTGTCTACATGCCTGTGTGACCTCTAGATGCGGCCACAAGGACACAAGTCTGATCAAGGCCAACTTCCTCCGAGCCAAGAATCCCTGGCTGTTTCAGTAGGAGATTCACCGCGTCGAGATGGCCAAGACTACAAGCCACAAAAAATGCACTTTGTTTGTCAGAGTTGAGCTTAAAAGCCGCCTTGGGATTGGCTTCCAGAAGCAGCTTTAAAACGTTGGGATTCCCTTGGCGACAAGCTTCGTGGACTGGAGTCTCCGAGTCTTTGTTCTCAGCAGCAATCATTTCAGGACACAACCTGATGATTTCTGAGACGATTTCTATGTGTCCAAACATTGAGGCAAAGTGCAAGACAGTGTTCAAGCAGGCTGTTTTCTGCTCAAGAATCCCTTCGTTTTCTCTAATTAAGCCGAGAAATGTCGACAAGTCGTTGCTGCTAATTGCCTCCAGAAGCTTTGGATCCATTCCTTATGCCTCAAACTTCAAGTGCTACTTTTTTTTCGATTGATTTACTATGGCTTTTAAGCAAAGAGAGGGATTAGTAGGGATACTGTATTCTAGGATACCTATTTATAAGCAGGAAAACTGGTAAATTCTTGGAAAATCTGGTAGAAGTTGTCACTTACAAGCCAAAGAAAGTTAAACGAAGACTGAGAAGCAATAGCTTACTTGTTTCTTTATTTGTTCAGTCTGTCATTCTGGTTTTTCCTTAGCAAAACATTTAAAGAATACCAAGTCTTTTATAAGTATGAGAGTCAGTCAAATTAAGATCCCCAGTATGTTCAATGAATATCAACTTTGACAAAACTTGCTCTCATATTAGTAAGAGGAACTTTGAACCTTTAAATCTTGACTCTTGATGGGTTATAGACCAGACATTCCGTCTCCTTATTGGCTATGGCCTAATCTTGTCTGCCATGACATCAGTCCTTTGGATGAAACTGAGTAGAAAGCTAATGGTAATGCACATTAAAAGAACTTGAAATTTAGGAAAATATAATAAAATTGGGAAGCTTCCCACCGAGTTTTCTTATAGCATGTCATCAAATTATTTTGTTGACTTACTTCCTCTAAGTCCTCTCAAAGTATGATTAATTCTCTAACGTATACGTTGGTTAGGTCTATAGTATTAAGATTTGCTGATACCGTATCCATTATATTGATATATTTAACTTGCTTCTTTTTTCTTTTTCCCCCAATAAATTAAGCTCAAACATATCTCGTACATTTGTAATGCAACTATGTAGAGACAGATGATAGAACGAAGAGCCAAGTAAGAGGTCAGGCCAGAATAGAAACATTGCCAAAAGAAAAAAAGACTATGAGAACATGTGTACAAATTTCACCATGGAAGGGAAATAACAGCTAAAAGAACTAGTGTACAAATTTTAATGTGAAAAAACAAAAAGAAGCTAAAAGAAACAAGCTTACAAATTTTACCATGAAAGGGAAAACGCAGCTACGAAAACCAAGTGTACCAAACTAGAAATTTTTACTATGAAAGGAAAATAATATCTAGGAGAACAAGTGTACAATTTTTACCATGAAGGGGAAGAAAAACAGCTGCGAAAGCAAGTGTACAACATCTACGACTCCTATGGTCTATGTCACTATGAAATTGAAATAAAGAATAAAATGTATTTAGTCCAATTTCAGACACTTACAACAACAACAAGAAGTACCTATATTTCACATTATCATTTGGGGGGGGGAGGGGGGGACACTGTTCACTCCCTAACAAGACCTTCTGGCCTACTTATTAGTAGCTAGGTAAGAATAATGTAATAAAACATTTTAAGAAATAATTCTCCTACGTTCAGATGTGATCGACTGATTTGAACCGTATATTGAGGACCCAAGTGAGATCCACCCAAATGGACGGTCCTAGTTTTCAACATTTCAATAGGAATGATATCCCTTATGGTAGGAGCTCGCCACATCCGAGTTTTCTGATCCCATTTCAGGGTCATCATCATCCCCAACTCCCTCCACACCTCTCTCTCTCGTTTCTCTCCACCGATTCTTGGTCAACCAATGGTCAACCAGCTTCTTCCCAAGTGCAATAAAAACCGTTCCCACAGTTCCGCCGCTCACCGCAAGCACCACCACCAGCACCATCTGCCCCCCGCGGCCGTGCGGCGAGATCACCCACATGGCCGCAACGTAGCTCGTAGCCATGAAAGCAACCGCTGCCCACATCACCTTGTGCGCATAGGACAGCAACCTCATCTGCGCCTTCCTCCTATACGGTATGATACTCACCAAAACGACAACGATGGACAGGGAAGTGAACAGGGCCAAGTCGTTGCTTATTGCAAACACTTTGAAAGCTGTCGTTTCCCCTGCCGTTGACTTCCCCTTCATGTCACCCTCCTGGTAGACCCCACCGGGGGGGCTTATCCCGGCGGCGAAGGTGACGGTGGCGATGAGAATGGCGACTAAGGTGATGGTGTTCCTCGCGTTCTGTAACGCTTCCGCGTAGACCTTTCGGCGGTGGTGGTGCTTGTTTCGGCGCTTGTTTAGAATGCCGGCGAGTATTTCTTGGTGCCTTTGGCATAGAGTTTGTTCATGGCCTATATTGGATGGTGACAGTAAGGACTCCGCACCCTCTTCGACGTGGAGTCGAGGGGACGGAGAGGATAGACAAGAAGATCTCGAGTGCGGAGACGACAGAGAACTAGATGTAGCTTTGCTTGAGGGAGAAACCGTTTCGTAGTTTTGAATTCGGATGCGGCATTCGTCTTCGGCGCGAGGAGGAGGAGGTTTGGACAAGACTTGCATCTCGTTCTCTTTTAGGATCCTCTGTGGTATATTCTCGAGTGGAAGTGGAACTGGCCTACAGCTTGTTCTTGGTGCTCTTGGTGGAAGATATGTCAATTCTATGCTTCTTTTGGCTCCAACTTTGTGGAACATGGCTTTGAGACGGCGATTTTCGGGGTTGTCTTTTGCCTGGTCGAGGAGGTCTAGTGCTGTAAGTGCTCTACTGTTTCGAGAATTAATGTCCACTTTTGTTTTGTTGATCAAGTATTCTGTCATCTGAGACGAAAAACAATCCGAGATCAGAGTTAGGAAGGAATTGACTATACATTATGTTATAAGTAAGCTGTTTCGTGTTAATTCCTTAAAATGTGTCCATGTAAAACTGTGATAACTACGTATATATCACCAGAAACCAAGATCACTGTTAGTTCCTTAAAATTTGGCTTGTATACCTGCGCTAGCTATATATATATATATATCATCAGAAACCGAGATCAAAGTCAAGAAGGAATCGGTAATTAGTATTGTTAGTGCTGATACATAGCAATGGCATTGTTCCATGTAAATTTGTTCTTACCTCATGATGTCCCCCAGAGACTGCAAGATGTAAAACGTTGTTTCCAAACCGATCTTGACAGCCAAACAAGCTTGTACCATTGCAGATGTTAATTAAGAACATCAAAGCGTCGTATTGGCCATGTTTCACAGCCAGATGAAATACCGTATCACCCTCTCCTGTTCGGCACTCAAAGGAAGCCGCAGCCATGGTGACAAATCCTTGTATGACTGCGAATTTATAGTTGATCGTCGCCAAGTGCAGCGATGTGAAGCCGCCGTTGTTGTACTTCTGAGCCAGCTTTGGATCAACCTTCAGCAGCGTCCCTGTGATTTCTCTGTGGCCTCCTACTGATGCGCAATGCAGTGGTGAATTTCCGTCCTCGTCCACCATTTGAGCGAACTCAGGGTACACGTTTAGTAACTCCATCACAACACCTATTCAAATACCATATAACCAAAGTTATATAAGTTGATTTTTCTACTTAAAAAAGCTTAAGCTGTTTGAAGGTCGACAAATATTGGATTTGATACTCTTTAACAGTTTACCTACCTGTGTGTCCGGCTGATGCCGCAACATGGATACAAGTTCGGTCATATCCATCTTCCCCTAGACGAAGTAAACCGGGCTGGGCCAATAGCAGACTCACCGCGTCAACATGACCAGAACTGCAAGCCAAGGAAAGAGGGGTCTTGTTCAGAGAGTTGAGCTTACGAGCTGCCTCAGGATTGGCCTCTAGTAACAACTTCAAGATCTTTGCATTCCCTAAGCGAGAAGCTTCATGGAATGGAGTCTCCAGGTCCTTATTCTCCGCAGCCACCATGTCAGGCCGCAAAGTGATGATGTTGGCCAGCATCTCTAGGTGTCCAAACTTTGAAGCGAGGTGTAGAACAGTGTTCATGGAGTCAGCTTCTCGTTGATCAAGAATTCCTTCGTTCTTCTGAACCAAACTGTTGAATGTAGATATGTCATTTGTACGGATTGCCTCTACAAGACTTGTATCCATTCTCTTGACTCCCGAACTTCAAGTACTTTTCTTTTCTTTTTTTTTTTCTTCCTCTTTTTGGTGTTATATTGTTTCTAGTTCCAATTAACAAACTGTGAGCTCCTTATATAGACAGAAATTGACAAATGGCTAAGTGTTGCTTGGTGTGAATCGACCAAGTGACACTACTCCTCTTTCAAGCCCCACTCGTGTAAACACATGTTAATTTGAACTTCCTAAGAAATCTTCAGGGAAGTTGCTTGCTACAAATTCCAGAATCTTCAAAGAAGATTCAGATAACTAAGATTATATAGAGTTTTATTTATTTATTTATTTTATTTTTGTGTGGATGAGTTTAACCCTTGGAAAAGAAACTTAAAATGGTTATTGGTTTTGATTTGTATAATGCTAATGTTTCATTTTTTTCAAACCATATTGTTTTTCCTAGAACTTTTGCTCGCTACAACTTCTGGTGGGGTAACGACATTGCCCTGTATGTAGTGTTACCAAGCAAATGTGAGGAAGACAAACCGAAGAAGAAACTGCAGAAAATGGAGATGCATTGTTTGGTCCTCAATGACATGTTCAGTCCATTAAGGAAACTTCTTATTTATCCCTTTGGTGCGTTGGTTTTAGTTGCTTATGGATATGGCTCTTTTCTCATAAAACGCGTAAATATGGAAATAAAGCAGCCTAGGCCTAGCTAGCTACCCGGGGTACCTAGACAAAGACAATTATCTATTTGATTGAACCCTATTAGAACGGGGCATATTCTTTCCAGAATGTATTATTGTTGACTTTATATCTTATTTTGGATGGCTTCAGTAATCTTGGAGTTGTGAAGTCGTCCATTCTCGTGGATCCTATCCTACCATGCTCATAAGGTTATCTATATCATATTACAATTCCTCTCTCTCTTTCTTCTGACTTCCCCAAAACCAACCATGTCCTAGTAACATCAATCACCTTGTCAGGTACTTTCCTTCTGTTATTTCCTTAAAGGGTGTCTGGTTGCTGAGAAAATGCAAGCGAGATAAACTCTTAACGAAAAAATGCTTTACAAATTATCCTTCTAGTACTTGTCGTTGTTACAATAATAAGATTATCTAAGGAAAAAAAAAAATTAAGATATCTTAATTTCGTATTTACGTTGGGTTCACTCTCCTTAGTTGTGCTCGTTTTCGTAGCTTAAACAGTGTGGGAAAATGGTACTTTCACAACTATTTCCTTTCCTTCTAGCGACTTGTACTTTCGTACAGAAAAATGGAGTTTGTTCTTATGCCATTCGCTTTTCGGAAAGGAATTTCAGCGAAATCACTTGTTTGAAAATGATAACTCAGTAGGCAAACAATTGGAGTACGTTTCAGAAGTTTCCAAATGTCGTTCATTAATTTTCATGCTGCTCTCAGCACCAAACCGCACATAATTGCTAGTAAGATTACGTTTGGAATATACCTCAACTGGAGGAGCATAATGCCTTTGTTTGATATGTCCATTGGATATGTTGATATTTTAGGTTTATGAATTGTAATGTACTGTAGTCTGTACGAGCATTTTGGGAGGGTGTTTTCAAAGCTATGAAACTAGTGCTCTTGTATTCTTACCAACAAAACCGCCTGAAAGTGCAAAATATGAAATTAAATTGCTTCTGTTCTGATAATCCGCAAGGTATCAAGTTTATACAAGCAGATCAAAGTGTCAATTTGAACACCTGCAACAAAGATAGTTATTCCCAAGCACCTCACTGGGGTTGACCCCCCTAGTACAAGTAATAATACAACTCTATACTCTTTAGAGAAACGGAAGCCCCAGAAACCAGTCTTGTTTTCCTCTCTGCATCTTCAAAGCGCACTATGATAATCATCAATGGTTTGTTTCATTTCATCCAACTGCGAGACAACATAATCCAGTTTCTTGCAACAGATCTCATTGGCTATTCTCGAACTATAATCACACTTCTCAAATGGACGATAATCACATGCACTTTTGATTTCTTCCCTCAATGCCACTTGGATATCCTAATTCACAAAAGAAACATAGAGTTACAAAATTTTCATCCTCAACTCCAAAATCAGAGCTTGAAGCATATACCCCTCCCTATAGAAGTCCAACTAAATACAATCCTCTCTTTTTTTTCCCCACTTATTAAGTGAGAAACATAATCACAGCGTCCAAATGATTAAATAGAACCGAGTTTGTCACCATTAGTAACACTAAAAGGCATGTCTACTAATCCATAATGAAAAGAACTGTAAAGGAAAAGAGTTTGAAGAGGAATGAGAAGAAATCAGAATGTGAGTTATCCCTTTCCCATTTCACCAAGTATGTGAGGAATTGACCAAAATTTGTTTTTTCGATGCGAAAGTTAACCCAAGAATAGATGGGGAAAAAAGAAATGACTCCCTTATTCCCTTTCCCATTACGCATTAGTAAACATGAACTTAGGGTGAAGAATGTGATTGAAAAACTAGTAGGGGACTAATCTATCAAAATGCAAGAAGAGCATAAATAATATTAGTGTTTAGTACCTGAAACGATACTCCTCAAAAGAAAAATATCTTACGACCGAAAGATCTAATTACTCATTTTTAAGACAGTAAATTACAGGGAATTAAGTAGTTGTACCGTTTACAGTTGTCTTTGGCATTACATCAAACAGTTTGCAGACTCGGTCATGTCGAACTTTTCAGTGATCTCCCCTCACTAAAATTCCATAGAAACATCTAAACCATTCTCCAAACCTCAATTTACTCTTATTTTGAACAAATAAAGTAACCCTTTTACCCCCAAAATCCCAATCCCCATTTTCACACGATTTCCATACAATTTCACAAGTAAAAGAACCAGTAGTATAAAAATTTGAAGCAAGGACAGACCTTGATCATTTGCATGAACTCGCGGCAATGGTTGTTGACGAACTCCTTTCTGGGACCAGTGGGGTTGGAGAGCTCGTCCATGACTCCTCCGGCAAGTTCCAAAACCCTAACGATTCTCTACACAGACATCAAATCAGAAAACAACCCAACCGGAGTTCTTATATTTGTGCCCTAGAAAAACCGATAAAGCTTCAATTTTGATCGAAAGGGTTTCGAATTTTGATTGAATGGGATTGCTTACCTTCTCCACATTTTGAAGCCTCTGCAACGAGGTGTTTTGGGTTTGGGAATCCATGCGCGGAGTGAAAAGTCCACACGTTCTTTTCTCTTCTTTTCTTTCAAGTTTGATGCAGATGAGAGAAGGGTTTCTAACACTTATACCTACAAAAATTACAAAAATACGGAAGTCAAGTTTTTTTTCAATTTTCATACGGTTTTAATTAGGAAAATATCACTTTTTAAAAAATATTTAGAAAAATACTATTTTTAATATAGTTATTGGTTACCAATTTCTGGAAACTGGTTACTGGTTATTGGCTACCAATTATATACCAGTTATAAATATCTTTGGTTACTAGTTACCAGTTTCCAAAAACTGGTTATTAGAAACTAATTACTATTTTAAAAAATGGTATTTTTCTAAATATTTTTTTAAAAATGATATTTTTCTAATAAAAATCGTACTATATTTTGAAAAACACAAAACCACCGTATTTTTCAAATTCTTTTCTTAAATACCGTACACTTTCTAATTTCCCCTGTGAAAAATGCGAGAAAGTGGATAGAGAATTAGTGGGCTTTAGAAGACGATGGGTCCAACTAGACCAGGCCTGTCATCTCCAATAGATATGGGCTTGATAATGAGGAAAGGACATGGGTAGGACTTAGCTTAGGCCAGAATGACCTTTTTGTGAATGGGTTTTGAGGGTCATACGGTGAAAAGCAAAAACAATTACAAATAGAATATATGGTAGTATAAAATAATTCGGTTTGCATACGAGACGCGGTAAAGGTGTCAAAATGGGCTGGACCAAACGGGCCCAGGCTCGGGCCAGCCCGGACTTAGGTTAGGGTCGGGCCGACACGTCTCGCCAATCTAGCTCGCATGGGCCGGCCCGCCAAAAATAATTTTTTATTTTATTTTTATTTTTTAAAAAAATAAATTTAAATACCAACTTTTTCGAATACTTATAAAATATGCATTCCCTCACTTTTTTTTTTTTCATGCTTTCAAATTTCAATCTAATTCTAAATAATTTTCCAATACTTAAACTTTTTTATCAATTATTCTACTTATATACTTTTAGCTTATTTAATTATTTTTGAATTTTTATCAACAGGAAAAAAAACTTAACATATTACTTATTTTTTCATAAATTTTATTTTAAATTCATAATATTTTAACTACTTATACAAATAATAATCACATTTTAAATTTTTTTTTAATTTTTAAAATTGGGCCAAGAACGGGCCGGCTCGTTTTGGCCCAGCCCCGGCCTGCCTCGGAGCCCGGCAGGCCTACGGGCCGAGTTGGGCTACATTTTAAAATTTCGGGCCCAGCCCGACCCGTTCTTCCTCCAAGCCCCTTTGGGTGGGTCGGGCTGGCCCGGCCCGCCCATTTTGACACCTCTAATACGCGGCTATCATTTTTACAAAAACAAAATTAAAAACATGGGCCTAGTTATATATTAAAAAACGTGAAAATTTAATAACGAAACATGCTGGTTTGGTGGTATAGTCCTAGCATGGTTACATATACTCATACGAAGTCAATAGTTCGAATTCCATGCCTTTATTTTTTATTTCTTTTTTCAATTTTATATATATATTTTTTTTCTTTTTCTTTTTCACCTTTTTTGTTTCCCATTAATCTCTCATTTTTTTAAAATTATTTTTTCTAGAGGAGCCGCATACTCTATTTCTTTTCTTTACTATATTTTAGTTCTTTTTTCCTTTCATTTTTTTTTTGAGTTATTCATAATAATGCCCTCTCCCTCCCCCCTCAAACTATTGTATGAGTACCACTTTGTCCCTTAAATTTCAAGCTTACATATTAACTGTCTCTGAATGTGACACCCGAACTTTTCACCGATTATTATAGCCAATAATAAGCATGTTGCATGTCATATTTCATGATTTTTGAATTTAATTACTGCATTGTCTTGCAAAAAAAAAAAAAAAAAAA
>JXTC01000104.1:637538-735091 GCA_002914845.1 Trema orientale
TTCTGTCCGACAGAAAAGATAGTGGAAAGGGGTCAGTATCCTCGGTAGCAAGGTGTGTGGAAGACCTGATATAAATTTCATTACTAGAATGATTACTACAATGTAAAATGCCTAAAGAAAGCAACCACAAGCATAAATCACAATTTTTACAAAGTCATGAAATCTAATCACAAAATGAACCAAAACATCGCCTACTTTCATAAAAACTAGCCCAATTGCTTCTAAAAGGTATCATTTGGTTTTAAAAATATTTGGACAGCACCTCCCCTATTTTTAGGACACTCCCACATGATTAAAATCATTGTTTAAGACCTGCAATAATAATCCACAAGCCAAATCCCACATATACATCTCAAAAAGGATCATTTAGAACATTCTAGCTACGCTTGAATTCCTTTTGGTTTAAAACAACTTTTACACTCGTGTATCATTATAACCAGCCACCAAATGAGTGAAATAAGTAATAGGATTCATAAAATATAAACTCTAAGTCTAGAAAATCAGATTACAATTAGAAAAATATAATCTACCACACATGAAATCACTTAAATCCATAACAAGCACACTTTAGGGGTTTTAAATCTAACATTAATCCTCCACTTAAATTCTTTGTTTTCAGCCATATATAAGGTTTTCTAGGGCCTTTATTCATCAATTTAAAGCTTTGATTTAAGAGCTAAAATAATAGAAATAAATTACTAATTCTAAATTCTACAAAAACTTCACCTTGACTAATTTGAATCTTTGTTGAAGCTCTTGCCTTCTTCTTCCACAAAACTGATTTCTAAGGCTTAGAAATTGATCTTAGGACTCAAGAGGACCTGGAGGAATCATTATTTAAGTGGTATCAAGTAGAGAATTGAAATAACAAAACAAAACCTAGGAAGGAGAACTAGTAGAATTACCTTGACTAGTTTGGTCCTATCTTGATTTCTTGAGCTCCAAATTAAGTTCTACCACTTGGAAATGATTAGAAATGGTTAAGGGAAGCTGAGAGAAGTCTAAAAATGAGTGGGAGAGTCTCAGGTCGTGGCTGGAGAGAAAGGAGAAGAAAATGACCAGATTTGGTCAAAAGTGATACTTAATGACTAAGAAATGGCATAACTTAAGTTCTAAGGGGTATTTTGGGAATTTTGTACCTTACTTTCCATGTGTCCAGCTTTAGAATATGCTTAGCATACTCACCACGTTGCTGGTCCATCCTATACACCCAAGTATAGACTAAAATGGTAAAACCTAGTTTAGGAGGTGAAAACTAGTCATATTTTGACCTATAATCCCATATGGCCAATCTTATTGTAATCTAGTGGAACCTAACCCCACAACCAATCATTAAACATAAAAAAAATAAGTCAATTAGACTCTAATTAATAATGTAAACAAAGTACTAATGCCTAATCATTAAAGGGCACCAAGATAACTTTACGCGATTAAGCTTAATCTAAGCTAGCTTAGTGCAACTAAACACCAATTTAGTACAGTGACTGCCACCTCGTGCTTACTTGGGGCCAACAAATAAAATGCTATAAATGAGTCCTAAACATTAAATTAAAGCTATTTGACGTGTTAAACGTACAGTGAATTTGGCTCCGAAAAGCGTGAAAAATGCATTTTACCGAAAAACTACTATTTGACCAAGTTATCAACAGATATGATTTTAATGCACGTTCATATAGTATTACTATTCATAACTGTATTCTTTGTTCCTTTCACACACCAAGCTCTCTTTCTGAGGGTACTGAGCCTTTACACTGCATGGGAGCACTTCCACAAACATTAGTACAATAATACAGATCATTTAACAATCAGAATGAGTAATTTCCCATGAGATTGATACTAATTGCGTGATATGAATATTATGCAATATGAGTATGTTTATTATTGGCTTATTATGCACGTGAGAATCTTGGGCTTCACAAAATCCATGACCTAAGGGGCTGATTAGTGCTAATCATTTTTTGCCCTTTTTTTTTTTTTAATAATGAACAAACATATTTTTTTAAAGAATAATATTAATTTCTCACAAAATAAAAAATATTTTTATTTAATAATTATAAAATTCTCAAAACACTCTTAGGTCGTATACGGTTTTATGTGTTATTTTCTGGAATCATTCATCACATGGTCAACACGTGACTAAGTTCTATTTGAAAACTGATAGAAGTTTAGTTTGAGACTATTTTTGAAACATATTAAAAGTTTGGAGACTGTCAATATGTAAGTTTAAAATTTATGGGGCAAAGTGATACTCATGCAATAGTTCGGGAGGTATTACTGTTAATAACCCTTTACTTTTGAGGACCACAAAATCTTTCATTCTTTTTTTTTTCCTTTTTTTTTCCTTTTTAGGGATATAAGGACCACAAATTCTCTGCAAGATAAAGTTGAGTAATTTCAATTTTCAAAGATAATAAAATACAATTGTTTTTTAATTGGTTACTAGTTATTAGTTCATCTTGGATCCTTTTCTTATTTTTTTCGTCCCATTTTTCCTTCTTTAACCTTCTTTTCATTTCTTTCTCCTTCTTTAATTTTTATTTTTTTTCCTTTTTCCCTTTCTTAGGTATAACGAGCTAAAATTATTAAAAAAAAATAGCTAACAGTTACTAGTTTGGAATTGGTAACTAGTAATCAGCAACCAGTAACCACTTCTACTAGTTACCAATTTGGAATTAGTTACTGATTACCAATTTCCAATTCCACTAGTTACCAATTAGGAATTGGTTAATGGTTACTGGTTACCAGTTATCAATTTAGAATTGGTTACTAGTTACCAATTACCATATCTGTTAGTTACGACTATTAATTTGTGTTCCTAGCACATCTATTTTATTTTTAAATTTTTTCTCTTTTCTTTTTTTTTTTTGCTTTTTCATTGAGCCACTGAAACATTTTTTTTGTGAGAAGATCCTTTTGTAAAGGTACAGAATAACAAACAGCGAATCAATCTTCAGAAATTTTATCATAAATGTGAAATCATCTTTTTTTTTTTTTTTTACCAAATACCAGTACCCGATATAGTTACTAGTTACCAATGACTAGTTAATTTGGTTTTATTAGATTGGTTACTAATTATTTGTTACCAATGACTAATTTCATTACTAGTTATTCTAGTTACCAGTTATTAATTTACTTATTGGTTTCTAAATTAGTGGATAATTACAAAGACTATTGGCTGGTTACCACTTTGGTTTCTAGTTTCTAGTTACCATTTTGGTTATTAGTTTCTAGTTCTAAATTATAATTTCTAGTTAGCACATTCATTTTAGTTACTAGTTTCTAATTTTTCATTACAATTACTAATTTCGTTACTAATTTTATAGTTACCAATTTAGTTATTGATTACCACCTTATATACTACTCTATGATTTATAGTTACTGCTACCAATTTGAAATGACTTCTGGTTACCATTACTAGTTTAGTTATTAGAATCTGGTTTTTGATTACTACTATTACTATTTGTGGTGCCCGAGATTCTCACATGCATACTAAGCCAATAATAAACATGTTCTAATTGTATATTAGGTATTTAGAATTCATTAATACCAGTTTCATAAAAACATATTCATTCCTTATGTTATGTGCATTTATATACATGTTATTATACTAATGTATGTAAATGATAAGTAAGAGTTGTCGATCCCACGAGGAATTGGGTGTCAAATACCCTCAGAGAGAGCTCGGTGTGCTAAAAGAAAAAAGAATATAATTATGAAAGTAATACTATGTGCACAAGCATTAAGTTCATATTTGTTACAAACTTGGTCAAATATTAGTTTTTCGGTAAAATGTAATTTTCACGCTTTTCGGAGCCGAATTCAATGTGTGTTTAACACGTCAAATAGATTTAATTCAATGTCTAGGACTCATTTATAGCATTTTATTTATCGGCTCCTGTTACGCTAAAATGCATATACGTAAAATAACCGCAAGTTAGAGGTGTTCATGGCCGGTTTGGCCGGTCTGAAATCTCAAAAGATAGACCAAACTGCAAGTGCGGTTTAGCTAATACATCAAACCGCACAGTCTCATATGGTCGATTCAGACCAGCCAAACCGCACCTATATTTTGCGGTGCGGTTTGGCCGGTTTTCTCGGTTTGGGAATTTAGACTTCCACACTTTTGGGCTTGGACTTTACACATTGAGCCTAACTATTTCCTCCGGGTATTTTTCCCCTGTAAAAATCATCCCTTTCGCAGACAAAGCCCAGAAAAAAATAAAACAATTAACTATTTATCAAAAATCTCAAAAATAAAAGTTTTGAATTAATATGACAACTCAACAAAAAGGAAACACTGCAAAAAATATTCAAGTTTCAACTCCATCTCTCCAAGCTTTCAAGCTTTCAAGATTACCGCTGGAAGAAAAATAAAAATGGAACAAATCTTTGATATATATATATACACATACTGACATTAATACAAATTACAAAACGTAATCAAATAAGCATTCAAGCTCATAATCTCAACATCAACAATAACTAAATGAACAAACAAGAAAGTGATAGTCTAAGAGGAAACGTTCCACTGTAAGAACCCATAGATCTTTGAGAGAACGCTGCTGCGAGACCCATGCCAAATAAGAGAAAGAGAGACTTCATACAATAGAGCTCGGGTGAGAGGGTTTGTGAATTCGTGTCCTTGTGAAGCCGCCACGAGAGGAGAGCACGAGTGGGAGAGACGCGAAGCAGGTGAGCGAGGAGAGATCGAATGATATAGGAGAGATGCGTAGAGAGAGAGAGAGAGAGGGGGTTGCGACTGTGGAAGAATGAGAGTTAATGAGTGTGAGAGATGAAAAGGTAAGAGATAAAACCCTAGACTAAATAGAGGAAATGGGCTATTGGGCTTTTGAGTGATAAGTGTTAGGTTGGGCTTAGAAAGTTTTAGGTTGGCTATAGATTCTATAAAGTATTACGTTGGGCTTAAAAAATAGCAATAATATATGGGCTGATATTAAAACTAAGAAAAAAATAACTTGCAGTGTATATAGTCGGCCGGTTCGGTTTGAAACCGCAAAATTTCTCCTCAAACCGATAACCGAACCAAACCGATCGGTTTGTTGTTTTTTCAAACCGTGACCAACCATAGAAGGTGAAAAATCGCACGGTTTGGTGCGATTTGGTCTGGTTCGGCAGGTTTTCACGGTTCAACGGTTTATTTGAACACCCCTACCGCAAGTGCACGGGTCGTAAATAAGTAATAAAATGATAAGTAAGAGTTGTCGATCCCACGAAGAATTGGGTGTCAAATTATCGTTAATTACTAGAATTTTCGTGATCTAACTTTTTCAAGGCAACCAAATTAAGTGAATTTTAAAATTAAATAAATACAAAGATAAAAGTAAGTACAAAAATAAAACATGGAAACTCTATGCACAAATGTACTAGGAAATTGAATTCACCTAATCATCAACTATGTCCTTTGGTCACCAATTACATTCAAATCAATTATTCCTTATTTATAAGCCAAGAACCCAAAGATATTTCTACTTCCTCTCTCGAGTGCCGAGTGAAATCATTCCTAAATTTTCGTTTCAATATCTCTATTCCAAACCTGGAAATTAAGAATTCATTATATTCATTGGTTCTTTGATCATGGCTTCAAAGGAAATTATAGGTTCTCAAACTCTACAAAATCCTAGGTTATACTATCCTATGGTTGTTTCTAAAATTTTCTCTCTCGAGTGCCAAATTCTAGAAACCAAAGTCATCCAACTAGTAGCTAATTAGTTGAGAAGCATTAAGCATAGAATAGCATAAATAAATTCAAGAACAATATCAAAGAATATATCAGAAATCAAGACATAGAATCAAAGTTTAAGTTATATCATGCCCAAGCATATAACAATAAATTTAACATAAGAGAATCTAAAACTAATCTCAACAAGAATTTCATATAACCAAACATATTCATAAAACAAATACAATACAAATTTTAAATGAGATTAGGGTGAGAAAGAGGATGAGAAAAACTCTTATGTAGAGATAGGACTTCAAGCCTTAAATTCTTCAAGCAACTCTCTCAAGCTTCTTCTTTAAATTTCAAGCTCCAAGCTCTTCCCTCTCTATGATTTTTGAGCTCTCTTTGTTGTGTTTTCTCTCCAACTCTCCACCCTTACTATGCAGGCTTAAGGATGTATTTAAGAGCCTCTAAGGTGATCTAGGCCAGGTGGAATATCAACCATTCGATCAGATGGCATCAAGGGCCCAGATTGGCTCTAAAAACTCGCTAAAAATGCGCTTCCGGACACTGTGTAGCGCCACGGTGCTCCCTGACAAGTGCCGTGGCACTGTAGCCTCTGGAAGTCTGATTTTCAGGCAGTGCCACGGCGCTACTATTCTAATACCGCGACGCTCTCGGTTCTGGAATTTAGAACGAACAGTTTTCTTCCCGGGGGTGCCATTTCTTCGTTTTAGCTCCGTTTTACCTGATTTTCATTGCGTTGTGTTCGTATCGGACTCAACTTTCATTCACAATGATTGAAATATCTATATTTGTCACCAATTTTCCTTGATTCTCATTTATTCACAAGAACTACAAAAACAAAGCAAAAACACATCAAACTAATATAAATGCTTGAGAACTTACAACTATTTGAGCTGAATGATACCTGATTTTGAGTGAATTAATTACTCATCAGCTCTAGGTAAGCATGAGATAGCATTCACAACACTGATTTGCGTTTTATTGCACTAAGCTAGCTTAGATTCAGCTTAATCGCGTAATGTCATTTTTGTGCATTCTAATTATTAAGTACTAATACTATGTTTAAATTATTAATTAGAGTTTAATTAACTTATTTTTATATTTAATGATTGGTTATGGGGCTAGGTTCTACCAGATTACAATAAAACCTGTCACATGAGATCGTAAGTCAAAGTATGACTAGTTTTCACTTTCTAAGCTAGGATTCACCAACTTAAGTTACACTTGGGTGTATAGGAGTGACCAACAATGTGGTGACTATGCTAGAGATGTTTTAGAACTGGACACATGGAAAGTAATGTGCAAAATACCCAAAGTACCCCTTAGAAATTAAGTGTTGCCTTTTCTTAGCAATTAAGTGTTGATTTTGGACCAAATCTGGTCATTCTCCTTCTCTTTTTATCTAGCCATGACCTGAACCTCTCTACTTTATTTCTAGACTTCTCTCAACTTCACTTAGCCATAAAAATAAGAGTTTCCAAGTGGTAGAACTCAAGTTGGAGCTCTAAAACGCAAGATAGATCAAAACTAATCAAGGTAATTATTCTACTAGTTTTTCTTTCTAGGTCTTGTCCTTTAATTTTAATTCTCTACTTGTTCCCACTTAAATAATGGTTTCACTAGATTTTTTTGAGTCCTAAAATCAGATTCTAAGCCTTGAGAATCAGTTTGGTGGAGATAGAAGACAAGAACTTTAACAAAAGCTCAAACTAGTCAAGGTGAGGCCTCATTGAGATTTTGAGTTTTTAGTTGATTTTTCCTGTTGCAGCTTGATTTTTCCTGTTATAGCCCTTAAACCAAAGCTTTTATTTAATGAATAAAACTTCTAGGAACCTTATATATTACTGAAAATATAAAATTTAAGTGGAAGGCTAAAGTAGACATAAAGCCCCAAAGTTTGCTATTTATGAATTTAAGTATTTTCATGTGTAGTAGATTAAGTTTTCTATATTTGTAATCTGATTTCTTAAATTTAGAGTATATATTTTATTGATCCTATTATTTATTACACTCATTTGGTGGCTGATTGTGATGGCACACAAGTATAAAAGTGGTTTTAAACTTTGTTTAAACCGAAAAAGAATTCAAGTGTGCTTATGTCATTGTAAGTGATCATCTTTGATGTGTATATGTGAGAATTGGCTTGTAAAATATTATTGCGGGTTTAAAACTATGATTTTAATCATGTGGGAATGTCCTAGAAATAAGGGAGGTACTGTCCAAATATTTTTAAAATAAAATGGCACCATTTAGAGGCAAATGGACTAGTTTTACAAAATTATGTGCTATTTTGGATCATTTTTGTGCTAATAAGCTAGCATTCATATTTTACTACTTTTGAACAGTTTTTCAATGCTAGTTATTGACTACCAAGTACCTTAAGTGATTTGTATACTTCTAAGTCATTTTAAGATCAAGTTTCTTAAATTGGTGAAAGTTCTGATTTTGGTCTTGTTCAATTATCTTGATGCATTCTTTTGGCAAAATGTGCATCTTGAATAACATAATTTATGACAGGTGATTAGCACACTAATCTCTAGAGGATATTGACCCTTTCTACTTTCAATTTCTATTCAGGATACAAGGTAAGTAAAGACTTACAACTGCGTCACAAGAATTACATAAGAAATGTCATTATGTGAAATTTGCTTATTCTTGAAAGGTATGAAATGGCATGTGGATGGCACATCTTGCATTCAAATTGAGAATTTCATTACAGAGTATTTAAAAATGAGTACCATTGTACCAATTTTAAAAGATAAGTTTTATTGGCAATTGTTAGTCTGTCGGAGCTGGATAGATAAGTCTGTTGATGCAGACTCTCCCGTTGAAGCAGGACTTGCGGATCTTATGATGTGTCTCGTTAAAGTGAGACAATATTAGCGCGGTGTGGGATGCCCTTTTGATGAGGGAAGGAGTTTTCAAAAACCTTACATGATGGTCGTACCTTATTTTTACTCTTGGTCAGAGTTTCTGCCCAATGTTATCACGGCTTTTCGACTTACGGGACTAGCAATGCACTAAGGGGCCCAACTATGAATAATTTTTAAGAAAAATACATAGACTCAAATGTTTAAGAAAGAAAAGGGTACAATAAAAACTTTATGAGATTTGTTGACTAGCTGGCTGCCTAGGTTGCCTTTTGTTACCGTGATCATACAGATGTGGACGAGCCTGATCTGTGGGCGACATTTTCCTTATGAGATACTTTGGTGCAATGTAAATACTACTGCTGATGGCAAAATAGACTGATGAAAATCTTTTTTGATTGTACATTTTGTAAAGACACTTTTAACAAGAAATGCCAGGCAGTTGCTTTGTCTAAAAGTTTTGAAAAGTTCAAATTTGCTCACTTTTTTTATAAAACTAAAGATAATATTTAAGAAAGAATAAGACTTCATAGTTTGGTTGTATATGACAATATGGTTAAACTAGAGGGTGTTACACTATTACTATTGTTTGAAGAAATAAAAAAGAATTAGTATGGTTTTTTCAACTATATAATATGGAATAGAATTACATGCATTAAATTAGAAAATCTTCAAGTTTGAAATATTCACGACTGACTTAATTAGGACTAAACAAGAAATGAGTTAAGAAAAAAAAAAAACAAAGAAAAACATGTATAGAAATGCTCTTAAAGAAACAAGCTTAGATAGAATGGGCTCTTAGTTGAGGCCTAGATAAATGAACCAAACAATGGAACTGCACAATACTCTTACTTCTGTTTCTCTTCATCCTGAACTGAACATGATGCTTTCTCCATCTCATCCCAGCTAAATCAACTTAAAAGTTTTGTCCTCAATTTTAATAGATACCGACAACTATTTAGATGAAGCAAGTCTTTCCTATCCCTTACCCAAAATACTAGTAGTTTTAGTGCAGAAGATTGCTACAGAAAAATTCTGACAACGGAGCTAGAGAAAACGAGGACTGGAGCTCAGGAACGATTTAGAACGAACAAATTAGAAGGGAAAGTGGCATTTTTCTAAAAAATTCCGTACAAGATAATATAAAAGAGATAGGTACTGTATATTTGCTATTTTTTTCTTAAATTGCCACATTCTCCCTAATTTCCCCTTTGTGAATTATTTTTGAAAAAATGATATTTTTAGAAGTGTTGAGAACCCTTTGACTATTCATGGCCTAAAATGGTTTTTTTCATGATTAAGAACTCTAGGTTAAAGTGTTCCTGACACTCTTCAAAATGTTATTTCTAAAAGTAATTTACAATAAAAGTCATTTTGGCCGAAGTTAGTCCTAACCATGTCTTTTTCTTTTCTCCTTGACAACAGTGCAATATAGCACGTAAGAGGAAATTTGACCCAAATCCATTACTTTTTTTTTTTTTTTTTGAAAAATCATTTTTGGATAAATAAGTGCTTTTTTTTTCTTTTTTTTTTTTTAAAATTTTTTACCCATTTCTAGGTATACATGAATGAATACGTGTGGTAACATTAAAAGTAGAAATATATACCTACGTGATTCATTTTTTTAGGTATAATTCTTACATATAAGATATTATGCTATACAAGATACAATTATACACATGGTATATATGTCTCATAAAGAATATAAATCTGAAAAACAAAATCAGGTATTTATCCAAATACACTAAAAAAGTAGATAGTTATATACCCTTCACAGCAAATAATAAGAAATGAGCCTGGATAGGTTTTTTCTTTCTTCTTTTTTGTAAGAAATGGCTTTTTATGAGTGTTTTCGAAAAATAACTTATGTAAGACCAAATCATTATGAGTATTCATAAGAAATCGCCCTTTTTTTTTTTCTTAAGATCAATTTAAAAAAGGGAAAAAGACATAAAGCACTATCTTTTGAAAAAATATATCAATAATACGGTACGGGTGAAATTACTTATTTTCATATGGTCTTTTTTTATGAAAAATACCCAAAATTTTCTTAACGCTCTACAAGTTCCTCCTTTCTCTTTCTCTCTCTCTCTTGATTTTTTAACTCACTATCTACTCTTTTCCTATATATTATCCTCTGTCTTCACCCAACCCCAACCTTAAACCAACGCTAGATAGCTCATCATTGGATCTGCTGCTAATGGGGTCGAAAAGCCCATTGTTGTGTATGGAGAACTGAACTCGAAATTCACTGAATTTTCCATCTTCTTCTATTTCTTCTTTAATATTGCTCATTTTGTATTTGATTTAGTATTAGAAGAATTGTAATTGATGAGTTTTATGATGTTTGCTCCTTTCAATACGATTTTACTTGTTTATATTGTTTTTTTTTTCTTTCTGACCCTTGCTAAAAGGAAGGGCAAGATTCAGAAAAAGCTTTGTGAAATCTCAAAAATGGCAATTGACATAATATCTCTAATTTTAGTCATGAGTGGTACTGATTTGAGCTCTGAGAAATTAATCGCTCTAATTTGTCGTGACCTTCTTAGTTGGGTCTTTCTCTTCTTCCGATCTATGAGTTTTTATTTAGCTACAAGACATTCTGCAAAAAGAAAATCATAATGGTTTTCCGAAAATGTTCATAGTTTCATGTGATTTACTTACGTATAGGATATTTGGAAACGACGATGGTTTCCTGTGATTTATTTAGCTACAGGACATTCTGCAAAAAAGAAACCACAATAATTTCCTGGAAATATTCATGATTTCATGTGATTTACTTACGTACAGAATATTCGACTAAAGGAAACCAAAATGGTTTCTAGGAAACCTTTGTGCTTTCCTGTGATTTACTTACGTACAGGGCTTTCGACTAAAAGAAACAAAACTAGTTTCCAGGAAACTTTTGCGGTTGCGGTTTCCTGTGATTTACTTACTTACAGAACATTCCGCTAATAGGAAACCAAATTAAATCAAATTAGTTTCTAGGAAACTACTTTTTTTTTTAAAAAAAAAAGATGACTTATTTACTAAAATGTCACTGCATTTTCTAACTTTTAAAGTCTTTAGAAAAATGCCATAAAAAGGTCGTACGGATTTTTATTATTTTTGAAAGGTCATAAATTTGGTATTATTTTTTGAAAAAAATATATAAGTGTCCAAAACCCTTTAAAAAATGGCCGCCTTTCTCTATTTAATAAATGACTGTTTTATAATTTTATTTTGATAAATGAATGTTTTTTAGTTGATCTAAATTTTATAAAGTAAATCAATATTTGAATAGTTAAATCAACTTTTAGAAAAATGAATCAATTTTTTTTTAAAAAAAATAAATCAATTTTCAAAAAATAAATTAATATATTTTGATATACTAAATACGAAAAAGGGTCAATTTTTAAATAATTTTCAAAATTGGGGCATTTTTTAATAGTGTTTGAAAAATGGCCATTTTATAAACTATTATCCAAAATTTGACCATTTAGCTAAAAAGCACAACTATTGACTTTGCTAGGAGTGTTTAATGAGAGAAATACATGGTTTTTCAAAAATTTCATCATTTCATGTCACATATGAGATACTCTGGGTGAAACAATGAACTCTATTTTCACCTTTTCTTTCTTTTGCCCCCCTCCCTTTTCACCTAATCACCTCCATTTTGCCCCTCTTCCCCCAATTTTCTCCTCTGCTCAACTCTTTCTCTCCGGCAAACATAAAAGGAGAACTAGAATTGAAGTAATCGCCTTCTTTTTTTTCTTTTTTTTTTTTTTTTTGAAACAAGACATTGCATGGAGTGTAGTCACAACAAGTCATAGAAATTGTGACTTAGAAATACAATTCAAGCAATAGTCATAGATTCTGAGACTACCTTTCGGAACTCAATATGTTACCAAAATACAGAAATTTTGCAGTTCAGATCTCATTAGAATTACACCAAATTGACAAAATAACCCAAAACAATGTGTTACTAAGTTGGTCGATTAAAAAAAAAAAAGACTTAGAGTAACAATTTTTGTAACAGTTAAAGGTTTTGTGACTACCTTACAAACCTATAATTTGACCCATATATATCTTAATTCTCATCGTAATGGCATCAAACTGATAATATATCATTTTATACAAAAAAAAAAAAAAAAAAACTAAACAACGTGTCACTAAGTTTATGACTAATCGCAAAACCTGTTATGACTTTGAGTCACAATTCTTGTGACAATCACAATTTTAGTGTCAAAATTTGAAAGAATGTGTCACATGTTAGTCACGGGTCCAGTAGTTGGAAAAATTATAGGGAAGTAATGCCCTTATTTATTTCAAGAATCATCACATTAAGGAGTTTGACGTTAAAACTCTAACTTTACTCACCTCCTGTTAAATGATGAAGAAGAGAAGTACTCCAACCCATCAAATGAGGGCAATAAATGCTTTTATTTGCTTGATGAACCATTAGATTTGATAGTTTGAAAAATTAGAGGTAATGAATGCCCTTATTTTCTTCATGAACCATTATATTAAAGATTTTGAGGTAAAATCCTAACCTTTACTCACCCCATATTAAACGGGGAAGAAGAGAATTAGAAAATAAAAGTATTTTACCTAACACATGACACATTCCGACAATTTTTGACGTTTCATTAACGAAAAGTGTAAAACTGAGAAGTTTTGATAGGTTGGGTACTCAATTAGGTCGTTTCAAAAGCCGGGGACCAATATATGATTTGGCCTAAAATTCGAGGGCTAAAAGCAGGTTTTACCCAAATAATAAAGAGCTTAGCATGCAAAATAAACAACATATATGATTTATTCTATATTGCAAAACAACATGTAGTTTTACATGTACAGGCAAACATTAAACAACATCAACCATAAAACACAATGTCATTATACAATATATATACATTGTCTGATAGGATCACTATATCGTTTTATATTGCAATCATACTTGATAAACGATTTACCGTTCCCTTTTGTTCGGAAAATAACATGTTTCATGTCTTCTTGTCCTAAATATGATCCGATAAAACGTGTAGTTATATATCAGTTTATAGAAAGAGTAATATTAGGGATCCTATAAATTTATAATAAAAAATTATATCAAATGAGACGACATCATTTTCAACTATATTCTATCTCAAAGTTGGACCATACTATTTATGTGATTGAAAATAATGCCACATTATTTATGTGATAACCCATGTACTAAAAAAATAAATAAATAAATAAAAAGAAAATAAATAAATGAAAGATAAAAAGATAAAAAGACCAAAGGTTTAGTTAATTAAGCAAGGACAATTCTGTAATTTTGAAGACTAGAAAACCTTATACATATCATCTTTCAGAGTCTGACAGAAGAAAAAAAAATTTTAACGCAGGAGGAGAAAAACGGCTGAGAGGCTTGGGAGAAGAGGAAGGATTACAAAAAAATTGATTTCAGGTAAAGAATTCTTCTCCATCAATTGTCAATCTATTATTTGGGAATTTTGGGATTAATTCATCATCTAGGGTTTAGAATTCTTTAAGTATCTTTTTGTTTCAATCATGATTCTAGGTTAATTTGTATTTTGATTCATTACTCTCACTGTAAGGTTTAAAATAAGGCCAAAATTACGTGTTTTGGATGTCTAGATTAAAAGTTATAGATTTTTGAGTTTTAGTCTAAGATGGTAAAATGCAGCAGAGAGTGCGACTAATTTTTCTGATGTTTCTGGTAGTCTAATAGGCATATTTGATATAGTTAGAAAGCTTTCCAACAGTATATAATTTGTCAAAAATGGACTTAAAATTAGAGATATATAGCCTTTAGAAGTGAACACTATGAATCTAGAAAATTTTTGTAATTCTCACCATTTAGAGTATAACGTGGCAGCGGCTTGCTTGGCTTCGTGAGGCCTACCTATGGACCCTACAGCCATGTTCTTCGTACTTTTAGGACCCCTATCATTTATAAAACTTTTCCTCCAAGTTTCACAATTTTTAGAATTAATTTGGAATTGTTATAAATTTTTGATATCGAGGTTATGCAAGATAATGTAGTGAATGTGTCGAGTGTGCATGAGTAGCGGGTTAGACATTATGTTAGGCATAATTTTAGGTATTTATTAAGTATTTAATATTCATATATGATTCTTGTTATAATTATAGGTTCTTGTGGTAGCTTACTGGATTGGTTAAATTAGCGAATATGTAAGTAATCTTTCGTCTTTATTAGTGACTTTTATTTTATCAAAGTTAATTTTTATTTATTACTTTTGAAAAAAAATATATATTTATTAATATGAAATATTTACTTCAAATAAGTTGTTTTTGGATAAAATATGCTTTGATCGAATTATACTGTCTTCTTAAGAAAATACAGATCAAGCTTATGATTGATATTGTAACGCCCCAAGTTCCACATTGGGTATGCTCTGGGAAGATCATGGGTATTTAAATGATAGTCTATGAGCCCAAAAGTACCTTCAAGCTAGCACTTTTGGGTGAGGCCCAGTGGTGTTATAGATATTATTGTTGAATGATTTGAGAGTTTATCACTTTTTGAACCATATTGAATATGAATGTGTTAAAAATACTCTTCAGTTGACTATGTAATGTGGACCTATTCCGCAGGAGTTAAATGTGGACGGTACATACTGAATGTGGACTTAGCTACAAGGGTTAAATGTAGTAAATATGGACCTAGCTACAAGTAGGAATGGTAATGGGGCGGATCGGGGATAGTTTTTTAATTACCATCCCCATCCCCGAAAGCCAATTACAATACCATACCCGCCCTATTAACCATTCTTTTGGATGCGGGGACGGTGCGTGTATTAACCAATGGATAACGGGGAAAACCGCGGTTACCCATTACCCATTGATAATATTAAAATATTAAAAAATTAAGATGAAAATACTAAATCCTTTTCATAATCAACAAAATATTAAACACAACAATATATTAATAATTTTTAAACTCTAAAATTTAAATATATAAGTATATAACTCTCCAAAATCATTATTTTACCAAAGATATAATAATATTGATAGTGTAAAATTAAATAGATATTTATATGTATAATAATTTTTCTATGTAAATATATATATCGGGGCGGGTACGGTGCGGATTATACAAATACCGTCCCTGCACCATACCCGCATATTTACGGTACGGTTATTCCCCGCCCCGGTCATTTTCTCCGCTTGAGCGGTTTTTCCCCTCCCCATTCGGATCGGATAACCATGGATACCCGTAACCATGGGTTATATTGCCATCCCTAGCTACAAGGGTTAAATATAGTAAATATGGACCTAGTTACAGGGGTTAAGTATGGTCATAGTCATCTAAAAACTATAGAGTAGAATTTGAAAGTGTTACTAGCTTTTGAATGAGATTGAAACTTTAGGCTTGAAATCTATTATGTTTTTATAAATTTATTTCTGACCAATTTCACATGTTATATTGAAAGATATTCGTTTTGAAATTGAGTTGTTCAAAATAAAATATTTACAAAATGTTTCAAGTAGCATATACTTGATCTAACTAGTAAAGATTATTGATTACTTATTGGGTTGTCGAGCTCACCCTTTTATTCTTTAATCTTTTCAGATTCAGAGAATAGTCAATAAGTGGAATTCATATTTGATTGAAGGAGATCGTTTGAGGACTCAGATTTACTATTTAGAGCTATTGTACTGTTTAGTTTTCATTTTGAGACATTGTTGGTTATTTGAGGTATACTAGATTATTGTTATGGTTTTAGTTTCATTTGTTATAATAGATTTAGCAAATTGTTATTGATGGTTTAGATTGATTTGGTGTTTTGTTATAATGAGATATTTTGGGTGTTAATTGATCTATTTGAATTTTTAATAACGATTGGATTCAAAGCCTTTCGTGTCTATGAGGTTTATCTTTGTGGGTATGTAGCGGTTGCCATATCTTTGGTCTTAGGCTGTGACAATTTATTTAACCTTTTAGTACAAATTGTTGGTATCTCTAGCATACATGTAATTTTTATACTAAACTATCTCTTATTGTGGAAACACATATGTCTCTTATTATTACTTGTGATGCCCAAGATTCTCACATGCATAATAAGCCAATAATAAACATGTTCATATTGCATAATAGACATATTATGAAACTAGTGTCAATTTCATGGTAAATTGCTTAAGCTGATTATTAAATACTTTTAATATGTATTATCGTACTAATAGTTGTTGAAGTGCTCCCATGCAGTGTAAAGGCTCAGTACCCCAAAAGAGAAAGCTTGGTATGTGAGAGGAACAGAGAATACATTCATGAATAGTAATACTATATGCCCATGCATTAAAATTATGTCTGTTAATAACTTGGTCAAATAGTAATTTTTCGGTAAAATGTATTTTCACGCTTTTCGGAGACAAATTCACTGTGCGTTTAACACGTCAAATAGCATTAATTTAATGTTTAAGACTCATTTATAGCATTTTATTTGTCGGTCCCAGGTAAGCACGAGGTGGCAATCACTGTACTGAATTAGTGTTTAATTGCACTAAGCTAGCTTAGATTCAGCTTAATCGCGTAATACCATTTTTGTGCATTCTATTAATTAGACAATTATACTATGTTTGCATTATTAATTGGAGTCTAATTGACTTTCTTTTTATGTTTAATGATTGGTTATAGGGCTAGGTTCCACCAGTTTATAATAAGATTGGCCATATGGGATTATAGGTCAAAGTATGACTAGTTTTCACCTTCTAAGCTAGGTTTCACCATTTTGGTTTACACTTGGGTGTATAGGATGGACCAACAACGTGGTGAATATGCTAAGGATATTTTAGAGTTGGACACATAGAAAGTAAGGTGCAAAATTCTCAAAATACCCCTTAGAACTTAAGTTATGACATTTCTTAGTCATTAAGTAACACTTTTGGACCAAATCTGGTCATTTTCTTATCCTTTCTCTCCAGCCACGACCTGAAACTCTTCCACCCATTTTTAGACTTCTCTCAGCTCCCCTTAACTATTTCCAAGAGTTTCCAAGTGGTAGAACTCAATTTGGAGCTCAAGAAAGCAAGATAGGTCCAAACTAGTCAAGGTAATTCTACTAGTCCTCCTTCCTAGGCTTTGTTTTCTTATTTCAATTATCCACTTGATACCACTTAAATAATGATTCCTCTAGGTCCTCTTGAGTCCTAAGATCAATTTCAAAGCTTTGGAAATCAGTTTTGTGGAAGTAAAAGGCAAGAGCTTCAACAAAAGTTCAAACTAGTCAAGGTGAGCTTTTTATAGAAATTAGAATTGGTAATTTATTTCTTTTACTTTAGCTCTTAAATTAAAGCTTTTATTTGATGAATAGAGGTCTTAGGAAACCTTATACATTGCTGGAAGAATAGAATTAAAGTAGAAGATTAAAGTTAGATTTAAACCCTAAAATGTGCTAGTTATGGATTTAAGTGTTTTCATGTATGGTAGATTATGTTTTTCTATTTGTAATCTGATTTTCTAAACTTGGAGTGTATATTTTATGGATCCTATTATTTATTACACTCATTTGGTGACTGGTTGTGATGTCATACGAGTGTAAAAACGGGTTTAAACTTTGTCTAAAAAAAAAGAAATTCAAGTGAACCTAAGTTGTTCTAAATGATTCTCTTTGAGGTGTATATATGGGAATTAGCTTGTGAAATATTATTACAGGTTTAAAACCATGATTTTAATCATGTGGGGATGTCTTAAAATATGGGAGGTGTTGTCCAAATATTTTTAAAACTAAATGGAACCATTTAGAAGCAAATGGACTAGTTTTTATGAAAGTAGGTGACATTTTGGTTCGTTTTGTGATTAGGCTTTCTTATTTTGTAGAGGTTGTGATTCGGTCTTGTGCTTATTTTCTTTAAGAATTTTACATTGTAGTGATCATCTTAGTGATAAAATTGACATCAGGTCTTCCACACACCTTGCCATAGAGGATACTGACCCTTTCCACTATCTTTTCTACCGGATATAAGGTAAGTAAAGATTTATTTTAACTGCATCACAAGAACAGTAGTAGATACAAGGTATTTTCCTACATGCTTATGTGTATTATTTCCATTATATGTTATTATATGGTTATTATTTTGTTCATGAAAGATATAAGCATGACATGATCATTTAAGTATGATTTTTAAAGAAGTGAAATTTTCCACACATTGGATTTAAAGTAGTACCATTGTACTGATTTTACGAGATATGTTTTAAGTACAGTGTTTAGTCTATCTGCGTTGGGTAAGTATGGTTTACACAGGTATCCTTCCTGCATAGGTGGGCACGGCTTACCGAGTGCCGGGACTGAGCATTGTACTATGAGATTTATTAGGTGCATTACTTAGTTGGTCTGCGTTGGGTAGGTATGATTCACATTGGCCATGTGTTTCCTTCCCGCACAGGTGGGCATGGCCTACCGACTGCCGCGACTTTGTAGTGTACTCAAGGGGCCTATAAAGAAATATTTTCTAAGAAAAGTGCATCAAAATGAAAGTTATGAAAGAAAGAGTACAATGGGAATTTCTAGAAAGTTTATGCACGAAACACATTCAGGAGCATGCATGATCTTTACTTACTGAGCATTAGCTCATTTAGCTTCTGGGATGCAGGCGAGAAGATATATGATGTATAGAGTTACTGGTTGGCTAGCACGCTTTCTTGTCGCCATGATCATACAGATGTAGACGAGCTTGACCTGTGGACGATGTTTTCTTTGTATTTTAATATTTTAGTGTGTTGTAAAGATAACTGCTGATGGCAAGATAAACTGATAAGAACTTTTTAGTTGTATATTTTGTAAAGACACTTTCAAAAAGTAATGCCACACAGCTTCTTTCTTTTTAGAGCTTGAAAAGTTTAAATTGGCCTACTTTTTTGCAAAAATAAACATATAATCTATGAAAGGATAATACTTCTTAGTTTGACCTACATAGTCATATGGTTAAGCTAGGGAGTGTTACATTTGTGGTATCAGAGCAGAGGTTTAGTCGTTTCAGAAGACTGCCTACATATGTATGATCATGTGACAGAAAGCTCAGTCAACTAATAAGTCTAATTATTTTCATATGTGCACTTAATTTATGTTATATAAGTTTGATTCAAACATTATTATTGGCTATTATGTTTGTTTGTAAGTAAAGGGCCACTGTACAAGAAATCATGCCGAGGGGTAAAGGTCAAACTAGCCAACAGAGGGTTGATCAAAAGAATGACAAAGATACTACTATACATCGATAGGCCGAATTAGTGGAGAGACAGGCTCAACAAATAGAGAGGCTTATAGAACGAGACCAAAGGAGAGAGGAACAATTACCAACACAAATTGTAGCTAGACAAGAAAATTATGAACCAGTTTCTGAAAGGTTCAGGAAGAATAAACCTCCAGCTTTCAAGGGTGAAACAGATCCATTATTAGCTGAGGAGTGGATTCAGAGTTTGGAGGGTATTTTTGATTATATAAGAATCTCTGAGGAGGAAAAAGTTTCTTGTGCTACTTATATGTTCCAAATGGATGCTAGGCATTGGTGGGATTCTATGAAGTCAATCATTGATGTTGACAGATTGACTTGGGAAAGATTTAAGGAAATCTTCTATAGGAAGTACTTTAGTGAAGCTCATCGACTGGCGAAGGCCGCTGAGTTTATTAACTTAAGGCAAGGTGGCATGTCTGTGTATGTTTATATAAAGAAATTTGATGAGCTATCCTGCTTTGCTCCTCATATGGTGAGTACTAATGAGTTAAAAGTAAATCAGTTCCTACAGGGGCTCAAAACAGAAATATAGGGATATTAAGATGTCTACAGGAAAAGGTGTACCTTATACAGAAGTTACAAAGAAAGCCCTTGAAGCTGAAGAAGCTGAACTGAAGGTGGTAAAAGTACTAGAAATTAGAAGAAACATAAACATGGTAAGGAGAAATGCAAATTTGAAAAAAAGTACCCAACCAGGATTTAATGGAGGCAAAAGAAAATACCCACAGGGTCAAGGACAAAGACAAGACCCTTTAAAGCGCCCAGTAACAGGTCAACAAATACAACCTACTCTGAACTAGAAAGTTACATGTCCTAAATGTGGAAAGCCTCATAAAAGAGAATGTCTTTTGGATAGTAGAGCGTGTTATACGTGTGGTAAGACAAGACATTTTTTCAAGGATTGTCCCTCCACCTCTGGTGAACCAAAGAAAGTTCCAGCGCGTGTGTTTACCATGACTGTGATAGATGCTGAGGCTGATCCATCTGTTGTAGCAGGTGAGATCTCTATCTTTAATATCCTTGCAAATACATTAATAGATTCAGGAGCTACACATTCATTTGCATCACTAGCATATGTGAGAAAATTAGGCAGATCACTTGAAACTTTGAATACAAGATACTGTGTAACTATTCCATCTGGGGAAGTGTTATATTTTGGTCAAGTTTTGAGAGCGTGTCCAATATAGATAGATGGAAGAGAGTTGTGGGCAGACTTAATAGTGTTGGATGTGCAGGATTTTAAGATGATTTTGGGTATGGATTGGCTATCTAGGTATCATGCCAGTATTGATTGTAATGACAAGAGAGTAATATTTCAGCCACCTGGTGAAGACAAGTTTACTTTCCTTGGGTCTTTTAAGAAGAAAATGGTGCCAATTATTTCAATGATAAAAGCAAGGAAGTTACTTGAGAAAGGATGTACTGGTTATTTGGCAAATGTAATGGATACTAGAGAGGAAGTTAAGATGAAGCCAGAGGAAGTACCAGTGGTTAATGAATTTCTAGAGGTATTCCCAGAAGAACTACTAGGATTACCACCTGATAGGGAGATAGAGTTTGTTATTGACTTGCTACCTGGTACAGCCCCTATTTCTAAAGCACCATATAGAATGGCTCCAGCAGAGCTGAAGGAATTAAAGGTACAATTACAGGAGCTTTTTGACAAGGGTTTTATACGCCCAAGCTTTTCACCATGGGGTGCTCTAGTTTTATTTGTAAAGAAGAAAAATAGGACTATGAGGCTTTATATTGATTATAGAGAGCTAAATAAGGTCACAATCAAGAATAAGTATCCTTTCCCTAGAATTGATGAATTGTTTGATCAGTTACAAGGAGCTTCAGTGTTTTCCAAGATTGATTTAAGATCTGGATACCATCAGTTGAAGATCAACGAAGAAGACATTTCTAAGACAGCTTTTAGAACGAGATACGGGCACTATGAGTTCTTAGTGACGCCCTTTGGCTTAACTAATACCCCAGCTGCATTTATGGACATGATAAACAGAGTGTTCAAGGATTTCTTGGATAGTTTTGTTATAGTGTTCATTGATGATATTTTGGTCTATTCATGCTCAAGGGAGGAGTACATGGAGCATTTGAGAACAGTTTTGAGGATCTTAAAAGAAAAGCAGTTATATGCAAAGTTTAAGAAGTATGAGTTCTGGTTGGAGAAAGTTATCTTCCTTGGTCATGTAGTGTCTGGAAATAGTATATCTGTGGACCTAGCAAAGGTTAAAGCTGTAAGTAATTGGTCAAGACCTACCAATGTTTCAGAGATTCGTAGTTTCTTAGGATTGGCTAGTTACTATAGAAGGTTCGTAGAAGGATTTTCTAAGTTGGCTTCTGCATTGACTCAGTTAACTAGAAAGAATGTGAAATTTCATTGGAATGATGATTGTGAAAAGAGTTTTCAAGAGTTAAAACATCGTCTGGTCACAGCTCCTATACTTTCTATACCCACTGAATCTGGGGGATTTGTTGTTTATAGTGATGCTTCAAAGAATGGCCTAGGCTGTGTTCTGATGCAAAATGGTAAGGTTATCGCTTATACTTCTAGGCAACTGAAGGAATATGAAAAGAAATATCCTACTCATGATTTGGAGCTAGCAGCAGTATTTTTTTCGCTGAAGATTTGGAGGCATTATCTTTATGGAGAAAGATGTCAAATCTACACAGACCATAAAAGTCTCAAGTATTTCTTTACTCAAAAAGAACTGAATATGAGATAGAGAAGATGATTTGAACTGATGAAAGATTATGACTGTGAGATTAACTATCATCTAGGAAAAGTTAATGTGGTTGCAGATGCTCTAAGTAGAAAGTCATTAGCTGCTATGTCACTTAAGAATGTTGATCGGAAACATCTTTTGATGGATTTACATCGATTGGAGTTAGAGATTGTGCCTATAGGTTTAATGGAGAAACTAGCAGCTCTTACATTACAACCTACAATTTTGGAGAAAATTAAGCAAAGCCAGAATACAGATCCCTATCTGACAAGTTTGAAGACTAAGATAGAGTCTGGAAAGAAGGTAGCCTTCCAGATTTCTAGTAATAGTATAATCAGATACAGAAAAAAACTGTGTGTGCCAGATAGAACAACTAGAAAGGAGATATTGACAGAAGCTCACACTACTCTCTACTCTATGCATCCCGGTACTACGAAAATGTATAGGGATTTGCGAATGCATTACTGGTGGTCAGGTATGAAAAAGGATGTGATTGAGTTTGTAGAGCAATGTCTCACATGCCAGGAAGTTAAAGCTAAACATCAAAGACTTGCTGGTACATTGAAGCCTATACATGTGCCACAATAGAAATGGGAAGAGATTACTATGGATTTGGTAGTTGGGCTTCCTAAGACAAATAAATGCCATGATGCTATTTGGGAGATTGTGGATAGATATACTAAATCAGCCCATTTCCTACCGATTAAAGTAACTTATAGCTTGGATCAGTTGGCTCGGCTGTATGTTCAAGAAATTATTAGACTACATGGTGTTATAAAGGTTATCATTTCTGACCATGATTCCAGATTCATTTCAAAATTTTGGAAGAGGGTTCAGGAGGCTATGGGTACAAAACTGGCATTTAGTACAGCCTTTCATCCTCAAACATATGGACAATCAGAAAGAACTATACAGACTCTTGAGGATATGCTTAGAGCTTGTGTGTTAGATTTTCATGGGTCTTGGAGTAAGTACTTGCCACTGATAGAATTTGCCTACAATAATAGTTGTCAAGCTTCAATTGAAATGCCTCCGTATAAAGCATTGTATGGAAGAAAATGTAGATCTCCAATTCACTGGGATGAGATGGGAGAGAAAATTTCATGGTCCAGAATTGGTAAGAGAAACAGCTGAAGCAGTAGAAAAGATTTGTAAAAAGTTATTAGCTGTTCAGAATAGATAGAAGCAGTATGCTGATCCTAGAAGGAGAGAGGTCACGTTTAATGTTGGAGACGAAGTATTTTTGAAGGTTGCTCCCATGAAAGGAATCATGAGATTTGGGAAGAAAAGAAAGCTTAGTCTCAGGTATATAGGCCCATTTGAGATACTTGATAAAGTTGGAGTAAAATGCATTTTCACGCTTTTCGGAGACGAATTCACTGTGCATTTAACACGTCAAATAACATTAATTTAATGTTTAGGACCCATTTATAGCATTTTATTTGTCGGCCCCAGGTAAGCACGAGGTGGTAGTCACTGTACTGAATTGGTGTTTAATTGCACTAAGCTAGCTTAGATTCAGCTTAACCGCGTAATACCATTTTTGTGCATTCTATTAATTGGACAATTATACTATTTCTTCATTATTAATTGGAGTCTAATTGACTTTCTTTTTATGTTTAATGATTGGTTATAGGGTTAGGTTCCACCATATTACAATAAGATTGGCTATATGGGATTAAAGGTCAAAGTATGACTAGTTTTCATCTTCTAAGCTAGGTTTCACTATTTTGGTCTACACTTAGGTGTATAGGATGGACCAGTAACGTGGTGAATATGCTAAGGATGTTTTAAAGCTGGACACATGGAAAGTAAGATGCAAAATTCCCAAAATACCCTTAGAACTTAAGTTACGTCATTTCATAGTCATTAAGTATCACTTTTGGATCAAATCTGGTCATTTTCTTCTCCTTTCTCTCCAGCCACGACCTGAAACTCTCCCACCCATTTTTAGACTTCTCTCAGCTCCTCTTAACCATTTCCAAGAGTTTCCAAGTAGTAGAACTCAATTGGAGCTCAAGAAAGCAAGATAGGTCCAAACTAGTCAAGGTAATTCTACTGGTCCTCCTTCCTAAGCTTTGTTTTTTTATTTCAATTATCCAATTGATACCACTTAAATAATGATTCCTCTAGGTCCTCTTAAGTCCTAAGATCAATTTCAAAGCTTTGGAAATCAGTTTTGTGGAAGTAGAAGGCAAGAGCTTCAACAAAAGTTCAAACTAGTCAAGGTGCACTTTTTATTGAATTTAGAATTGGTAATTTATTTCTTTTACTTTAGCTCTTAAATTAAAGCTTTTATTTGATGAACAGAGGTCCTAGGAAACCTTATACATTGTTGGAAGAATTGAATTTAAGTGGAGGATTAAAGTTAGACTTAAAGCCCTAAAGTGTGCTAGTTATGAATTTAAGCGTTTTCATGTGTGGTAGATTACGTTTTTCTATTTGTATTTGATTTTCTAAACTTGGAGTGTATATTTTATAGATCCTATTATTTATTACACTCATTTGGTGGCTAGTTGTGATGTCATACGAGTGTAAAAGCGGGTTTAAACTTTGTCTAAACCAAAAGGAATTCAAGTGCACCTAAGTTATTCTAAATGATTCTCTTTGAGGTGTATATGTGGGAATTGGCTTATGAAATATTATTGCAGGTTTAAAACCATGATTTTAATCATGTGGAGATGTCTTAAAAATAGGGGAGGTGCTGTCCAAATATTTTTAAAACCAAATGGTACCATTTAGAAGCAAATGGACTAGTTTTTATGAAAGTAGGTAACATTTTGGTTCGTTTTGTGATTAGGCTTCCTTATTTTGTAGAAGTTGTGATTCGGTCTTGTGCTTGTTTTCTTTAAACATTTTACATTGTAGTGATCATCTTAGTGATAAAATTGACATCAGGTCTTCCACATACCTTGCCATAGAGGATACTAACCCTTTCCACTATCTTTTCTACCGGACATAAGGTAAGTAAAGATTTATTTTAACTGCATCACAAGAACAGTAGTAGATACAAGGTGTTTTCCTACATGCTTATATGTATTATTTCAATTGTATGTTATTTATATGGTTATTATTTTATTCATGAAAGACATAAGCATGACATGATCATTTAAGTATGATTTTCAAAGAAGTGAAATTTTCCACACATTGAATTTAAAGTAGTACCATTGTACTGGTTTTATGAGATATGTTTTAAGTACAATGTTTAGTCTGTCTGCGTTGGGTAAGTATGGTTTGCACAGGCATCCTTCCCACATAGGTGGGCACGGCTTACCGAGTGCTGGGACTGAGCATTGTACTATGAGATTTATTAGGTGCATTACTTAGTCGGTCTGCATTGGGTAGATATGGTTCACATTGGCCATGTGTTTCCTTCCCGCACAGGTGGGCATAGCCTACCGACTGCCGTGACTTTGTAGTGTACTCAATGGGCCTATAAAGAAATATTTTCTAAGAAAAGTACATCAAAATGAAAGTTTTGAAAGAAAGATTACAATGGGAATTTCTAGAAAGTTTATGCATGAAACACATTCACGAGCATGCATAATCTTTACTTACTGAGCATTAGCTCATTTAGCTCCTGGGATGCAGGCGAGAAGATATATGATGTATAGAGTTGCTGGTTGGCTAGCACGCTTTCTTGTCGCCATGATCATACAAATGTAGACGAGCTTGACCTGTGGATGATGTTTTCTTTATATTTTGATATTTTGGTGTATTGTAAATATAACTGCTAATGGCAAGATAAACTGATAAGAACTTTTTAGTTGTATATTTTGTAAAGACACTTTCAAAAAGTAATGCCGCGCAGCTTCTTTCTTTTTAGAGCTTGAAAAGTTTAAATTGGCCCACCTTTTTGCAAAAATAAACATATGGTTTATGAAAGGATAATACTTCCTAGTTTGACCTACATAGTCATATAGTTAAGTTAGGAGGTGTTACATTAGTGACATTATTTTAATGTAAAAAACCAAATGACATATCATGTTTCTGGTTTTAGGAAAGAAAGACATTTTTTTGGAGCGATAGTAGGCCAGAGAATTCGGGATATTAGGATAAATCATTTTTTTAAGTGAAACTTAACTAGTGACCTCCACATATTATAAAGCAGTGAAATTTTTTTTAAGTGGGGCTTAATTTGTGACCTCCACATATTCGAACTCCTGATCTAATAACCAATCCCCACCCCACCCGCTAAGCTAGTCCATTCCTCTATGAAAGCTTTACCGTGATTTTATCTTTAAAACATTATCGTGTTTTCGTTTCATTAACAAAGCGTTACATACATTATTTTATTAACAAAACTTTCTATTTTGATATTGTTTAAGAATGCAATTGTTTAGATTCATGGCTTACCTTAAGATATTATTTACTCCTATTCAATAGAAATTTGTTAATAACACTATAAAAAATTATCTCTAAAATACAATAAATCTAAAATTTCAACAAAGAGCAATTTTATTGAATTTACACAACTCAAAAAGCATGCCATTATTTACACAAAAATTTATAATCATTTACATCTATCGATTAATCTTTTGTAGCTTTTATACTCTTTAGACTTATTGCTTCCATATGGATTCTACTATGATTTGTTATATTATTAAAATATGGAGACAATGACATAAAAATACCTTCACTGTCAAGTTTCAATTTTTCTACAAAAAAATACCTTAATTTTTGAGTTTTTGCAACTTAAAACCACGGCTTTTGAAATTCTACAAATTAATACTATAACTTTTGAATAATTATAAAATTAATACTCTAATTTTTGAATTTATGCAACTTAAAAGCATGAATTTTGAAATCCTTCAAATCAATGCCTTAACTTTTGAAATCCTAAAAATTAGTACTTTGACATTTGAAATTTGTGTAACTTTGTATTGATGTCCAATTAACTGGTTTTAATGGTAAAATGAAGGTTATACCCCTCATTAACTTAATACAAACTTGTCAAATACTAATAAAATTTCTGGAAAAAAAAAACGTTTTATATTTAACTTTTCATTTAAGATAGAAAAATAAGAAAAAAATTAGGAATTAGAGGTAAAAAGGTTATTGTTTTAACTTGCTCATGATCAGTGACGGAGCCAGAAAAATTTCTCACAGGGAGCAAAATTTAATGTTAAATTTAATTTTTTTTGCTCTTTATATTTTTTTTTCTTCAAATTGACTTGTAATTGAATAATATAATTTAGGGTCGGCAATCTAAAAATGATAATTTTGAAACACGCATGATCAATATGGACATGATTTAAAAGATATTCTACAGTGAGGTCTAAAGAAAAATTATTCATAAAAGTGTGAAAAAATTAATTATTTAATAATAATAGAAGTAAAATTTAAAATCATAAAATTCAATAGGGCAAATGAGGGGTATTATTGAATTTTTTTTATGAAATATGCGAGTAAATTTTACATTATTAAAAATTTTGGAAGGGGCAAACAAAGGATATAATTGAATATTTTTATAAATAGTACGGAGAAAATGAAATTTTCAAAAAGTTCCCTTGGGCCCAAGGTGGGCTTCATCGTTGCTCATGATAGAAATTTGAAAAAAAAAAAAAAGTCGGGTATTAATTTGTAGGAATTATAATTGTCAGAGTATTAATTTACATAATTCAAAATCAGGATATGAATTTATAGAAATTGTAAATATTGGGGCATTAACTTACAGGAGTTCAAAAATCAGGTTATATTTTGCAGATTAATTAAAAATCATGATATTTTTATGTCATTATCTCTAAAATATGAAGCTGAATAGTAGAATCCACGTATAACTAAGTCAGAGTATTAGAAAAACTGCATTTAGGCTTTAGTATTCCTCTAGTTTATAACCCAATCTACCGGAAAAAAATGAAAGATTTGCTCAATCCTTTTAATCAATAAAGAACTTTTTCATTTGTCGTTGCCGTCATTCTTTTCTTTTTTTATTTTAGAAAATTTTGATGTATCCTTTTGCCTCGCTTGATTCTTTTTTTCTTTTTTCATTTTATTCCCATGTGTATCCTAAAGACTTGAACACAAAATATACAACATATATATTATATTCAAAGACACAAAACTAGTTTTTTCTCCAATGCATTGCATTCAAGTTAACTTCATTAGATTTCTTAATCCCTTGCAATAATGCATGGTAAATTCACGTTAATTCCAATCATCTACTACGTCAACACGATTTTCCACTCTACCAGGATAAAACACTTTTCACGATTAATAAAGAAATTGATGCAAAACAGTCCATTCGGGGAATATATTAAATATCTATGAGAAGAACCCACTACAAAAAGGTGCGCCTTTTCGAAGATTACAAATCTATAGATCATCTCCTACCAACGTTAATAGTTAAAATTAAGACCAATTTGCATGAATAATAACAAAAAGGGCCACTAATGAATTCAACAGGGTCACCCAAGAAAATATTGCGTTTGTAAGGAAATAGTATACACGTTTGAGAATTTTGTTTTAATTCCACTGAGAGTCCTTGAAAGCTTTTCATATATACCACTTGTGATCAGCAAAAACTAATTTATAGAACATTAATTATAGAGGTATTTTCTATAATTTCTATAAATACCAATATATTTTTATATATTTATCTATCTGTTATTTATAACTGAGAATAATGACAATAGTTATGTTATTTGAAGTCCAATCAAAGTTTATATATGTCTCTATACACTTAGCCGTTTTATTGAAAAGAGCATCAGACTCAATTATAAGGCAAAAAAGATTGCATTATGATATATGAGTTGTAGCTCAATATGGGTAATTTCCTACAAATCAAAACGGTCATGGATGATAGTGAAGTATCTTCATGATAATGACATAAAAACCCACTATCAAAAAAGTCATAAACAAGTTCACAAGCAAAATAACTATCTCTGGACAACTTAAATATGAGATGTATTGTTCACATATTTTGCCTATATGGACAATATTGAAACACAAACTAACCACGGAAGAAACTTCTTATTTGAAAAAAAAAAAACCATTAGTATAATTCAAGAAAAACATAGAAGAAACAACTGATTTGATTAAACACCTCACCCACCTTGCTAATTTTGTAATGATTCTCACTTGTAAAATATATTGAATGGGTATAATATGGATTTTTCTTATTCTTTATGGATAAGAAAATCAATTTTGATCTTTAATGATTGTAATTAGATACATTGGAATAAATTTTAATATAAATTAAATGGTGATAATATTTATTTTTGTAACTGTTACATTATTTATATCAATAAAAAATAAAAAAAATTGAAAATCTTGATTGTGCTATATATATATATATATGGCACTAATCTAGTAGGTATTTTTTTTTTTTATCTATGCATAGTTATTAATTTGGCCAATGAAAATTTTTTTTGCATATTTTTTTATATTAAAAAGTAAGAGAGAAAAATAGCATTAATAATGCACGTCTTTTTATGTACATCATTTTAACCTTTGGATCACCATTAGATGATGATCCAACAGCAAAAAAAAAAAATACCTACACATAAGTAAAAAAAAAAAAAAAAAAAACCTACTGAATTGGCAACCATATATATATCTTTATATTTATTATGCTTTTCTTGTTATTGATATCTTCAGAGGTTTGATGAAGACCATAGATTTCAGGGACACGGTTCTGTTCAAAGCAAATAGTATGATAAAATAGCTTTAAATTATTATGACACGACTCCCGGGTACTTCGGATTTGATGTGATATATTGCTTATTTATACAATTGCATGACTTTGATGAAATATATACGAGATAACTTATACATTTCTTATGTTTATTTATTTACTTTTTTTTTGGCAAAACTCGACAAGGCGAGGAAAAATAAATTAAAAGAGAAAAAAAAAAGACATCAAATCAGAAGGGGGGCATAAATCTAATCTCTCAAGACAAAGAAACAGAAAAAGAAATAAAATCAGCGAAATTAATAATTAGGCTTCGCAATACAATCATCGTAAACAAAAGAAAATATATGTATTTCTATGTATGTCGCAATACAAACGTCGTATACTTTTTTGTTTGTCCCATTTGGTGGTGGTCCACTATATCTTTTGTTCATATGTTATCGTCAAATTCAATATAGTTCAAGGCCAAAAATATATGTATTAAAGAAAGAGGGCATATATAATAACATAGTTTTGTGAGGTGAACCAATAATTTGAGACATGATAAGTTGGAAAAGTCACAATCTGAAAGTGTTTAAAGAATAAAATAAAAACGAAGCAAATTGCGACTTAGTGTGTGAGAATCATGTGAGGAAATGTAACTTTAGAAACACCAACACGGAAAACATTATAAGTTAAATTATTGGTATAGCGTCTCTCTTTTTTATCTCATAAGGATATTCCTAAAGTTTCAAAGCATTTTTTCTTTTTTCTCTCTCTTTTCCTTTCTCTACTTTGAGAACATGCAGGTGTCAAAAATGTGAGACAGCCTAGCAAATGACTTGAGTGTTATTAAATGAATAACTCACATCATACATGTAGTGTCCTTATTATTATTTCTTTTTTCAAAAAAAGCACAGAATATGTTAAAGGACCAATAGAGTACAACTGTACAAGATAGAACAAAAAAAGGCCAAAACATGTAGTGTCCTTATTATTATTTTTTTTTCAAAAAAAGCGCAGAATTTGTTAAAGGACCAATAGAGTACAACTGTACAAGATAGAACAAAAAAAGGCCAAAACAAGTAGAACGAAAAATTAAAACATCACACGCCCAGTGGGACTCGAACCCACAATCGCCTGATTAGAAGTCAGACGCCTTATCCATTAGGCCATGGGCGCTTGGCGTTAGCATAGTTAAAATATTTACCTATAATAAAAGTTTGTCAACAAATCTTAGATAAAAATTATCAAATTGTTAATTTGGCTAATGCCGTACTAGCACGCCAAGTTTATCACGAGTCTCACGATCAACTTTGGAGCTGGGTTGCACCAATTAATAAACTTTTATCATATAAAAGGACCCGTCCGTTTTTATTAATTTATTTATTTTAAATACATAGTCATTTCAATTTCTTAAAAGACAGTTTTTGAAAGAAAAGTTTCATGTCATTTCGATCCACGATGGCATGCCATTCAAGACCAAAAAGAGAATTAAAAAAGTCATGCATGCACCAAACAAAATTAGCTTCAAGCTGTAATATATTAGCTAATACAAGGTCATAAATGTTTTTTTTTTTTTTTCCTTGTTTCATATATTAGCATATACGTTAGTTTGAAAGACGTGTATCCATATCCACTGAAATCAATAAAATACTAAGACAAGTAGAAATTTGGTACATAAATATATTTAGCGATACTGCATTACAGTTTAAATAAAGAGCTTTATAATTTAGTGTGTGTATACGTACATATATATTATAGTAAATATCCTAATTGGAGTACTAAATTATTTTTACCAAACAAGACATATCATCCCACTGTATATATTGGAAGTACTACATAAGAATGCTAAGACAGCCAAGAGTGAAGAAATGAATCGGTGGAACTGACTGCAATTATGAGACAGCAAAAATCGGTTGACTATACAAATATAAATGTAACGTACCTATACTGGGAAATAAATAAAAGGAATAATATTGATAGTAGCTTAACGAAACATTACCCCATAAAAGTATGGGTAGAGGATGGCGGATCGAGTGGGGAGGAGCCACCTTACCTACACCACAATTATGGCTAACAATTAAATTTTTATTGACATATGGATCACTCCAAACGAATTCCTTTTATTTTCAACATTTCTCCCTTCCTTTTTTTTTTTTTTTTGAGGCGTTTAACATTTCACATTTGGAATTACATGCTTAAGAATAACACTTCTTTTAGCTGGTGTGTGGGATAAATTGAGATTCATAAGGTACATTTGACTAAGACTGATTAAAAAAGTCATTTGTTAGTTGTTACTCGCTTTCCTTGTTTTTGCTTTGATAGTTTGGTTTCGAATTATCAATGCGTTCACATTTAAGTATACAACCATATGTAACGTTTTGATCTTGTTGCGTTTTCCTTTCAAAAAAATGTTAGTTGATCTTCCTCGCGAGGAAGAGAAAAAGGGTTTTTTTTTTTTTTTTTAATTCTTTTTAATAAACTCCTAATTGTTTCTATACTACAGTTTTCTTTTTTTCAAAAATTAAAAATAAAATAAAAATAGACCCTCCCGTTTTCTTTTAGAAAAACAGACTGTTAATTCGTGAAAAAGGTCGAACTACTATATATAGCACCCTAATCCATCAGTGGTAGTGGCATAGTAGCAAAAGACGTCTACTTGGAGCCTTCACTTCTATCAACTTAGGGGTTCGAATCTCTACGAAAGCATGTGAGATCGGTATTTAGTACTTTAGGAATAACTACCAATGAGTGGATCCTATGAATTATCCTAGGAATGTGTCCCTAAGTAAGTAGACCCTGTGAGTAGGCATCCATATCCTACTAGCTAACAAAGATATGGAAACAGGACTATTGTCGTTTCATCTATGGTCCCAGAGATTATCTAACCCAAATAGTCATCGCGACAAAAATTGAGTGGGAAGTATAAGGGCACCATTGATTCTCCTTTTTCTTAAAAAAAAAAAAGGAAAAGATTATATATATATATATATATTTGACACCCTAATGGCATATAATACATGACTATTTGATCATGACATATAATAACTGTTATGTCATCTCATAATTTTGTATGTACTTTTAAATTTAAATTAAAAATATCATGTACGACATAATAGTCAAGTATCTCTTACCATTAAAAAAATACGTGGGTTGTAAGACAAAGGGGATATATAGAGTTATTGTGAATTTTATTTAATTTTTTTATTTTTTTCGGATACTTGTGTTACTTTTTTTCGATAATAAATAGAGAAAGATGGGGGCGACCAGTATGGCAAATTCTCCTTGAACGTGACCATAGGAGCCTCTTAACCCTATTGTTAGGAATATTCGCTGAAACTCTCACTATGGGTCTATCCTATTGAGTGATGGAGTGCATCAACCTAGCCCCACCAAATAGAGTAGTGGGGGATGGTCTACAATGAGTCTAAGGGGCTAGGGCCAGGAAACTTAATCCCACGTTTAATCTCCGCGAGCCCCGCTCAAACCCCCGACCTTCAAGCAAAACCTCGTGAACCACTACACTACCCCACTTGGTGGTTATATGTGTGTTACTTTAAACACGTGTTATATATTCTAAAAAAGTTAAAATGACAAAATGCAACTCTAATGAAATCATTGTTAGGGTTTGTACCCTAAAAGCATGTATAATTTGGATATTTACTGAACTAATAAAATGACATTTTTCTATTTTAATTTGTACATAATTTGTATATCTTTATATATCAGAAAATCCCTAATTTATTTATGTGGCTACAAATTTAGTATATAAGTGTTATATACATAAGGATTAGATTTATGGATAATAAACTAAATGTAGTCCGTAATAATTAATTAAAGTATGAGATCTTTAATTAAATATTATTAGCATGGTCCATTAACATTGAGAATGTAATAGTCTTATCTGGACTATTGATGTGTTGATATCACAATGGAGGTATTGGGATATTTGCCCTAAAAAAATAGATTTCTAATTTTACCCTTTTAGAATAAACAACTTTCTCTTATGTATAATTATGATATTTGCTAGATTAAACTATCTTAGTTGAATAGTTTATTTATCTGAAAAAGATTCCATAACTTTATTTGTGTATAAAGAAACAAACATGATAAAGTGTTAATTATGGGAAAACTTGTTTCTTTATCTAAGTCTAAATGAACTAGTTCACAATCTGTAAATAAAGATGGAATACTTTATTTACTATAGGTTGTAGTGTTTGTCTATCTCAATGGGAATAATGTGTCTCAAATTATTGAAGTATGTGACTTCTGATAGAAACACTAGTACAACATAAATAAGTTATGTGCATCGAACTGGACTAGGTAATATAAAGAATTGGAGTGTCGTAACTCAATTCTTATATTACCACAAATTAGCTCCTAGCATGTAGATCTTAACCCTTGATGTTTGACTGGACTTGCTTTCACGGGTTATAGCCTTTTGATTTGTTAAAAGACTAACCTCTATGAAATTAGACGTGAACTCTGGCATATTAGAGGTTATGGCTTATGAATTGATGGGAACACCAAATAGTTAAGGACACTATACATTAATGCCACTTTAGGATCTTTCAAGATTCATGGAATAATTAAATCTAAGATCTTAGTATTCACTTTGTGAATTAGTTGATAATTTTGTCTAGATGACCATTGAGAACAAAATTATCGACAACATTATTCCTTGATAGAAAGATGGTAACTTAAAGATAAATATGTGTTGGAGGGGTATTACGGTAATTTCATCTATCCAACTATGGCATTGTATAAGGATTCTATATGTGGTATAGAATATGCTAGATGGATCGGTTAATCAAGGCTAGTTGATTAAAAGGTATGACATCTAATCTAAGAGTACAGTATTAGGCCTTTAGTGAAGTGTCCCATTTTCTAATAGTATTTATATAAATACCATAATAAGAATTATTATGTATTTATCATATTATTAGAGCTTAGATTATTTGGATCCATTAGGTCTCTTGTCTAACTCAATAAAACTCATTAATTGGTTGATGATATTTATGAAATTAGTTTCATGAAATTGTATAAAATAATAATTCTACACAGAAGTTGGTATTTTTATAAATAAGTTTCATGAGTTGGACATATTTATAAAAATACACCCAAAGCTCAAATTGGAGAATAAGCCCAATCCTAGTTGGACTAGATTAACAGTTTTTGGCCCCATATATATAAGATATATGAGAGAAAAAACTGCACAATAACTCTAAGAGAGCTACATGTATAAGGCACAAAGAGAGAGAGAGAATTCGGCCACCCTAAGCTAAGAGAGGAGAGAAAAAATTTCCTGCAACCTCACACTCTCATCTCACGTCCTGGTATTCCTAAAGATCAAGAAGGTGTTCTTGATCGTTCTCCAATGAAGGATTTAACTTCGTGCTCACTCGCCTCATCAATCAAGAGCAAGAGCATAGACAAGAAGATCTAGGGTTGGGAATTTGATCACCATCAACAAGGAGATCAAGAAGGAGCAAGCTACAAGAGTTAAATCCTAATCTCATCTCTAAGATTTATGTATCTAGATTTGATTTATGTTATACATGATCCTGTAATTGATATATGCATGTTCTATGGTTATAAAAACTGTTTTCATGTAAAAATTTTAAAACCTAAATCCGCTATTATTCCGCTGCGTTTATGATGTTATCATGTGTTTTCCATATTTGCATGCATATATGATTTTCCTAAGTGTTAGGTCAATATTATTTTACAGGAGGTACTTTATATAATTTAATTATATCGGACTCGATCAGGTATTATTTGAATCTCACATAAATTCTGTTAACTGTTGAGAGTTCAAATAATATCGTTAGATGATCATATGTAAATCAATCTTAATCATGAGTAGGTATAGACTTCTATTTATAAAATTATGTTCTTTAACATACTTGGTAAAGGTTTAATTTCTAAACAGACTAAAATACCAAATCTTGGGAGCATGATGAGATGAGTAGTTGGGAATATAGCTTACAGATATAGAATCTATTTCTTTCATTAGGAAGCTAGAAAGATGATTCCCTTGTGTATTGATTTAGGAATTGAACAGTTTGAATACTCAATTTATAATAGATTTATAAATTAATTGTTCATTGGAGAATCAATAGTATACAAGGATAAATATGTAATTGGAGAGGTAAACAAGAAATGACTTAGCTCCAATTATGAATTATCTATGGAGGATTGAACTACATGTAATGATTAAATCGATGGATCAGTCGCTGTTTTCTGAATAAATTAATTCTGTAGCTTCAAGATTGCAATTCCAGATTTTTAGTAGAGTAATAATAGAATTAATAAATCAGACAAATTAATTAAAGAGTTTAATTAAATGTTATAATTTATTAGAGATTGAATTACAAGTCCATAGATTCCCAATTCAACCTCTTACAAACTCTATACTGGATATTACATTATAATCGTCATTACACACTTTGTCTAGATAAATTGTTTGTTTACAATAATTAATAATTATTATTAATTAACTAATTTTGAATTAATAAATTTAAATTTAGGGAGGGTTAAGTTTCCTAATTTGTTTAAATTTTGAATTTAAAAATATATATTTATCAAATAATTAGATTAACAGAAATTGAAAAACTGACTAAATTTTTTTTTATTTAGATATATTAATTAATTAATTAGATTAATTAATTTAAATACATATATATATATACACACATTATANATATATATAAGATGATACCCTAGCAGAAAAAAAGAGATGTATTATTTTCTACAGAGCCTCCATAACCTAGAAAGAAAAAGAAGAGAATCTTCCCATTCTCTGTAGAACAAACTCTTGCAATCTCATGTGTTGAGAATATTGCAAGTGCCTAAAATATGAGTTTGAGAAACTGTATGCAATGCCCACACGTTCATCCAGTTGTACTTGAGGTTTGGATTGGAAGATCATAGTTTAGAAGACTAATAAGCTAGGATCCGCTGATAAGCTACAAAAGGTATTAAATCTATTCTCTTTATATGTTTTCTGTTTTCTATGAATTAATACTATGCACTCATATAGTCAATTATTTTGAGAAAATTTTTGAATGTTCCTGGGTCAATTTTCTACTGCGAAAATCGTTTTAAAAACCAACAATCATTAGGGAAAAAATGTGCTCTTAAGTGTCTTTCTTTTTTGTTTTTTAAAAGCTACATTAACTTTCTTTAGATGGACCAAAAAATAAAAAGCTTTCCTCATTCTTCTTACATGAATCATAATATTTTATGATGAAGACCAATTTTTAAAATTAATTGTAAAATTACAACTTTTTAAAAATTTATTTACAAAAAAACCAATTTTTAGATATAAATTTAGAAAAATACCACTTTTAAAAATTTATTTAGAAAAATATCACTTTTGAAAGGGATGAAGTGATGTGAGAGAGAAATTAAGGACAGAAAAAGTAAGGAGAGTGCGTATTGTACAATATTACATTAAAGAAAATTATGTAATACAGTGTAATACAGACTTTTTATTCTGTATTAGATAATAATCTCTGTATTGCATTAAATTTTGATATCGTATTAAATAATACAATACAAAAGCATAACCAAACACAATATTATTTATAACTAATACAATACAGAGTCTTTATACAGTGTACCAAACATGACCTTAAATAATTAATTATTAATCAATGATCATGTCCTCGATCTAGCTATAACTTTAGTTTTAATACATAGTTTTATATAATGTATAATTAGGCATGGAATGACTTCAGCATTGCATGTGCCAATATAAAATATTCTAACGATACCTAGTATTCAAAAATACATCTTATTTACAAACACTTTTTTTTTTATTTGCTCATTTCGTGAGCAGAAATTGAAAAAGGAAATAGCAAAGGAAATAAAAAGTGTATAAAATTGAGGAATTATTATCTGGCATAAAATTTGCTCACTACATAAGTTCTTGTGATACAGATAATAGCAAAATTACAAAATCTTTGGTTGAAATAAGCTATTTGTAATGGAAGCTTCACATGGTGTAAAATTAAAGAGCATATTTGGTATTTTACATGATTTATTTCTTAAATTTCTCTATTTTTTTTTTCTAATTCAAAAACTATAAGAAGCTTACAGGAAAAAAAGAAAGTTTTTAATTTTTCAATGGATTCTATTGCACATTGACCAACGCAGCTCACTCACTAAACTGCTATTTTTCATCAGTCATTGATTAGCCGCTAGTTGCCATTACTCTTTCTACCAACTTTAAATATCCAAACAAGATTTTTTTTTTTTTTTTACTTCTTTTCATACTATATTAATGATTCATAAATTTTTTTTTTTTTAATAATTTGTGGTTATATTATGCACTTTTAATTTTTTATGATTTTTTGGGTTGGGTTTTGCTTTAGGAATAAAACTAGAGTTTGATTTTTAATTTGGAGATATAAAAGTTATTGATTTTTTTATATAACATATATGTATGTGTGTGTTGTTATTTAGTTAATAATAATGTAATGTTTATGAATATTATAAGGGATTTTATATTTTAAGAATGAGTATACATGTATAATATATGTACATATATGGCACAAATCCAGTAAGTATTTTTTTTTTCCGTATCCATATATATTGTTTTGTCCAATTAAAATTCATCACGTACATCTTTTTATGATAAAAGATGAAGAGAGAAAAATATTAAAATGAGTATTTATTTTTATTTTTATTTTCTAATTACTCAAATTACAATAGTCGTTGGATAATAATCCAACGGCTAAAAACAATACCTATAGATTAGTAAAAAAAATTCTTATTGAATTGGGAACTATATATATATATGTGACAAATATATGCCAAATTGGTTGAGAAATTGAGTATAATATCTAAAACACCAATTATACTCTTCGATTTCACACCATAAAAGGCTTTTGTTATAATTTGGAGTGCCAAAACCCAAATTAGAGGGTTTTTCTCCCGAAAAATGAGTTCATGGTTAATTTTACAAATTGGTTTGGATTTAAGTATGTTTTGTATTAAATAGCCAAAAAAAAAAATCAGATAAAGTTTGGAAAAATATATCTTCTTACATGTTTTAAAAGTCAAATTTAAAATAAAGAAGTTTAAGCAAGTTACTTAAAGTTTAATTCCTAACATAACTGGGTCCAATTACCCNACGGAAAAAAAAAAAGTATTAATGACTATAAGGCGATATGAATCCCACTGAAAATAATTCATAGGATCATTTAACATACAGAATTTATACATATAACCTCAAATTTTGTTGTAAACTAATTGTGCTGATCAGTTACGGGAAAAAAAAAGTATTAATGACTATAAGAGAATGTGAAATGATATGAATATATTATCCTTATGGCTTATGGTCACCGCGGGCATTATATAAGTGCCATGTATTGGTAATTGGTAAATCAAATGGTTGATTGGCAAGGTGGGTCTCAAATTAACCGCAATATATAATTAGCAAATTAATACGAATATATAATATGATATTGCATGTGATTCATGGTGAGAACCGAACGATCATACCTACTCAGCTGCAAACTTTGTCTCTAGAAACATTGTCGTCCGCCACGGCCAAAATTCTTTTTTTTTTTTTTCTTTTTTCCTTTTGTATATATATATATTATATCTAAGGGGGGAGAAAATGTGACTTATAGTGATTTTCTTCTCATTCGCCCCCACACAACGTCATTAAATTTCGCATGTACGGCTTTGCAAAAGTAATAATGTGTTAGTGTCTCCTAAAAGTGTAAACCCATATACTTTAGGGCGATAGTTCCTGAATGGACTGTTTATCTAGCAAAGTTTTTTATTTTATTTTTTTGGAGTGATTTATCTAGCCATTAATTATTTCATAATTAAGACGATATTGGTTACTTTATATGCTACGATATTGGTTACTTTATATGCTACTATGGATCATTATTGGTGATACTTTATCCTATTAAGACGATATTACAGATAGCAAAAGAGAAAAAACCTTAAATATTTATTTCATAATTATTATAACGTGAGGGCACCACTTTAGTAGGTTTTTTTAAAAACATATTTATAAATGTTATTTTACTCAGTTAAAATGGTAATAGATAAAGAGAGAAAATATTAAATAATATACATTTATTGTTATTATTATTTTTTTCAACTATTTCAATCATTGTAGTCATTAGATATTAATTTAATAAATAAAAAAAATATACCTATAAATAGGTTTAAAAAATTACCTAGATAATGATTCATAACTTAATATCTTATGGTGATTTGCATCACGAATTATTATAAATAATATATTGCCTTTTATAAAAGAAAATTTAAAGAATATTAAGGCCTAGGATTTTGTGACCTAGTGTCCTAGGGTATCTAATGTTCCATAGTTAGCCTTCTATATTTATAACAAAGCATGTAGGTGGTAGATTTGAAGCCTATAGGTGATGAGTCATGCGCTGTTTTTTCCTTTTAATAATTATCGAAGAAGACTTTCTCTTTACTTAATTTAATCATGCTTGGAATTCTGCAATTCCCAATAAAATTTCTCTGAGTTGGTAGTTAAGACTTAAGCCTCTTATTTTGTATAAAAGTAAACACTTAATTTGATAGATCTAAGGTAACAGTTTAGGTAGAAATTGAAAAATAATTAATGTCACATTCTTTTGGTTCTTATTACTAGACGTCGGTGGTTTGTTTGACCAATTTCCATTTTTTATTGAGGTAGCCTCACCATAAGAGCAATTCTCTATGAGTTCTGCTCAAACGCATCTACTAATAGCATCCTTCAACAAATAATAATAATACTCATTCAGTTATTTGCTCGTTGTATATAGTTGCTAATTCTGTAATTTGCAAAAACATGGGGGCTCTGTCTCCGCCTATAAGCTGAAGGATCCAATATTCCTTCAAAACTATATTTATACGTTGATTTCATTTTAGCGAGTTGATATTTGTAGCTTCTAGCTAAATCCTCTATCTTTAAAAATGCTTTAGCTAGTCATGCTCCATAGCGTGCATGTTGGAAAATTACGTGTCTTACAGAACACAAGATAGTGGTTGATGGAAATTTTGATCCAAATATTGACAAACGAAAATAGAAATTGAAGTTACAAGATAATATACTAACGATAACATAAAGAAAAAGTTAAAAACAACTACTTTTCTAATTGGCCTTCCGAAAAACAAAATGTAGAAAAAGAAGCAATAATATTGATCTCCTTTTTAATTTTATTGGAGGAAGCAACTACAATGGGTGCTTAAGGATTTTGCTTGGATTTGTTCACTTTCCACATAATTAACTAAACCCTTTTCTTTTGCTGATCAATTTGTCAACATTCCACTGGGTATTCTCCTTCTTCTTTTTTTTTTTTTTTTCCCCGAAGAGTAGGTTAAAAGATTTGAATAAAAAATTAATTTAGACCAAGTCCAAGGGGTAAAACAATAATGTTTTGTATCTTGTTTGGCATTAAAAGTGTAAATATTACACATTTACACTTGGACACTTGGCAAAAAAAAAAAAAAAAACAGTTGAGGCATGAGACACAAAAGTCTTTGGTAACAAACATGGGCTGCTAATGCTTTATCTTTTCCCTTGGAAAGTTCTTGCCAAATGGCCTTCAAAGTGGTACGACTTGTCCCACTTTCTATTGTCCTCACGTATGCATATGAAGTCACACTTGGAAGCACTATACAACGGTACATTTGTGTGTGTGTGTGTGTATATATATATATATATATATATTTGACTTATTATAATTAAATTCCAACGGTACATTTTACAATTTAATTTCACTTTCCTCGTATAGTTTATATTCCAATCATCTCAAATTATTTTTTTCCTCAAAAATAAAAAGAAGTCTTATAAGGCTGAATGATTATGGTCGTAATAATGATTAACATCATGATTGTGATAATAATTAAGCAATTTGATTTGCTAGAAGTGACCCTTAGCCTTTTCATAATTCATATGCATGCACAACTGGAAATTGAGTAATATTCTTAGAAAGCTTAGACTAATTAATTATGTAGTACGTCTCAATTATAGTACAACCATAATACATAATTGACTTATTAGTTAATGCCAAGTTGTAAGCTATATATATGTATATATTTCTTTTTTCACATACAGCAAACGAGGCTTGATCATGTGCGCTTAATTAGTTCTATCTTTCTTATATAATTAATTGGTTTTTGTTTTAAATTATGCTAAAATCTAGGTAGTAAGTACCTAATTAGTAATTAGGAGTGACGTACATCAATATATATAATCCATTTCAAAATCACTATAATAAGAGATGAAAATGAAAGAAAAACCATTAATGCTGATTGTGTACCGATCAATTAATTGATTATGTTACAATAATATAAATTGACTGTGACAATAATGTTAGCAAAAACAGCCAAACAACTACAGCAGTAATAAATAATATGAATCAAAAGGGAATTATATATCTAGATAAGATTAAAAAGAAAAAAGAAAAAAAAAGGCACACCACAATTAAATATGGTCATTTATTAATTAACTAATTACTCCACAGTACTAGACCTTCAATGGCGTCACTCGGAACCAAAGTCTCAGCAGCCAATATCTGATCAGAAAATTCCCCATAGAATAATTCAGCCCCTCCATCTCCATGTGCCAGCTGCTCCAATCCCAATAAGGGCGGATACTCATACACCCAACCATCCACCGAGTCAACCAACATGAACTCGCTCCTCGACTCGCCCGACTCAAACGTGGTGTCTTCTATGTTCGGTAATTCTACAATTTCGCCTAAGTCCTCCGATTCCGAATCATCATTCGAAGACGAAGACGAAGACGAAGACGACGATGACAATGATGTAGTCGTGTTTTTAGTCGAATTCGCGTCGAGTACGACCATAGCGGCGGCTTCGGCAGCGGCGGCTTGTATGTCACGCGGTGCTAATGAAGCGGGGCGAGGCAGCGAGTCAGCAAGGGTGGGGAAATTGAGAACAGCGGAATTTGCGCTTTTGATGGCGAGAGCGGCGACGTCGTGGGCCCGGGCGGCCATTTCGGGCGTGGCGAACGTGCCGAGCCAAATTCTGGACTTCTTCCGGGGCTCTCGGATTTCGGACACCCACTTTCCCCAACTCCGCATTCGAACCCCGCGGTAGATTGGGTGTTTACTTGTACTAGTACACTCGGATGAGTTTCTTGTCTTGAGCATCTTTTTGATCTTTTTCGAATGAGTATGGAGCATTATTCGAGAGGACGAAGAAGAAGAAGAAGAAGATGATGATGGTGATGGTGATGATGAATTGGTGCTGCTTTCATCCGGTGATGTATTCGACATTGATGATGATAAAGCGGAGAGTCTGATCAGTAGAGAATATTATTTATTAGTTTTGATGAGTGAGAGTAATGAGAAGATGTAAATTGTAATTGTAATGTGAGGAAAGAGTGAGAGGGAGAGAGAAAGAGGGGGAGGACTCGAGTGAGGAGAGACGAGTAGAGTAATGGAGGGGTTTTTGTAGGGAAGTGGAAATGGTTTGCGCGCTCCTCTACAGCGACTCTCAACCTACCTAATTAGAATTTTCACCGAGACATGTACATACTAACGATTTATATTTTAAAATATTTACTTAAATGTTTAATTAATTAATTAGTAATATACATTTTGAACGGATTGATTTAAGTACACTATATATATATATACTGTATATGTGTACTTGCGTGTGATATGGAAATTTGTAGTATTTACGGTATGTGATGGTATTTTTTCATATGAAAATTGTAAAAAGTAAGTAATATATGTGATGATGAGATTTGATAGGTCGTAGCAAGGGGCCCAAGGAAAGAAAATTTTTTTTAAAAAAAAGGAGAAAAAAGGTGTAGGGTTATGTGGGACCCAGAAGATGAATGGGTCGTAAAGGAGGTCCCACACGCCATATTGTACCAGCAACGTTGCAATGAATTTATTAAAATATTGTTGAAAGCTAAATAGTCCACGTCTCCCTCATTTTGTCCGTTAAGGTCAGTGCCTTTTGTCCGTTGTTTTGTTCAAACTAATTCCCACTCTACAATCATCATATTATCATTTTTTTTAATCAAACTAAAATTTTATTTATTAAATTAATGATTTCGGCCATATTTGGTATATTATATAAGAACTTTGTATTATATATAATTAAACGCAATATTATATTTAGTAGTGCTTTTGTATTGTACTATTTAATACAATATCAAAATTTAATACAACACGAAGAGTATTATTAATGTATGTATTATAGTGAATTATAACATAGTATTGTTCAATATTTACTCTCCTTACTTTTTATATTCTTAATTTCTCTCGCATTATTTTTTCTTTTTTAATTTTTCTCTCCTTCGTTTCTCTCACATTACTTTATCCTCTTAAAAGTCGTTTTTTTCTAAATAAATTTTTAAAAGTAGTATTTTGATAAAATTAAATTTAGAAAGTGGGATTTTAAAAACAACTTTTAAAAAATGGTAATTTTAGAGGTGGTATTTTTTCTAAATAATTATTTTTAAATGATATTTTTCTATAATAATTTTTAAAAATGGTATTTTTTTAAAAATTAACTTTTAATGCAACATCTTCATACAATGCTAAACCAAACATAGTATTGTAATATAATAATACAATACAATACAGCACACCAAATATGACCTTAGTATAATAATTAAATCGATACAACAGTTAAAAATACAAATAATCCATTTATAGTAAATGAATAATTAGAAAAATCATTATATTCGGCCAACAATCAGAGAGGAAACACAAAATTTAATGAGTATAACTCGAAATTTATGAGAGAGGCCTATTCGCTCTTCAAAATCATCATCCGCCATCAGAATTAGTTTTTCTGACTGATATTATGACTTTACACCTCTCTCTAAGAGATACGACTTTGCACCTCTCTCTAAGAGATACGATTCAGTATATAAATTGGTTGAAGGAGAGTGAAGAGGTAGCTACTCTCCCAACCAAGCTCACGGGGATGCCCCTTCTTTCTGGTCTACATCAAATGCATTGAATTCCCCACAATCAGATAAAAGAGGATGAGTCAAGGAGAGGTTCGGGATGAAACCAGAGTTAATTTATAGCAAAGCAGAGCCTCCTAGGTATGGTGGCTTGTGTTGTGCCGTCATTTCGAGTTCCTGACCTATTTAGGCACTAGTTAATTAATGGCTGATATTATGACAGATATTTTTTGTGAAAGTTGATTTTGAACCGTATAAAATCTTCGAAATTTAGACTACAAAAGTCTCAAATCTAAAAGATAAACATGAAAATTTACACGAAAGTAAAGAAAATAAATATAACCTATAGGAGAAAACACCCATAAATCTAAATTTATGGTGATTTATTAAAACAAAAAAATAAAAAATTGAAAAAACGAAAGAAAAAAAGTCCCGCCAGAGAAGGGGGGAATGTAAATCTTAATAGGTAGAAGTTATAAGGAATATGAAGAGAATTTTCTAAGAAGAAAGAGTTGTCTCGAATTCCACTATATTATCATTTTAATAATAACAATAATATTAATAATGCTTAACCTTTACACTCTCATACTCAACTCAAGTGGGGGGGAAAAAAAAAATTGCACATTAAAATTGCATTTCTGAATCTAAGGTGATAATAATCGAAGAGTATACATATTTAATAATTTTGCTAAAAATTATGAACTTTCCATAACTTAGTAATCTTGGTAGTGAATTTGGAGTGTTCGTTTTACAAGGCGTGGTGAGTAATTCGTTCGAGAAACATACTATTTTTTCACACATCATCGTCTAGCAATGATAGATACTAATAAAATTAAAAACAATGAGCCAGGCCCGTTTGATACTAAACTAAAGTCTAAAGCTGTTAGATTCACATTGTATATGGTCCAAATTTTTGGAGTCATATGATACATAAAAGGTGTTAAAATATCTTTTTCTCTGAATTATTTGATAGCAACAAATCAGAATCAAGGAAATCAAACCAAAAAAGACAGCTATGAGCTAACAATATATATTCCTTGAATAAATATATATTTTTTCGGGGAAAGAAAAAACAAATTCCTCATTAAATTGGTTCAGAGCACGAGGACTTCATGGATGCTAATCCAGGCAAACAACAACTAAGAGATTTAGTTAAGGGGCCCATGCTAATATGGTGAGATTTTATGCAAAATAATTGAATAAATTACGCCCTCAAATCATGAAAGACCCATCATTGAACAAAATTATATAAAAAAAAAAAAATTTGCTATCGAAGAATTTTACAAGTGGGTTTATTTATTTGCTTTTTTTCCCCCTTAAAATAATTTTTTTTTTATTGTCATCAGTCCATAACGATCACATTCAGCACATATGTAATCAGATCGACTAGCACCAAACAACATGTATATATATATATAATATATATATATAGGTTGCCAATCCGGTAGGTACTTTTTTTTTTTACCTATGTGTAGGTATTTTTTTTCTAGCCGTTGGATCATCATCTAATATTGATCTAACGGCTAAAATGAGATATATAAAAAGACGTGCATCATTAATGCTTTTTATCTCTCCTACTTTTTAATATAAAAAAATATGTAAAATTTTTTTTCATTGGCCCAATTGATATCTATGCATTATGTAAAAAAAAAAAATACCTACTGGATTGGTGCCCATATATATATATAAGTTGCCAATTCAGTAGATTTTTTTTTTACTTCTGTATAGATATTTTTTTATCAGTGATCCAACGACTAGAATGATATACATAAAAAGACGTGCATCATTAATGCTATTTTTTTCCCTTACTTTTTACTATAAAAAATATGCATGATAAATTTTAATTGGTTAAAACAATATCTAAGTAAAAAAAAAAACACCTACTGGATTGGCAATCATATATATATATATGTATATTTATATATATTTAAGCTTCGAAGAAAAAAGAAATACATTATTTCGTATTAAGTTCTTGAATAATGCTAGGTGTGCTAACTAATTTATCGAAATTTTTTTACCAACACATGTGGTAAGTAAATTGACACAATTTAATTGGTGTATTGAAACTCACCACAAATAAATTTAAACTATTTATCAATTCAATGGTGACAACTCACTTGCCACACGTGCTAATATTAAAATTGTAGTAAATTATTTGAAATACCTAACATTATCATTAAATTTTGATTAATTATTTGGGATATCTAGTATTGTCTAAGTTTTTATAAAAAAAAAAAAATGGCATTACTAATTATAGGTAAAGGGAAAAAAAATAAATATGGGATACCTAGCATCATTTAAGTTTTTATAAGAAAATGGTATTATTTTTTTGAATGAAAAAAATGGCAATTCTAGGTAAAGGGGGGAAAAATAAATAATATGGATTTTTTTTTTTTTAATATTGGGGTGGGGGAAATTGAACTCTAGACCTCAATATTAGAAATAAATATGGTTATCAATCATACTAAGTCCGTGGCCACAATTTAATATGGACATTTTATCATTTTTTTAAGTTAAGATATTTTTAAAAGGATTTTGTTAAGATACTTGAAATAGAATACATTAGTACTTGTTGAACATCATGTTATATCAAAATTAAGCAGTACATAAACATATTGGAGTTAAAAATATTCATAAATACGCACTTTTAATAGAGGATTTTTTTTTTGGTGCTTATAAATTATTACACTTGTGCAACAATTTTTTTTTTTTTTTGAAAGCACTTTTGCAACATTTCAATAGTAATAATAATCAGTCTTTTTAAAAGGAGTTAGGCACACCAATTTAGACTGCTTTTGTTTTCTTGCCTAATTACATTTTAATTTGACTCAATTCCATGTGTTTAATTTGACTCAATTCCATGTGTTTAATTTGACTCAATTCCATGAGTTTAATTCCACATCTGATCCTGTTTATATAAAAAAAAAAAAAAAAATTCCACATTTGATTTTTTTTTATTCGTTTGGTTTTTTACTGGGGTTTTCGCACGTGAGAGACCATAGTAATTATCATACCTAGGCCTAGCTATCATACTTTAATATTGAAATTATTATTTTATAAAGAAAGGAGGAAGTACCAGTTTTCCTTGGCAAATAAATAAAAAAGTATTGGTTTTTTTTTTGATTTGCAAGAAAAGGTTTATCAATACAATTGTTTTCATCTTATTCAAGTCACGTGCCAATTTTTATATGCAACGGCAAACCAAACCCGTGTGATTCTGTATCATATTTCTTATATTCATCACATGGGTACTAACTAATTTAAGAATGATTCTGTTTTATGAAACAATTTTTTAAGTTCACCAAATAAGTTTCTAGTAGCTGATTTGCATTTTTTTTTTTCAAGGAATCCCTTTTGTGATCATATGTTTTTTAAAAAAATTAACACTATCTACATTTTTTGAATGCATATGAGCAAAGTTGAACTAGTCATTCAACTTGACGCAGAAAATTTCTTCTTCCCCCACTATGTTCGATTTTTTTTCGAATGGTTTCGTTTGAACTTAGTTGTTGAAAAAAATAAATACAAAACTTGGTAGTTTTCATTTGATTCTTTGGAATATTCATATTGGTCGTTAGATTATATACTAGCCTTTCAACAAACGAAAACAAGTAGGCAGTCCAAAGGAAGAACAATAACCATATATATATATATATATTATGAGCAAAGAAATCAATTTTCAAATACCAGTGGAAGCCAAGACAATCTTAATCACTAATGTTTGCTTGACATATTTCAGTTTAGCCGTTAAGAGAGGCTATTCAATGCATAAGAAAAAAAGAAAAAGCTTATCAACTCATATGTTGAGTATATCAACTGATTTTTTTTTCCTCTCTCTTTTGACGAAGAGCAGAGACGGAGGCATGTACAAGTTAGTGAGGCTTAAGCCCTCACTTTTTATATTCTCTTTTAAATTGTTAAGAAATGTATATATATTTTTAGTATTTTAGCTTAAATTGTATATAAAGTCCCCACTAAAAATTAGAAAATTATAAAATAGTCCCAATAAAATAAATAAAGTATAGTTATAGCCCCACTAAACAAAATTGTTGGCTCCATCCCACACAAAAGGGTATGTCAACTAATTTACTATCAACTAAATGAACTGATTCACTATCAACCAATAGATATTTTTAGAAAAAGGAAAAAACGGAAAAAAAGAAAGAAAAAACTTTCATCTTTATCAAAAATCAAGCATCGAAAACAGACACCCACCAAAACTTTGCAAAATAAAATGTTAAAATGAAATTATTATACGAAGTAATTTAAGTTGCGTCTCCAAGTGATCACGAAAAAATTTCGGAGGAAATTTGATTTTTTGTCGTAAATTTTTTATTTTTTTTTTTTTTGAAAAATCCATGTTTTTATTTTTTTGAAAAATTCTAGAATTATTTAGAAAAATATCACTTTATAAATATTTATAAAAATATCATTTTTCACTAATTGATGAAGTACTTGAGGTAATCTATCATGTTATTTGAGGTAACTAAACTAATTATCTTAAATAACTCTTAATTACTCCAAGTAACTTGATTGGAGTACTTATGAAATATACTAATTTAAAAAAAATGATATTTTTCTGAATATTATTAAAGAGTAGTAATTTTATAGACAAATCCGGGATTTATAAAAAGTTTCAACCCATCCGAGATGTTTCAATTTTTTAGACTATGATCCTAGCTCATAGTCTAAAAAATTGAAAAAATGGGAAAACTAGAGAAAACATGGTTTTTTTTAATTAATAATATCAGTATACACTATACGATTTTAAATGATTTTCATACGGTGATTATTAGGAAAATACCATTTTTATCTCTTTTATTCCCTTTCTTCCTCTCTTGTTCATATCTATGGTTCCTTAGAGACTTAAATCCAACACTAGACTGAATCAATGGCTTGACAAAGAAAGTGGGTCTCTACGGAGGACCCACAGATCTATTATCGTCTTTTTTTTTCTTCTTCTTCGAGATCTACCTCGTTATTCCTCAGATCCACCATGATTGAGTGAAAGATCATCTCTATCCAAGGTCGATGTCCTCTCCAAAATCATATGAATTTGTAGTGTAGTTGTTGGTTTTATGTGTAGGAGTATTTCGTTACTAGGCTAGGCAATTTCAATTTTTACCTTTCAATTTATTTTTTTTTTTGGGAATTTTTAGGTCTGCAAATATTTTGAGAAAAATCTATATTTGATTTTTCTCTTTTGGGTTGGTATCTTATGATAATAATAATTTTATGATTTTGTTATATGGGTAGAAATGCATGAATATGGAATCAACTTAGAAACTCATCAAATAGATCATGCGTCAATGGCGGAGCTGGAGTTTTTCTTATTCATCATGAATTTTAGTTTTTAATTTATGAGTTATGAAATTTTGTTGTCATAGATCTCTTATAGGGGTTGTTCCAACTGAATAAAAAAAATTACGAACTAAAAGGATTAATTTATTTTCATTCAAATAATGCTTTTATTTTTTAACGTTCTGGAAATTAGTTTCTGGAAATGATTTGCCCATTTTTTAGATAGTCATAGTATATTTAACAATCATTTTTCTAAATTTGCTCTCATGTTCTTCTCTTTCTTTGTGAATGTTCTCAGTTTTTCTTTATCTTGGATTATTCGTGAAATTGGAGTACTTTAATGCTCTGATATATGTCTACCTTGTTCTTGAATAACGACTTATTTTGAATCATTATTCTAGTTAAATATTTTTATATTTAATAAGTAACTAAATTGAATTGGTGTGATTGATCATTAGTAACTAGAAAAACTGAGAACTAAATAAACCGATAACTAAGTTGGTAGTGGTAATAAAAAATATTGTGGACCAGAAATTATTTCCAAATTAGTAGTGAAAACAAGAAATTATAGACTAGTATCTAGGGCGATAATCAGTAACCAAAGTGGTAACCAAAAACTAGTAACAAAATTAGTAGTTATAACTAAAAATTAAAAACTAGTAACTAAAATGAATGTGGTAACTAGAAACCGTCAAACAAAGTGGTAACCATAAATTAATGATCAAATAGGTAATTGATAACTAGTAACTAGTGATTAAAATAGTTAATGGGAATTAGTCTTGTAACTGGTAATTGATAGCCAAATTGGTAACTAGTAACCATATTGGTTAAATCTAGTTATTAATTACTAGTTATCAATTACAATACCTGTAACAAGTATCATAGGAAATCAATAATCAGTATCTAGGATATCTTGTAACTAAATTTAGTTACTGGTAACTAATAACTAGTAACTTATGAGGAACTGATAACTAGTAATTAAATTGGTTACTGGTTACTTTGGATAATTAATTTAGTTAATAATCTGGTTATCAGTCATAAGACTGAAAACCGATAACCAGTAACAAAATTGGTAACTAGTAACCATATTGGTTAAATCTAGTTATCACACACAAGACCTGTAATAAGTATCTAGGGAAACTGGTAACTAGTGTCCAGGGTATCTAGTAACCAAATTGGTCATTGTGTGTATGTGTAATTTTTTTTCCTTTTCGAAACTAGTAATCATTCTTGTTATTAGTAACTAGAAGGCAAATTAACAACTTACTATTAAACAAAATTATGGTCATAAAATCTTGTAACTGCCCACCGGTTTGGAAACTAGTAACTAGAATAATTACTTGTAACTAATAACCAATTTAATGATATATGTAAGGTTGATAACCAGTAACTAGATTCGTTACTAGTAACTAGTCACTAGATTGATTACAATAACCAGCCTTATAAATTGTAACCAATAACTAATGAGCAGTCACAAGACCGATAACCAGTAACTAGTAACTAAATTTCTTTATGGGGTAATTTGCAGCAAAAATCCCTATCTTTTAAATGTTAGATTTATTTATATGACCTATATGATTTTAATAAATTAATATTATATTTATCAATATTAATTAAATAGTTTAATAATATTAAATGTATTTAAATTTCTATTGGTCAATGAAGAGTTGTAACTCTTCAAAATAATGCAACTCTTATTAACAGACATATCTGATGGAAAAATGTCCTAAAGTATTTAAATAGAATATGGTCCTCTCTCCAACTATTATCAGAAATATATATAATCCATCATTAAACGTATTATTATTAAGTATATAAAGTTAAGGGAGAAAAACTCAGAATTCTGCATTAAAATTATTTGGCAGTTTAAAGTTTAATTACAATAGATCCAGGTATATCTATTGCCTATGTTCTAATTGTGAAAATTATAAGTTCTAAGATCATTTGGGATTATTGATTGTATGCATATTAGGGTTTTGCATAATTAAGAAAAACTAACATGTAGTATCCGAGCCCGATTTAAGAATTTGTGATTTTCCATTACTGAATGAAATTTTCTCCCAAAATTTTTAATTATTTATTTAACTGTAAAAAATTGACTTTCATATACGTATATACTTTAATAAAATTACTGTAGACATCATATATCATATTGCCTTATCTTTCATGTATAAATGAATTATTTGCTTTATACATTATCTTGAAGTGGGTTTGAATAAAGAATTATGTTTTCAACTTTCGATAATGATAATATTCAAAATTTAGTATGATAATGAATTAATATAGTTACGTGATTGGTATAAGATACATATATTGTGCCTTAAGAGATAAGGAATGATATATATATATCTAATCATTTCTTAAAAGGATCCTGATCATACTTTTTATTACAATTTATGAATAGTTTATAGATGTAATATTTTAATGATATTCTAAATTTATCTGATTTGTATTACAAATAAAAAAAAAACCGAATATTACATTTATAAATTATATATTTTATCCTCAATATTTCCGTATTATAATTTTTATTATATATAGATTTATGTGCAATTTCCATATTCATAATATGTAACTAATTATATTAGTAAATTATTATTGTATGATTGCTAAATTATTCAATTTGAATTCCATATTATGTTTATTTGTCAGTCACTAAAGTGGCCAAACTAGAATTTTATATGGTTAAAAAGAATTAAATAATTTTTCAACACTCATTTGTAGATGCTTATAAATGATCGTCTAATTTTAAACATAATGTCATTGAGTGAGTTGTTGAAATTTATTATTTATAAGATATTTCAAGATCACCCAAAGGTAGATCATTTATTTTTATAAGTAATAAATATAATGTAATAATTAGTATGCCTTATTAGATATGTTTTGTATATCTAAAGATAGAAAATATGTTTAATTAGGATGTATAATTATCAAATAAGTAATTTTATTATTAGCATCATTTTAGTTATTCATGGTATATTAGAGTATATCTCCCAAAGGAGAACTTTAATATACAACTGATTGTTTTCTTTGTTTGAATCTGTTTAATGTTTCATATATCAAAGTATTGATATTAGAAAGTTTTTTATCATATTTGCAGTATTTGTTCATGTTTCACTGCATTCGCATGCTTCATCTATTCCTTTGTTTAATGGGTTAAATTTCTCTGATTGGTATGAACAAGTCCAATTTTACTTAGGTGTTTTGGATCTTGACTTAGCACTTCAAATTAAGAAATCTACTGCTATTATAGCTACAAGCAGTGATGAGGAAAAGACTACCTATAAACTTTGGGAAAGATCAAATAGATTAAGCTTAATATTTATGCGAATGACTATAACAAACAACATTAAGTCTACTCTTTCAAAAACTGAGAGTGCTAAGGAATTTATGAAATTTGTGGAAGAGAGGTCCCAAACTACTGATAAGTCACTTACTGGGACATTAATGGGTAACTTAACCACCATGAAATATGATGTTTCTCGTACATGCATAAACATGTCCTTGAAATGACAAATATAGCAGCAAAGCTAAAGAATTTAGGAATGAATATAGATGAGAACTTTTTAGTACAGTTCATATTGAATTCATTGCCTCCTGAGCAATATGGGCCTTTTCAAATGAACTACAATACTATTAAGGATAAGTGGAATGTTAATGAATTGGCGAATATGCTTGTACAAGAAGAGACAAGGCTAAAGAATCAAAGGACTCATTCCATTAATCTTACTACTCATCAAGGAGTTGAAAAGAAATCTAAATGGAAATCTAGAAAAGGCACGAAGCAAGGTTTACACAAGCCGAATGAATCTTCTAAGACTTCTCAAATCCACAAGAAGGAACGTAAGAATTTTAAGTATCATTTCTGTAAGAAAATTAGACATTATCAAAATGATTGCCTGAAATATAAGGCTTGGTTTGAAAAGAAAGGTAAGCCTTATACTTTCGTATATTTCGAATCAAACTTAACTGAAGTAGTTCTTTATAATACTTGGTAGATTGATTCTGGCTCAACTACTCATGTTTCCAATACAATGCAGGGATTTCTTTCGATTCAAACCATAAAGCCAAATGAACACTTTGTTTTCATGGGGAATGGAAACAAAGCTCCAGTTGAAGGCATTAGAACTTATCGTCTCATTTTAGATACTGGGCATTATTTAGATTTGTTTCAAATCCTTTATGCACCTACATTTTCCCGCAATTTAGTTTCTTTACCTAAGTTAGATACAGCAGGATTTTCTTTTAAATTTGGTTATGGATCTTTTAGTTTATATAAGAATAAAAACCTTATTGGTTCTAGAATCTTGTGTGACGGTCTATATAAGCTTAAACTTGATAATCTTTTTGCTAAGATCTTGTTGACTTTGTATCATAATGTTGGAACTAAATGGAGTTTATTTAACGAAAATTCTGCTTACTTGTGGCATAAACGTTTAGGTCATATATCCAAAGAAAGAATAGCAAGATTAGTAAAGAATAGAATCATACCAAATTTAGATTTTACTGATCTTGGTATGTGTATTGATTGTATAAAAAGAAAATAAACTAAAAACACAAAAAAAAGGAGCCACAAGAAGTACACAGCTTCTTAAAATTATACACACTGATATATGTAGACCTTTTGATATTCCATCTTTTGGTAGAGAAAATATTTTATCACCTTTATTGATGATTTTTCACGTTATGCTTATATTTATCTATTGAATAAAAAATCTCAAGCAGTGGACACCCTTGAAGTGTACATTAAAGAAGTTGAGAGGCAATTAGATAAAAAAGTGAAAATCATAAGATCAGATAAATATGGTGAATATTATGGAAAACATAATGAATTGGGACAATGTCCAGGTCTATTTACTAAATTTCTTGAAAAATATAGCATATATGCTCAATACACTATGCCAGAAAAGCCAAAACAAAATGGTGTAGCAGAAAGGCATAATTGTACATTGATGGATATGGTTAGAAGTATGCTTAGTTATTCTTCTTTACCCTTATCATTGTGGATGCATGCTTTAAAAACCGCCATATATATATAATACATATATTAAATAGGATTCCTAGTAAAGTAGTTCCAAAGACTCCTTTTGAACTATGGACAGGAAGGAAACCCAGTTTAAGGCACCTACATGTTGGGGGTTGTCCGGTGGAAGTTAGAATTTATAATCCACATGAAAAGAAATTGGATTTCAGAACGACTAGTAGATTTTTCATTGGTCATCCTTAAAAATCTGAAGGGTATAGATTTTATTGTCCTAATCATAGTCCAAGAATTGTAGAAACTGGAAATGCAAGTTTTATTAAAAATAGTAAAGCCAGTGGTAGTGAAGAATTACGCAATGTGGTTATTCAAGAAGTTAGGGTGCAAGTTCTTATATCTTTGACTTCTAAAAATGTGGTTCCTACTATTGTTGAGCAACTTGACAATATTCAAGAACAACAAATCAATGTAGAAACTCCCCATAATAAAACTATCACCAATGAACCTGCAGTAGATGAGTCACAAAGAATAATATTAAGAAAATCTCAACGAGATAGAAAGTCTGCTATTCCTAATGACTATATAGTTTATCTACAAGAGTCAGAAATTGACTTGGGGATTGACAATGATCTAGTTTCGTTTTCACAAGCCGTAGAAAGTATTAATTCTATTAAGTGGATTGATACTATGAAAGATGAGATGAAATCTACGGATCAAACTCAAGTTTGGGATCTCGTTGAGTTGCCTGAAAGTTGTAAGAAAGTCGGGTGTAAATGGGTCTTTAAGACTAAATGTGACTGTAATGGCAACATTAAATAATATAAAGTTAGACTAGTAGCTAAAGGTTTTATTTAGAAGGAATGCATTGACTATAGGGAGACATTTTCACTTGTCTCTAAGAAAGACTCTTTTAGAATCATTATGGCATTAATAGCTCATTTTGATTTAGAGTTACATCAAATGGATGTGAAAACTTCCTTTCTTAATGAAAATTTAGAAGAGGAAGTTTATATGGATCAACTTGAAGGATTTTCATCTGAAGGAAAGGAGCACATGGTGTGTAAACTTAAAAAGTCAATATATGGACTTAAACAAGCTTCCCGACAATGGTATCTTAAGTTTAATGATACCATAACACATCTTTTGGATTTAAAGAAAATACTGTTGATCAGTGTATATATTTAAAGATCAATAGGAGCAAGTTTATATTTTTGATTCCGTATGTTGATGATATATTGCTTGCTGATAATGATCTTGGTTTATTACATCAAACCAAAAATTTTCTCTCAAAGAACTTTGAAATCAAAGATATGGGTGAGGTATCTCTTGTAATAGGAATTGAAATATTCTGTGATAGATCACAAGGATTATTAGGATTATCTCAGAAAGTATATATTAATAAAGTTTTAGAAAGATTTAATATGAAAAAGTATTCAGCGGGAATAGTTCCAATTCAGAAGGGAAATAAATTTAGTCTCATGCAATGTCCAAAGAATGAAGTGGAACGTAGACAAATAGAAAATATTCCTTATGCATCTATTGTTGGGAGCTTAATGTATGCACAAACTTGTACCAGGCCAGACATCAGTTTTGCTGTCGGAATGCTGAGCAGGTATCAAAGTAATCCAGGAATAGATCATTAGAAAGCTGCTAAGAAGGTGTTAAGGTATTTGCAAAGAACAAAAGACTATATGCTCACCTATAGGCGATATGAACGTGATTTAGAGGTGATTGGATATACAGATTCAGACTTTTCTGGATGTCTTGATAGCAGAAAGTCCATTTTTGGCTACTTATTCCTTTTAACTGGAGGAGCAGTCTCATGAAAAAGTGGAAAATAGTCTATCATTGCTGTATCTACGATGGAAACTGAGTTTGTAGCATGCTTTGAAGCCACAATTCATGGATTATGGTTGCGGAACTTTATTTCTGGACTTGGGATTGTTGATAGTATTGCCAGGCCGCTGAAAATTTATTGTGATAATGCTGCAGCAGTCTTCTCGAAAAATAACAAGTATTCTAAAGGTGCTAAACACATGGAATTGAAATACTTGCCATTAAAGAAGAAGTTTAGAAACGAAGGGTATCAATTAAGCATTTAAGCACAAACCTAATGATTGCAGATCCATTAACTAAAGGATTAGCACCAAAGATATTTAGTGAACATGTTGAAAGAATGGGTCTTGGATGTAATAGTTGATATATTTGTATTATGATTATTTATTTGACACACTGAGCTCATTTATGTGTTTATGATATTTCCTGTTTTCTTATTTTGTAAAGACACTTTTAGAAAGTAATGCCACACAGCTTCTTTTATTTTACAGTTTGAAAAGTTTAATGGTTTAGATTAATAATAACGAGAATAGTCTTTAATAGACATTAATGTTTGATCATTACTGATATTCTCACTTATAGTTTATATTGGGTTAAAAGCTAATGTTGTAGTACATAGAAGGGATTATGTCGAAATTGTGATATATGACCGTTATGACTCAGTTTAGTTTTTGGCTCAATTATGATATATGTTATTGACTACTAATAAGAAATTTAAATTTATGATACGCATATTATGTTTATTTATTAAATCATAAAGAAAAATATATCACATAGACCAAGTGGGAGAATGTTAGATTTATTTATATGACCTATGTGATTTTAATAAATTAATATTGTATTTATCAATATTAATTAAATAGTTTAATAATATTAAGTGTATTTAAATTTTTATTGGTCAATGAAGAGTTGTAACTCTTCAAAACAATACAACTCTTATGAACAGACATCTGATGGAAAATATGTCCTAAAGTATTTAAATGGAATCTGGTCCTCTCTCTAACTATTATCAGAAATATACGTAATCCATCATTAAACGTATTATTATTAAGTATACAAAATTAAGGGAGAGAAACTCAGAATTCTGCATCAAAATTGTTTGACAGTTTAAAGTTTAATTGCAATGGATCCATGTATGTCTATTGCCTATGTTCTAATTATAAAAATCATGAGTTCTACGATCATTTGGGATTATTGATTATATGCATATTGGGATTTTGTATAATTAAGAAAAACTTACATGTCTTTGAAAGTTAGGTCCCTAACCTTTAAGTCTTGGTATTTAAATCCCAAACCTTCTCCGAAAAGCTGCAGACATTAGTCCCTGGGTCAATTCCGTTTACTTAGCTCGTTAGATGGGCTCGTGCCTTGCAAGTGAGCCGTTTGGGAGGGGTATTTCATGGCAAAAGAAAATTACTTCCTTCCTAAGAGCTTTGGAAATCGTATCTTCCTCTTGTTCCTCTTGTTTATGGACTAAATTTTGGAGGACCAAGCTATTCCACATTCTTCTCATTCCTTACAACCTCCAGAAAAGAAAAGAAAAGAAAAAAAAAAAAAAAAAGAAAAAAAAAATAATCAGCTTCCCTACTGGTAATCAAATTACCAATTTTAAAACCAATTCCAACTGATTCAGAGCCTAATTTATAATTTATTATATTATATGTCATCATAGATTCAAAGACAGGAGAGAAAATTCTCTGCAGGAGAGAGGATGGCAGCCAAGATGGTTTCAGAACGATTAGCTAGGATGCTTACAAGAGTGGGTACTGGGAAACAAGGGAGTAGAGGAACTCGAATGGAATTCCTGATATATTTGGCCATAAGCCTTCATGTTCAGGAGAAGAGTAAAATAGTAATTTTGGCTGGACATCACTATAAATCCAATCTAAAATATTAAATTTGCTCCTTTAATAGTTTATCTTTTTTTTTTTTCCCTCCCTGAATGCGAGTTTAGTGTTGGCCAAGTTACGAAAGAAACTCCTTCAAGGTGTAATGCTTGTGTTTTGAAGGCTTGTCTATTGCTTTAAAATATATATATATATATATATATATATATATATATATATATATATAAAACACTTCCTTTAATTTGTTACTTATATGAGGTTGATTTTGGTGTTGTGAACTAAATAAAAAAATATTGGAAGAAAGCATTAGACCAATCCTATTTATCATTTTTTTTCCTAGAAAACACAAACCACAATTAATCCATGAAAAAGAAAAGGTGAAATCTCTAATAAATTAATCAAATTTACAAAAAAATCAAATCCAATCTATATATATTATTTAGCAATCCATCTGTTTGCTTCTTGACGTTTTCTTCTCCTCATCCTCCACTGGTAGCGCATTGTCTTCGGTTAGATGAGCCAAATCATTCGGGCCTGTTTGGGATAACTTTTACTTCTTGAAGTAAAAGTCTAAAAAGATCTTCTTAAAAAAGATGGTGGGTCCATGCTTCTTTAAAAAAATCTTTTGGATACAAAAAGATCTTCTAAAAATCCATCCAAACACTCGTAAAAGATCTTTTGAGCTCTAAAAGATCTTTGAAAGCTGTGCCAAACAAGCCCGAAGTCTATGATTTCTCCGTTAAGAGGTCCTCCGATAATAACATCTGACAACAATATATACCAAACTTTTATGGGAGAGAATCAAAATCACTAAGATGATTTCCAACAAAATGCGTACAAAGCTATTAGGAAAAGGTACTGGTTTCTTAAAGGAAAGAATGAGATAATTTTTAAAGCTTTTAGGAAGAGGAAGTAATTTTCTTTTGCCATGAAATACCCCTCCCAATGGGTCACATGCGCCCATTAAACGAACAAAGCGAACGGAATTGACCTAGGGACTAACGTTGCAGCTCTTTGAGGAGGTGTAGGATTTAAATGACAAGAATTAAAGGTTAGGGACCTAAATGCAAAAAGCTCTAGAAGTTAAAGATTTTTACTACAAATTGCCCGTTCTTTGTATGTGTGTGTGCGCGCGTGTTTCTTTTTTTAAATTAATTTTTGAAACCATTAACCAATCTAATAACCAAAAACAAGTAATTAATCTGATAGTATAGTCAGATTATTCTTGTATAGAAATCATTAACCGGATTGATAAATAGTAAATAGATTTGTTCTAATTATTCTTATAACTTGCAATGACCAGTCACTTATCTTATAACTAGTGACCAGTTTAGAAACCAGTTACTAGCTTAGATACTAAGTAGCCACTAGTTTGAAAACTAATAACTAAATTGATTAATGGTAACTAAATAACCTAAGTAAATCTTATCAAAAAAATAAAAAAAAAATAAAAAAAACCTAATTGATTATTATAAAATACCAAGTATTTATTTTCTTATGGTTTCTCAATTTTTATAATAATAATAATAATAATAGAAAAATTCACACAAAAAATCCAACAAAGCGAAAAAATGTATATATTATATATCTTATTATGAAAAAAAATATTATAAAAATGAATTAAAAGGAAAAAGAACGGAAAAAAAAAGAAAAAAGAAATAAAACAAAGGAAAAACTAAAATATAAAAAAGTTTCTAACGGTTTCTCAATTTTTATAATAATAATAATATAAAAATTCACCCAAAAAATCCAACGAAAGAAAAAAAGTATATTATATATCTTATTCTGAAAAAAAAATTAAAAATGAATTAAAAAGGAAAAAATGAAAAAAGGAAAAAAAATTAAAAGAAAGGAAAAGCTAAAATATAGAAAAGGAAAAAAAAAAAAACACAAAAGGAAAGAGAGATTACTACCATGCACCTAACAAGTGGAAAGGTAGTTGCCACTGCACTAGAGCAAAGTTTTCAAGTCTTTGATCTCAAAAAAAAAAAAAAAAATTTCAAGTCATTTTGCACTTTTTAATATATAGACCATTTTAAAATGGAGACGGGTTTATTTACGATGTTACCACCGCGTCTTTGACTTTGTAATCTTTTCAATAATGCCAATTCCAAGCTGTATGAAACTTAATTCTTTCGCTATATCGTATATGTGTAATTGTTTTAATTTTAAAAGTAAATCCCAAAGAAACTCTTGAAAAATTCGGATGGGCTAAAACTTTTTGAGAAATTCCGGATTTGTTTAGAAAATTACTATTCTTTGATAATATTTAAAAAAAAATATACCATTTTTAAAATTAGTATTTTTTAAAAGTAGACTAGATAACTAGTCTTATTAACTCAAATAATTTGACTAATTATCTTAAATACTTTATCAATTAGTGAAAAGTGATATTTTTATAAATGGTATTATTCTAGATAATTCCAGAAAAAAATTATAAATCTGGAATTTTTCGATTTTTTTAAAACTTTACCATAAAAAAGTCAAATCTCCTCTTAGATTTATGTAAAAGCCCCCTAGTCTTTATAGGCCAGTCTATGAGGGCCTAACGAAGATTTTGTTCAACCTATAAGAGGGACATAAACACGTGAAAATTAGGCTTTGTACGGTATTTTTAGAACAAAAAGAAAAAAGAAAAAAGTAGCAGTCTTTGTTTTTTCAAATTCAGTACCCTTTTTATTTGAAAATATCATTTTAAAAAAATATTTAGAAAAATATTATTTTTTAAAATAGTAACTAGTAACTGGTTATCAGTTTTCGAGTACTGATAACTAGTAATCAAATGTATTTGTAATTGGTATGTAACTGTTAAGTGGTAATCAGTTTTTAGAAACTGATAACTAGTAGGCTAGTAGCCATTTCAAAGTTGGTAGTTTTCTAAAATGTTTTAAAAAAGTGATATTTTTCTAATAAAAACGGTAACAAAATTTAAGGGGAAAAAACACCTCCGTATTTTTGTAATATTTTTTATTTTTTTTTTAGGTAAAAGTGATAGAAACCCACCTACTCTCAAAACATGGGCTTTTGAGTTCAAAGCCGTTGCCTAAGTGTGTTCTTGGCTACAGTTAACAAGGAGAAATGGACAGAACTAGGATTTTTTTTATAAAAAAAAGTCAAAATGAACTTTCTAGGATTATTTTTCGCATGAGTTTATTTAGAAACAGTTAGAAAAATTAATATTTTTTTTAGGATTATTTTTCGCATGAGTTTATTTAGAGACAGTTAGAAAAATTATGATATTTTTGTAACCTCTGATAACTAGTCACAGTATTTATGATTATTGATCATACACGTTATAACCTTCCTAAGAGGTCACAAATGAGGGGTCATAAGAGTGATGATTTTATTACTAGTCATATCATGAAAACTAGTCATGTTGGCCCAAATTAATTCTACCCGCGTAAATCCCGTTAACAAGTGATCACTAATTTCAGGTATTATTTATATGGATGTTGGGTTTTGTAGATCACCGGTGCCCATAGCATTATGCTTCCTACTTAGGTAGGAGTAATTTGGGATAAAATGATATTTTTATTGCTCTTTTTCAAAATAATATTTTTAGGATTGTCATAAAGTTTTTAATCAATAATCATAATTTTTTATAACACTCGTTACCAGTAGTTAAAAGTTTGACTACCGATTATAAAATTCTTGACAAATCTAAAAACTCATTTTGAAGAAGTCATTTCAGCCCAAAAAAGACTCCTAGATTCGTCCGTTTTCCTTGTGACATTTATATCCTAGGGTATGCTTGGTAAAAAAGAAAAGAGGAGGAAAGGAAGGGTACAAGGAAAAATAGAGGGAAAATAAAAGAGAAAAAAAGGTTATTTGGTAGGAAGAAAATGGAAGAGAAGAGAAGAGAAAAGGGGAGGGAAAGAAAACTAATGGGACCCACACAAAAAATTTCCTCTCAAAAGTAAAGAGAAAAATAAAAGGATAACTTGTTTAAGTAATGAGTGAAATTAAATTTAGTAAACTAGTCTTACATTTTAAATTTAAAATATTAATAATAAGGGTAAAATAGTCATTATAAAATAAACTAATTTTCCTTCCTTCCTACTAAAAAACTGAAGAGGAAAAATACATTTCTTTCTATCCTATACATTTTCTCTCCCTTCTGTTTTTTCATTCTATCATATTATCTTTCCTTTCTATCAAACATAGCCATCTGAAGACTAGGGATTTTTACATCATCATCATATTTATCTATGATGTGTATTATGTATATATATTGACATATGTCATTGTAATATAAATCCACGGGCGAAGTTATGTTGTTTATATATATATATATATTCAATTCTATGGATATAAATATATATTGGTAGAAAAAAAGATTTATTTTAGCATCGATGAATGAAATGAAGCACTAGAAGAAAATTTTACGATACCACATCATATGTAGCTTTTTTTATTTATTTTATTTTATTTTATTTTTTGAAAGGATCCTCGAGGGAGTATTATTAGGAAAAGCAAAATCAGCTTCTAAAACATCAAGCATCCAAGTGGGAATAGAATTCCTATCCCCTAAAACAAAAATAGTAGACCCCAACCCCACTGACGCCAGAGTGTGCGCTACTATGTTCCTTTGACGGGAGCTATGACAAAAAATTCCACCTCCTACAAGTGAGAGTAAATCAACAATATCCTCAACAATCACACATCATTCGAAAGAAAATAACAACCGTTAATAGCAGAGACTACATTACATCACATTCTGCTACAGTTATAGAGAAGCCTCTATCATAAGTTAGGAGAAGACCAACCCGAAGATCTGAAAGTTCAGCTTGATGCACGGTTGAGATACCCTCCAGTCGACCATATGAAACTGCAACCATGTCTCCCATATAGTTCATATGTAGCTTTTTGTTGCAGTGATGTATCTCTTTTTGAAGATTAGAACAATAGTGTACATTGATTTTTGAAATTCAACATTTTCCTTTCTTTCCCCGAGCAGATAGATACGTAAAGACTGGATAATTGTAACATACATATAATACATTTTGTTTATGGTAAGTGGATTATACTCATTGATTTCATCTTTTTTTTTTTTGTTTTTTTTTTCAAAGGACCATAGATTATGAAATTGAATTTGGTTCATTGGGTGGAGTAGGATTGAAGGACACAAAAATTTTGTATGTGAGTTTGTTCACCTAATATTTCTAAAACATTGAAATCTCCATCTCCAAATTTTCACCTAATATTTCTGAAAAATTGAAACCTCCATCTACAAATTTACATGTACAACTACAAAGATATTATTCATATCTACCAATATATTCCCAAAAGCCAGAAAAGTTTTATTTATTTTCGCTACGAAAGCAATTCATTTTCTTATTAATGTCCTAGTGAAAGTTCTCTATTGTTTCGACATCAAGGAAGCCTTAATAAATAGTCAAAGTCAGTTTCCTACCTAACTTCTATAGTTGTTGATCATGTACTCAAAGTAATCTACATTACCTGTTTCTCAACAGATAGATTTGGTGAACATCTTCACAAGGCTCAAAGGGATAGTTTTCCAATTTGGATAGACCTCGAAACTATGTTACAACTTACAACACAGATACAAAAATAATTAATAAATAAATTAAAGTGCTCTCCACGTTCTCGTTGTATTATCATACCGAGAAAGTTCATGCTTGATCCTCAAACCCCTAAAATATTGTTATTACTAAAATCAAATAATATTGAGAAGGGAAACAATATTTTGATGAGGCTAATTATTAGGAGAGCCATAAGGGAGTGGAGTAATTGTATGACATGATCATGAGCTTTAGCCCACCAACTTCACTTCCCCCAAGTCCTGGCCCATCATCTTTACGTTCTTACACTTTTCACCCTCAAAAAAAGAGGAAGGGCATTTTCGTCATTCAACATAAACAAAACTTCTTATTGTTATTTTTAATTTTCAAACATATTCTATCCATAACAATTGCGAAACACTCGCGGTCTTGATCGTCAAAAAATCCAAAAAAAAAAAAAAAAAAATTGAACACAAACCCAAATCAAACGGACACGTTCGAGACGTGTCAGCGTATATAAAGCAAGACACTCTGAGGCCTTTTGGCTTTCAGAGAGCACACTTTCTCTTGTCGTTTCTAACCCAAAAAAAGCTTTGTGATTTCAATCATGGATGCTTCGGATGATGCTGGCCTTGACGAGTCGTATAGGCCACTCCCTGCTCTTTACTTGGCCTTCCTCTCCATTTGGTTCGTCTCCGCTTGTTCTTGGACTCTCAACACCTATAAGAAGCGCCATTGTCAGGTCATCTTCTTAGGAAAGACTTTGCTCTGTTTCGAATTGAGTATGTTTTCTTTGATTGAGTTGATTATGGTTTAAGTTAATCGTAGGTTGTGCATGGATTTAAAAATAAGAAGATGTTGTTTTGGTTTGGATGACCTCAACGTGTAATTTGGTTTCATAGAAACTGTCGAGAACATGCTCTGTTTTTTTGAGTTGGACCAAATATTAAGGCGTTGACTGATCCATTTTTCTATGGTGTGACACTTAGTTTTAGTTAATCTGACCTCATCTTTCAGTAGTCTTTGTTGTTCGAAGAATTTCCCAGGAACCCTTTTCATTGTTTGATCTCTTTGTTTTGTTTGGTTGCTGAGAAAACTCTGTTCATGAGGAGGAAATAGATGTGAATTTGACAATCTTTTGATTAGATTAAGTTACTTCATCAAACCATGGAGATACCCTTTTCATTATTCTTTTTATTTTTCAGTTTTGGATCTTCAAAAAGATAGTTCTCTCTTTGTATTCGTTTATTTATTTATTTTTTAAATCATGGCCATATTGGCCACTTGAGTATTGATCCGAGATATTAGATATAGCTGCAACAAGTTGATTTGAGGCAATTTTCAATTTGGTATAATTTTTATTTATTTTTTTCTTTTTCTATGGTTTCAAACTAGAGCAGACGAATAATTTGCAGTGGACGCTCGCAATTGTTCCATTAATTAAAGCCTTGCAACTTACCTTGTCTTTCCTATTTTGGTACGATCTCTTTCTCTTCGAACTTCCGATTATACAAATTCTATTCGTCGTTGCGAAAAATTAGATGTAGGAAGTAATTTTAAGATGTATTTTTGTCTAAGATCCTTTATAAAATGGAACATGTGTTTATTTTGTCACAAGGTTTCTTCTCCATTTTTCCCCATATTAAGATCACCCTTGTATGTGTTATTAATTTTTCAGGTATTCGTGCTTTCATCTAGAGATATGCTCACTATGGATGTCGTTTGGAGTGTACGTAACTGGAGTGTTATTCCAAACGGCGTCGTTTGTGTCTTTCCTACTCATTTCTCATGGTTACTGCATCATGTGTGAGCGTCTATCAGTGACTGAGAGGCGTACTACTGCTAGTCTTGGCTGCGTATTTTACCTGACCCTTGTTGGATATAGAGCCTCTGTGCCTTACTTCTCCGTGAGTTTTTCGGTTAATCAAGGCATTATCCACCTAAGTTTTGTACCTAATCTAGTATTAATTTTGTTATTTTCCTTGTGATTTAGGTTCTGCTGCTGCTTAATTATGTAATTACCTTCTACGTGATCTTCCACCATACTTCTCAGAATCTATTAGTTTTAAGGGAGCAACTTAGTTTTATAGAGGACGAAGATGTTCAGGCAATGCACGATGCAGTGTATACAAAGTACATCATGTTTAAGTATGTATTACCGCGTTTTGTTCTAGTACTTACTATATCCGATGTTTAAAAGGCGCGTTAAATCTGTGTTTTGTTTACTGTTTCTAAAGGAAATTTCAAGGTGCAATGCAGATTGTAGCGATGGCCGAGGCCGTGGTATGAAACTTTTTCAGTACTTTGGTTTGCTAGTACACAATGTTTAAATGATCTTTATCATGTACAAGGTGGCTACGCTCTATGGTTTTTCAGATATACATAAACTTGGATGACTCATCAGAAAATTACTGGATTCGCTTGCTAGTTCGAGAATGGGCACAATTATGCATCCTTGTTTACATTGGGTATGCATACTTTTGATACTGCGAATCAAATGTTCCTCGTTTTCAGATGTCTTAAAGTGTTAAAACCTTGTGCAAACTTTGATGTTCTAACTCTATATTGTCTCTTGTAGATGGACTTTCAGATCACAAGACTTGGCACCTCGGTTTTCTGTTATGCCAACTCTAAAATCCAAAGGGGAGACAATAGTCCCTCCAATATATAGCATAGTAAGGGTTCTCCTCTTAAATCACGGAACCAGTAACAAGTTTTTGGATAGTTGTCTATGGTGAATGGTGATGGTAGTCTGGTCTCCTATTTTCTATTTTCTATTTTTTATTTTTTATTTTTTTTAATCTTTTGTGCTTAAAACTTAGACCGATCATGACTGCAGGAAATGGATGCTGCCACATTCAAAGATTTCAGTAGTCACGAATGGCACATTGGTGTGGTGAGCATTGCATCTCGTCCTGTTGTCCTAACTAATATTTTTTCTTGCCTTGAACTTTGAGATAACCAACTGTACTAATGCACTATTTGCAGGCAACTTCATCCTGTGATGTAAGCTCCAAAGAACCCGTCATAGTAATAATCCAGCAACCTCATACATCCCATAAGCCAACCCCAGCTGCTACTCCTTTACCACCACAAGTTCAACAAGTGTGACATTTTGACGCCAAATACCATTAATTTTATCATTACAACCCTTGGTGGTGAGGCAAGAAGAGCAGCACAATCCATCTTAAATTGTTATATGCTTTATGCTCAAGTGAGAAATCCAGGGGGCTTCACTTGTAACTCTATTCATTTACTTGAATACTTGTTAAATATATATATATATATGTATTTCCACTGAAGCATTGTATAACTCAAAACCAAAATATGTAACGCAAAGTGTAAATACATAGAGCAGCGGCTAAATTTTTTAGCCCTTCTTATTTTATAGAAGCAAGGAATTAAGATTTGCTTTGGACCAAGAAAGTAAAATTGTTCCCCAACAAACGACATTAAAAACAAGTAAACGACACGAAATTAAAAAGAGAGAATATTTGGAGCCAGAATCTGTAAAGATGTGAAAGCATGTAAGGTCTTAAAAACCAAATGATGAAATAAACTCAGAAAAATAAGAGCAATAAGAATCAAAAGGTGGAAAAATAAATAAGAATCTGAGCATCAGTTTTAAAAAGCTCGAATTTTGGAAGCTCCATGGATTAGTCAGAACTAAATACCAATTTCTTACATCATATGCTCAGATCTTTCGCTTCATAGATTCAACGCTGTCAAACGGAAAAACAAGAAAGAAGAAATCAACCCAAAAAAGTTAAAAAGAAAAGAACACACTAGATTGAGAGAGAAACTGAATCAGAAGCTCCCATGGGAAAGTCTGCTGTACTTCGTTCCTCGACTGATCTCAAGCCGAAGCCACCCCTGTATTTATAGGGTAAGGGTTAAAACCCTAATTTGCTTAAGTAATATCCGACGTCGTTTATTAAAGGGCTAGATATATATATATCAAATTTTAATAAAAGTAAATATAAATAAAATTCTGAACATTTCCATGATGTTATTTTAGTTTGAGAGATGCCCTCTGTTTAGGTTTTCTTTGGATAGAAGCTGACACTTAGCATTTGTGGTCCCTTTTTTTTTTCAAGGGTTACAGTGATATGAATTACATACTTTTGTCGGTAAAAAAAAAAATGCAAAAACCAAATTTAATTGAGACAAATTAAAGAAGCATAATAAATTTTTTCTTCTTTATACATTCTTTTTACACAAATTGTTTCCACTCAACCTCGAAATTATTGTCATCGCTAGAATGGGCAAATTAGGTGATCTTGGCGATTTTTGGGCAGATTAGGTGATCTTGGCGATTTTGTTTTTGTGAGGTTTTTAAAAAAACCTCAAATCATAACGACCCAATTTTCTGGTGCCACTATCTGCGTCCTAGGTCAATATAGACAGTCAAGATTATCTTTTCGATGATTCAAGGGTCCAAATTCAGTTTACTTTAAGTATGCAAGAGTCATCCCAAAAGAGGCATGTGAGAATAGAGAGAAACAGAGAGAGACAGTCATGAGAGGAGGAGAAGAAGAAGAGGAAGAAGATGAAGTTATGCTTCAACTAACTCTATTTCTTGATTTTCTCCACATCATCAACATCATAGTTTGTTCTTAGCTTTTTCTCTTTATTTACTTGTAAGTTTTTCTTTGTATTTTTTCAAATTTAGAGAGTAATATAGTTGAAAGCAAATCCTAGAGGGAGGATTCAAGAGAGGAAGAACCAAGTTTGGAGGAGGAGATTGACAATATCTAAGAACACCTTTAAGCTCTTCAAAGAGGGGGAATTCTAATACTATTTGTTAGCCCAAGATTAGCTAACCCAAGATGGGGTGAATTAGGTTTTAAAAACTTTTGCAAACTTTTCATGATAAGCAAGTAAATTATGCAAGTAAAAGTAATAACAAGTAAAAATAGATAAATAGCATGCACAAGCTCAAGATAAATAAATTAAAGAGATAGGGATAGATAAATGCAAACATTATTTTTACGAGATTCAACAAACACGACGGTTTGTCTACGTCCCTGGCTCTTGGCAACCCGCTTCGAGCTTTCCACTATCGGATCAAGAGAATGGGCTTGACTGACCATTTTACACAACGAGTGATTTCTCCTTAGGCACACTCACATATTTATAATAGCTTTGAATCTGGCTCTATCACGCCTAACTCGGATTGTTTAGACTTCGGTGTCAATCTTACCTAAACCGGATTATTTATGAATCCGGTGTCAACCTCACCTCACAAATACAATTTTAGTTTTTGTTTGTTGATACATTCAACTAGAATCTCTCTTAAGAAGATGATTGATACAAGGTAAGCCTAGAGAGAATAAATGTGAAAATAAGATATAATCTAGTTTGGGTCAAGTGATTTTTGTGAAAAAATGGATTTGAAAGTTTGAATCACAAAAGATGATTGAACAACTTAAAAGTATGATTAAAGTAATGTAGGAATGTTCAAAAGTTATTTCAAGTGTTAGAAAAGTTTCTATATATAGACTTGAATGAAAACTAGCCGTTTTAGACCGTTTGATAGATAATCTGTCACTTTCGGTAGACCGAAAATGCATTTTCAGTCGACCGAAAATACTAGTCATTGGTAGTGCGGTTCTAACGATCGAATCTGAAAATTGCTGAAAATTCAGCAAGGAATCGGTAGACCGAAAATGAGAATCGGTTTGCCGAAAATACCAGAGAACATGTTTTGAATTTTATTTCAAGTCTTTTTCGATTCTTTTCAAAATTGTGACTTCTAAATTTGATTTTTAGGAAATATGGATACTATAGAAATTCATAAATCAATTTAAAAATTTGTGTAACATAAAATTCTCATTTTAATTAGAGATAAATAAGTTTGACTATATTGGTTTGAAAATTTCCAATTTTATGAAAAAATTGAGCCATTAAGATCATATTATGTGTAAACAAATATTCAAGTACAAGAACTAAGTATTTAACATTTGCTAGCTAGTCTAAGTCTTGTATTTTTGAATTTTATCTTCAAGCTCTTTTCCATAATTCATCTTGAATGTCTTGTGATCCTTTCAATTTAAATTGCTACACACTCAAGTAGATTATTAGTTCTTAATCATATGTTTGTTAGCTTCAAAATATGAGTGTAGGATTGATGATATAAAGCATGAGTCAACACTTTTTTCTCTTTGATATTTTATATTTCTTGAATTCATTGTATTAAAATGTTATTGATATCAATTTATACTACGAACTAATTTCTTTTTTATCTAGTTTTACTATGTGAACCAATCTAGTATCTTGTGTTTGCTTATTTCTCTAATCTTTCATTAATAAAATCTATTGTTGAGTTATTTATTTTTTATCTTTTGCCTATTGCTTCTATTTAATTGATAACTAAATAAATTATTGAGTGAAATTTCTATCAGCTTGGAAGATGGAGTAGAAATTTGGACTTAGGTAAAACAACATAAGATTACCTAGTATGAGGTAAGTTTGCATAAGATAGGAATATACCTATGTGACTTGTGTAACTATTTTTTAGATCTTAATCTTAGTGCACCTAGATCAATTCCTATTAGATGTAATGTGTTATCTTATCTAGGTAGATCTAATTTGCACTTAGAAAAGGCTCCTTGGTTACATTAGATTCTCGGTTAACAATTCTAGTAGATTAATTAATTTAAGAGAGAAATTGGCAAATTGTGTGCTTAAAGGATCGTTGAGGAACTAGTAAACCTATAAATTTTTCTTATTACTTTATCTTTTACTTATTTCGCATGATAATGTACTTTCCATTGTTTTATTTTTTTAAAATCTATATTTCGGTTGTTTGGATAAAGTTAGGATTGAGATAATTTTAATACTTAGCTTAGAGTTAGTAATCAATCCTCGTGGCTTCAACACTCTAACTCTTAAATCTATATTACTTGTGACCGTATGTACTTGCACGAGAGTATGTGAATTTATAGTTTTACATTCCAACCAATAGATAACTATAGTGCTACCGCATAACAAATTTGCATCTACAAAGTTGATGGAAGGGGGATTTTTGAACTTGAAAATAAAATAATGCCAAAGACATTTATATTTTGCAAATTTATACTGAATGATAAGACAAGTTTTTTTTTTTTTTTTTGATAAATACGAGCTTCTAAAGGGAATAATATTAATAAAAGCTAAAAAACTTCAATTACAGTACAAACACAGATGATTACAATTTTAAACTCCTCAAAAAATGAGGTGAAAAGTGGATCACAAATACAACAATGATAAGAATAGTGGGCTATCATAATTCTCCAAGAGAATAAAAGATAACAATGGTCACAAGCAAATTATTATCTTTAACTGCTACTGGACAATGGCAAGTAGACTATGATTCCAACATAAATGAGATCTACACCCGCTGAAATGAAAACCAACTCATCCACGTTATAGATCTAAATCAAAGAAAATAAAAAAAAAAATTCTCAGATTTAAAATTTAGTAAATGAAATTTAAAACCCACATAGATCAAAGATTGGGATGTACAAAAATCCATACAGACATAGTACTATAACTAAATCTAAATTTGGAGTTATTAAAAAATTAAAAAGAAAAAAGAAAATATACATCATCCCCGAAAGATATCAAGAAGGATAGGGGAGGAAGATGAGAGACAGGAGAAGAAGATCAAAGCACTCCTTCTCCGACTTATTGTGAAACAGACGATATAAATTTTTTGAGAGAGAAAGAAAATGATATGATAAGATTTTCAACCATACAATTTTAAAAAATATGATTTTAGTTTGAGATAAAATATCATATAACAGAGAAGAAAATGTTGTTCTGTCCGAGTGTGTTGAATTCACACGAGAAGTGTTGTGGTGGAAATGCGTCATTTTCTTTTTAAAATCATATTTATGGGGCTACTAAAAGAAAAACACTTGCATGTGAATCCACATTGCTCAGGTTACATTTCACTTTTTGTTTATTGAAGATTGTTTTCAATTGGCCTTTTGGTCTCATTGGTCCTCAACTTTTAGATATTTTGGCAAATTGGTCCTTAACATTACGAAGTCTTTGCATATTCATCCTTCCGCCTAATTCGTTCGTCATGTTGTCACACTGTTGAGTATATGTGCTTGTCTTGAGGGCTATCTAATGGAATTTGAAATATTTCACTAAACATCGATTAAAAACTTCTCAAGAAAAAGACGCCATGGTTGTTGTCGTGCTGCACCAGGACCTCAATGCAGAGCATCGACTCTCTCCCCTTAGAGCCCAAAAGGAATTGAATCGGCACAGAAAATTGAAGAAAACCAATTATTGATCCCTCGATCTCGCTTTAATTATCCACTTACTACCATTAATGTTAACAAGTCCTCTATAAAGGTTTAATTTTATATATACTAAAAGTGACAATAAGAGGCCCAAAACTATTCATTCATGCTCAAATACATAAAACTATTATTTTTTTAATATTATCTTCTTACCTTATATTTCTCGAATATCAAAATCAAAAATTCATTTTCATTCATTCTTATAATTTTCAAACAATCAAAAGTGCCCACAATGAAGAAAAAAAAAGTCCATTTTTCTAAACCCAAAAAGCATAAGAATCAATTGAATATTCTAAATGATCATGATCCAAATTTCGGTAAACTAACACAAAAAAAATGCACAAGATTGAAGACCTGCATGTAGAAAATTGCAAATTATTTATTTCAAAGCTCATATTCTTTCCATCCACTCATTGCAATCCCCTAAAAGAAAATTATACTCTTAGGCCACTTTGGAATGCAAGAGAAAGATGGGATTGGATTGAATTAAATTAATCCCATATTTGGTGCATGTATATGAGAGAGATTGGATTGGATTAAAATAATCTACTCCAAAAATAATCCCCTTAGAAGGGGATAATCTTATCCTCTTGAGAATTTGGGATTGGAAGAGATTATGAATTTGATCAAAAATAATAGAATGTTTTTGAAGTAGTAATAAATGGTACTTTCGAAATTAACTTTTCAAAGTGGTAAAACCAGAAATAGTATTTTTCAAAATATTTTTTTATAAGTGGTATTTTTGCAAATAATTTTACAAAAAAAGTGCCATTTTCCAAAAATAAGTTTTAAAAGTGGTAATTTTCAAAATATTATATTTTTTTAAAAGTTGTATTTTTAAAATATTTTTTAAAAAGTGGTATTTTTAGAAATAAGTTTTTAAAAATAATATTTTTACAAAATTAATTTCTAAAAATAATACATTTCTAAATTAATTTTTAAAAGTGATATTTTTCTAAACAATCAAACCTCAAAATTGGTTATTTACCTAAAATTATGAAACACACCTATTTTAACAAAAAATAGCATACTAAACATAGCTATGAAAGACACCTATTTTAACAAAAAGTAGCACACCAAACATAGGATAGGATTGGACTATAATTCCATCTTATCCTATCCTAGCCTATCTTATCCAATCCAATTCTTTAAAATAGTCAAATCCAATTTTATCCCATCTGCATAACAACGAAGCCTTAACAATTACACAAACTTAAATTAAAATACTCTTGGAAACTTGAGCGGACGGGGAGGCAACGAAGACCTAGATTGCAACTTGTTCTAAGCTCAAGATAAATCAAGATCTACTAATTTGTGAATCTCACTACCCACAATACAGACACAGAGAAAAAAAAAAAAAGCATATATACATGCAGTATGCTCGTAAGGGAAAAAGGGGTACAAAATAGTACAGTTTTTCAAGAGTTTTGGCAATCAAAAATGCAATAATTGGGTTACAAGTTGAGTGGAGGAGTTGTCGGTAGGTGCTGGCTAGATTTTCAGTGGTGTGTGGCCGGAGAAGAAGAGGGGGAGTGAAAATTGGAGAGGAAAGAGAGTGTCAGAGAAAAAGAAAAGACCCTTTTTTTTTTTATAAAAAAAAAACTTTTGAATTTAAATTTTTATTCCTAAAATGACCTTATAAAATTAGTCACATATTTGTCATGTGCCATTTTAACAGAAAAACTGGACGGAATGTGGCTCCAAGGGTACCTTTGCACCTGAACAAAAAGGTTGAGGATTTATTTTCTAAAAACCAAGACACCCAAAGTTGGAGACCAATAATGCCAAAAAGCCTCTTCAATTAAAAAGAAATTATGCCACTATTAAATTAAAGTTAGAGGCAACTTTTAAAAATTTCATATTACGTGGCAAAGTTAGACAAATTTTTTTTTTTCTTGAAGGAAAAAGTTAGATAATTTTTTAGGACTTTTATTGTAGATAGAAGGGGTATATTAGCCATCTGATTGACATCATATACTAGAAAAAGATAAAATGATGCATAATTGGAATTGTAGCTTTTACCACATTGTATTAGTATTATTTTTAATGTGGGCTTATGTTTAATTCAGCTGTATAATTTAATAGACCCATGTTTATAAGGTTTATTGGCACATTTGATCTTTTAACTATGTAAGATGTGACGATTTGATCATGTGGTTTCAATTTTGGCAATTAAATCCCTAAACTAAGGGATTAGTAGCAATTAAGTCTAAATTGGAAACTTAAATTACTAATGGAATTGACATATGCAACGCATGTGAGAACTATAAAAAAGTGTTAAAAAATCAAAAAACAAAGAGAAAGTGTTAAAGATGAGGAAGATAAGCGTGGAATAACGACAGCGACTCAATTATAAGTATGCGACAAAGATTCATTATATTTCCCCAAAAATTCCTTTTTGATGATGGGCTTTCAATTTTCCTTCTATTTGTCACTTGAGGGTATTTACTTCCTTTTTGTTATCGAGAGCTAGTGAGATGAAAAATTCTACATCTCGTTTCTGCTGCAATATTTTGATTTTTCTTTCTTTTTTGGAAAATCCCAATATAAAGATTCTTACCCTTGTAATAATTTTTTTGGGCGTTAGTGCTATTTTGCGGACTTCTCCTTTGCCAAAATCTTCCTCATTAAGGATGGTGAGAATGATTTGGTAGATGTGGATGTTAATAGCCTATTGCAATAGATAAAGAAACTGGGTGTGGGTCTAGAAAGTAATTAAAATGGGGTCTCTGTCTCTCTAAGCTTTTATCGGATGAAAAATAATGCCATTGATAAAAATAATAATTAAATCAAGAAGTGCTAAAGTATTCAGAATCAATGGAATGCAAAATATGGAACTTGAGAAGGTGATAGCTATTCCTACCAGCTTTGCAATTATATTAGCTGAATCCAAGACAGACTCCTCAATAAGCATGTTTGTTTGCGGTACCTGGTTAGCTTTATTTGAATTTTTCAATTGATTTTTTTGGTATTTGGAATTTCTCAGTTCTTCTTTTTTTGGGTTTTGCAAGAACTAAAGAACACTTTTCTTTTTTTTTTTTTTGGCCAACTGGGGCTAGCTCAGTTGGTCCAAAGTTTGAGAGTTGTACGTGTGTTTGGGGGGTCAGGGGTTCAAACCTTGGTAATGTGTGTGTGTCATTTTCCTTTAATTTGTAGTAAGTGGTGGTCATTAGTTAAGTCCCACTTTTTAAAAAAAAAAAAATTTTTTTTTTTTTCTAAATCTTGCATGATCTGCACGTGTCAATTCCCTGAGCAAATTAGCGTCAGTTTCCAACTTGGACTTAATTGATATCAATTCCCTAATTTAGGGATTTAATAGCCAAAATTAACCGCAATGACCAAATCATCACATGCTACATAGTCAATGGACCAAAGATCACGATGCCATCGTGATCTTTGGATTTGAAGGAATTCCAAGTTCTTCTATGTGTGTAGTAGCAAATTTTTGAGTGTGTATACAATCTGACTATATATATTGCTATTTTTAAATTTTTTTTTCAATATATGAGAATTATAATTGAATTTGAAAGGTTATTTTTATATTCTGTGCATCTAGATTGGATCTATATTTTGGAAATGAGGTTATAATACTCATATCAAACTTCATTATGGCTTTTAAGAAATTTTTATTTCATCTTAAAAATATCTGCTCAGAAGTTGAGATTGTATTTGGTTTATTGAATAGAATTAGAATGATAATAGGAATCGTAATTGAATGGAATAAGAATAGAATTAATATTTTATTGTTTAGTTGAAATTTGGAATCAATATTGGAATAAGAATTATTTTGTTTGATTTTTTTTTTTTGATAAGAATTACTTTGTTTGATTAAACACTAGAATGAAATGAAATTGTATTATAATGACCAAAATACCTATATTCTTAAAATTCAATATATTTTTCTTTAGGACAAACAGGATAAAGTGATATTTTTAGAAATTTATTATCTGAAATGAAAATTCTATAACTCAATGTCAAACCAAATAATAGAATGTGTCTTTCGTTGGAATCTATTACGCATCCTAGTAGATATATTTGGCAATTGCAACCAGTGAAGGCTTGAAGTTGAACCAACAAAGAACTGGGGTAACTTTTTTTTTTTTTTTAATTAACTTGCTTGCCGATCTCGTTTGTAAACGGGCCTAACGTTTTTTTCTTCTTCTTCTTTTATTTTTATTTTTTTATTCTAGAGTTATATATGGTACAAACAATTCTTTTATTTTTATTTTTTTATTCTAGAGTTATATATGGTACAAACAACTCTACACTAAACCTGATATTATAACCAATTAAATACTCTAGATTTAGCAAATGTCTTTTTTCTTTTTCTTTTATATATATATATAAAAACGTTTTGGTGATATTCCAAACGACAGCGTTTGTTCATCTCTTTGTTTTGCCCTCGACTCTTTAGAGCTTCTGTGTGTGTTTCCTGAAGCTTCGTAATGGCAACAGAAAATCCCGTAAATTGAAGCGCTCGAGTATTGAATTTCTAATCAAGAAAAAGCTTGCGATATGAGTGCAGGTTCTCTCTCGTACCCCTGTTTGTTTGCTTAGAAAATTTAGGAAAAGGAAAACCAAAAAAAAAAAAAAGGGTAAAATTATTATCATTCCCAAGTCTTCTTTTGCATATAATTATCGCTGTCGTTACTGTTGTTAGTAGTTGATACTTCGAAATAGAAGAAGAACTCATTCGAGTAGATTTTCTGGAAGTTATTCTTTGAGAATGGATTTGTGTTTCGGCCCCAAATAATGGAAATTGCATAACTTAAAAATCTTCATATTTGACTACGATTTTTTTTTCAATAAAATTTGGTTGTATGTTCTTGATTTGATTGTCAGAGGAAAAGTTTCATCTTGAATGCTGCTGGGTTGGTCTCAGAATTTGTGTACATGAAACAAAATAGTACATATTGTTGTTAATTGTCCCCTTTCTAAACCACTGAGCTTTTATGAGACCAAAGAACGAATCTTTTTCATTACTAAGAGACTACAGGATTCGAAAGCTTTCACTTTTATTAGAGAAAAAGGGGTTTCTTACGGTCGTTTGTGTTGCTGAAAAGGACGATTCTTGATTGAATAATTGGTTGCTAGATTTGTTGCTCATGAGGATCATGAGACATTTTATTTTTTGAACTTGTTCCCCTGCTAAACTCTACAATCGTTGGGAGATGAAACTCTAGCATATTGCAATGTACGTTCCCTTCCCATGAGTAATCAAATTCTGAACATAGATCTACCTAACCTTCATGGGTTGGATCATCAAACAGTTTGATGATTGTTTTCTTCTTCATTTTTTAACTTGATTCATTTGAGATCACCAAATTCGTATTTGATTTCCGAACTAAAAATTAGAATTTTCTTTTAGAAAAAAAATTTGGAGTGGAGTAATGTGAAGATTAGATGAGATTTAGATACGTATGTATAATGTTTATGTGTTATTTCTGGTAGGGGGTGCCTTTGGTGGAAATAGGGGACTGAGACCAGTACCTCCTGAGAAAGGAGTCTTCCCTTTGGATCATATGCACTTGTGCGACCTGGTAATTTGACCCTGAGCATTCCAATCACAATCCAATTTGTATATTTTACGTATAAAGCGTCAAAAACCGGAAGGAATTCTTCCAGCTGGTATCTCTTACCGTTGTTTCAATGCGATAATTTCTGGTTATCGCTTACCTTGTTTCTTTTATATTCTTATTTATTTACTTTTTTCAGGAGAAGAAAGAATATCTCAGTTGCCTCAAATCTTTTGGCCATCAATCTGACAAATGCAGAAGCTTCTCAAAAAAATATCTCCAATGTCGTATGGAGAAGTGAGTTTTGTGCCTCTAGTGTATATTAATACTATGCTTATACTTCATAGTGAGTTGTATATCCTACACACTGTTGTTTTAATTTCATGGTTAATAAAGTTGCTAAGCACTACCTTAATTACTAAAATCTTTGACGACTCCAAAAATTTGCTTTAGAAACTTATGTAATGGATGTCGAACCTTCATGTTTTCCCTGATTTTCGGCAGTTGTATCAGACTTGTTGCAATTATATATCATGATCATTCCTCTGAATCTTTCAGGAATTTGATGGCTAAACAAGACATGTCTGAACTTGGATTTGGAAAGGAAACTGACATAGAAGGGTCCGAAGATAAAGATAGTAAGAGGATTGATGATCAAAGCTGAATTAGTGGTCGATGTTGAATGTCAATACGCGGGTGTTTCACCGAATTATATCTTGAAGTTGAGTGGTGTACTCCTATTATGGAATGACATGCAATGTAAAGAACACATGACGTTTTGTTCTATGTTTTATGAAGAGGTTTGTAGCTTTTACACATCATTTTAGGTTTAAGCAGAGGAAAAATCAAAATATTCTCTCAACCAACTTAAAGTTAGGATTCCTTGTTTCTTAAAATTCTCATTAACAAGCTTAAGCCTCAAATCTTTATGTTCATCTACTTTTCCATATTTTCATTTCCTCTTGGAAGGAGAAATCAATAGAAGAATGAAAAGTCCTTCATTAAATGCAGCTCCATGCCTCTCACTCTGCCCAAATTGTGATCTTTAATTCATTAGTTACAACTCCATGATGCCTCATACCTCTTATTCTGCACACGTTATGATTTTGAAGGACCTGCCACTGCCGACCTCTTAGTTCGGAAAACATGAGATGAGAACATTTCATTCGTTTTCTCACAAAGTCATGTTGTTACAAACCAGCGATGCCTTTCCTAGTTATAAAGCAATTATGGGGCTGTGCGAGCAAAGGTCACATTCTGCAATGAGACCTTGTTGTCTCACGGAAATAGAGGATTGTGACCGTTTAGTCATAATCTCACGGGAATGGAGAACAGTGATTGGTTCAAACTGAAACACAACTCAAATAATTGTGCGCTCTAGCCTCTAGAGAATAACTAAAAACTGTTAACAAGGTGTCGATCATAAAAGAATTAATTACTCCAAAGGGCAACAGCTCCTGTTACTTCATTCTTAAGTTTCGGTTCTGTTCTGTTCTGTAAGGAAGATGGTCAACGAAGTTTGTAGTAATCATAAGCTCCTATCAGTACAAGCTGTCCAAGAACTTGGAAGCAAGACGGCTGGCGGGAGATAAACCCTAGGACACACTAGTAAATATATCCATTTTTATACATACATTAACTTATTATCCATTTCCAACTCTTCTTTATTTATTTATTTATCTATATATTAAATTAATATAATCTGTGTCTTTCTCTCTCTAAGACGTCTGTGTGCGCCTCGATGGGTACGCTCAAAAGCTCTTGTGTTTGCGACTTAAATGGCTCCCATTTCCTTTGGTCTTCTCTCCTTTTCGGTCTTTTATGGCTTTCCATTTGTCTCTGCAAATTACCCATTTCTACAACTCGTAAGCTCTCTCTCTCTCACTCTGCTCTTCTCTTCTTTGGCTCTGCTTAGTGACTTCCTCTCACTTTGTAGGAGTGATTTTGATAAGTCTCAATGATATTGAGATTTACATACATACACACACACACACACACACACACTGGCTTGATTGGTAAATGAAAGGGCAGGCAACTATTTAGATGCTAATCTTTTAGCTTTAATAACTACACTTGTTACTCTTGTGGTATTTATTATTGTTTTCGTAATAAATCAACTGGGTCTTTTTTCTTTTTGGTGGGGTTTATGCAATTCTGAACTTGAAATTGTTGCTTGATATCTAGATTAATTTTTGTGTATTGAAAAAATTAATAAGCATTTTTCAATTGAAGCAAGCCTATTAAAAATCTGTATTCTTTTTGGAATTTTACCTCAGTCTGTTTTCTTTTTAGTAATTAATATCTTCTTTTTGTTGCTTGTTTTTAATTAAATCTTTCTTAACAACTAAATTGTGGCAATAATTCCTTTTGGAATTTTGGTGATTAGTTAATAAGAACTTTGTGTGGGTGGCAGAAAATGTATGAGATCAGAGAACAATCAAAGAAAATCAGCTAAGGCATCTCAAGCTTCAAGTTGCAAATCAAAGGAACAAAGAAGCTACAGCCTTGCTAGAAAAAATGTCTTCTTTGGTTTGTTGTTTAGATGTTACACTTCGTCGAGGCGGTTTTCTTCTTGTACCACATTGTCCTTCCCAGCTTCTGCTTATTTTGCTGAAGCTAATAGTGAGAGTTGTGATCCAGAGGCCAAAACTCAGTGTGATGAAATCGAGTTCAATCGGGTCGATTGTCTTGTATGGGTATTACATGAATCAGCTAGGAGCTTCTCCCTTGCAGTTGAGTCCCTCAAATTGATGGGAACTGGTCCAGAGCTTGCCATGGCATGGGTTGGAAAGGATGTACACGAATGGCATAAACGGATTTCTTACCTGGTATGAGTAATATAACAGATTACACTCCAATGACCGTGTTAATATGTTTTCTTTTTTGCATATAATACAAGTTTGCACTCTTTCTGACATACGGTTGCTGTTCCGCTATTCAGCCTTGAACTAGATGTGACAGTGACTTATAATCAAGTGGAAGCGAAACATCTTTGTTATGTAAATAAATTAAAGGAAATGCTGTATCATGACTGATTGATTACCATGGTTTGTCAGGTTGCTGTTTATGCTCTGTTGAAGACAGCAATTGAAGTAGAAGTTCTGCTTTCTCGTGAACGCCATTATAACAACCTTTGCCCAGTTAACGAGATGTAAGGATATCACATTTTTATAAAAAGGAAATAAGAATTAATGATATCGACGAGCTCTTAAATCCTAGAATTCTATATTTGAATCAGCTTCATAAGTAGATAGCGGTTTACTGCAGTATACCTGCATTATGCCTGCATTAAGATTTTAGACTTCTTTATACGTCAAAAACTTATTCTGTATCTGAATGCGTCCAGTTAGATATCGAAACTTTGCTTGGTAATTTATCCATTGGGTGGCCAAGAACTGTTGCACTTTTTCTCCATTTGGAGACAGATATATTGGTGATGGAATTGTACACTAGGTTTAATGTTTTGTTCTTCCATCGGTTTCAGCTTGACACCAAAGATAAATTTGGTTGGTGAGTACATTGAAAATCAGTTGAACACCAGGCATTCTAAACTGGGAGAATGGTTTAGGGTCGTTGAACTGCCGCGTGTGGCAGCATTTTTCATTCCCTTGCTGAAGAAGTGGTCCATGGAATATGCAGGAAGGTTTGCTCATATCATTTTCAGCTTTTAGTACATCACATGCCACTTGGCTTATTAGTCTTCCACAATCATTTACATGACAAATATTGGTATATACTGGATTGCTAAGTGGTTTCTAACGCATACGAGAATCATTTTCATTCTACCGTTAGGAATATAGCCTAAACACCGAGGTGTTCAGTGGTGTCGCAGGGATGGTTGTGGCTATCAGCTGCTGTGCTGCAGTGGGGAAATTGGGTTCTGGACGTACAACCTGTCCTTTGTTTACATTTTCAACAGAGGATGTAATGATAGAATTCATGGATCTCGCGCACAGCCTTGTGTCAGTGGAAAAATTGCACCAATTAGCTACTGAGGCAGGATTTGAATTGGATTTCCTGTCCCATTTTGGTACAAAGGTTCTTCAAAGTAAGAAAAGCGAAGAGCTAGAATTTTGGATTGGGTTGGCTCAGAAGAAACTCTCAATAGCATTCCACAAAGAAACGGTGATTTCAACAGGGCGGACTTTCCCCGACAAGGTTAACTATCAAATCATCTTCGCAGTATTCTAGAGTCTCAAAAACCTAACACAATGGTCAATTTGGCCTTTGTTTTTTCCGTAGGATTTTTTTTAAGACAGGTAGTTGAAAACGTTTTATTCAATAACGAAATAATTAGTATTGATAGGTTCAAGCAGATACTTTGGCCACTTTAGGACTTTTTGCATATCTTGGAAGAAGGACTAGATTATTCTTATCTAAAATGGGCATAAAGGATCTTGATGAGCCAGTTAGGGACTTGCTCAGGTAATTAAATTATCACCATCTCTATAGCTACTTTTGAATGTATCAACAATTAAAGTAACTGTCAGATTTCAATGGTTTTCCTGCAGCTACTTGGAGTGCGGCAGCATTTTTATCTATCAAGAATTTTCGTACATATCCATGTACCAATCCTTCATGGAGGTGCGTTTCTACTGTCCTTTTAAATAGATAAAATGCAAACATCCTAACCTTAAAAATCTCTACAGGTAGTGACAGGGGAAATTGGATGGCTTGATTTTTATGCTTCATTTCCTTCAGTATGCAGTCAAGAGAGACGAAGATCCAAGCAACATGCCCTCCAAGCAGAGACAGAGATTGTTCTCTCTACAGTTTTTGCTACATGCTATGATGTTGTCTCTGGATTTGCTCACTTTACTCGTTCAACTCAACAGCTCTTAGGCACTGATTTGCTGTCATTCTTGCTGCAGAGGTAGCTAATGCAGAATCATTTTATTGCGGAGATCTATATGCTAAATAGTCTGTTTCTACTTCAAGTGTCCTATCAGCTTTTAATTTAGGTTTCATCAATTTTTCAGTCAGACCCTGTTAGCCTTTTGTTTGGAAGACAACTGGGCTGTTTATGGTAAATCAAGGTATTTTCTCTCTTTTTATTCTTATGGTTCTCAGATTTTGAATAGCTACCGTTCACCGTAGGTGATTGAAATAATTGTGCTTGTTTTGAACAGTGTCCATGATCCAGCACTATCGTCAATGAAAGCCATAGGTACAACCAAGGCATCTCTAACCATGGAGTCTCAACAAAACCCAAGTAACTTCATTATGGCAGGGCGTCCAAATAAAGAGTCTCAGCATGATTTTAAACTAAGAAAGGTAAGGCTTTCGCATGAAATCTCCTATAATGTCATTAGTATTTTTCAGACTGTGCCCACTGTTAGTGGCAGGTTAATGGCTCACTGGAAACTGGAACCGGAACGGTGAACCCTACAGAGGAGAGCTCTACTGCAAAACCAAATCCTATACATAAGAGTTTACTCAAAAAGTACAGCATCAAGTTGGCATCTGCAAGCTCTGTAAGGCCAATAGTTCCCCAGTCCCGAATATTTTGGACAGATTTGGATAAACTTCAGATGCTTATATTCCAAATTGAATTGTTTTAAGGATGTATGGATGGGCACTCAGTTGCTTTTTGTGGACATTATGATTGCTTTGGAGCTGTTCTTCAAACAGTTGCGCGGATACAAGGTTACAAGGAGAGAGCGACATACATTGAAAAGAACGCTCAATGACATTGCCTCACTTGTACCAGTTACAATTCTAATGTTGCTTCCTGTAAGCCCTCCTTCTAACCGAGTTTATGTGTCAAAATTGCCTTGCTTTGGTGAGAAACAGAACTTTTATACAGCCCTTGCTAGTGGCATTGGCTAATATGAGGCTATTGTTACAGAATTTGATTTTCTTCCTTTTTATTGTAAGGTATCTGCTGTAGGTCATGCAGCCATACTAGCGGCAATCAAAAAGTACATGCCGAGCATGGTAACTTCTACTCACTTTAGCTGGAAAATGCTAAAAGGGAATCTGCAGTGCTTAGCTCTCGCACTTTCTTTTTTGGAGTGCGACGCTAAGCAATATAGGTGCCTCATAGCTCATAGCATTGCTCACAACTTTGTCTTTTTATTCTTTTCCATTTTAATTTATTTTTCTTGCTTCTAGATCCCTTCTCCTTACTCCTCTGAGCGGCTGGATGTTGTGAAACAACTAAAGAGAACCAAGAAGATGGAAGTCAGGATACGAAGCAACCCTGAAGATCCATCCTCGAAGATTTCATGAGAACTGTTTTGTGTCTATTCAGATGCTTAACACAGTTCCTAATTTAACAAGAACCCGAGTCTGCTTTGTATTTGTGCTACTTTTTTCTTTTTCCCCGAGAAGGTACTTGTGCATAATAGTTGGAACTCATTTTTATTATGGATGCTTTGAAATGGCCTCCTCCACGACATCATTGATAAGACTTAAGAAGTAGTATGCAGCATTTGCTTCCTTTAAATCCCAAAATAAGAACGATTACTACCAACTTTCTGCAAGTCTAAAAGGTTGCTTGATCGACTATAGAAACCATATCCGGTTGAAGTTGGGATTTTTTTCAAATTTTTTTAAGAAATGGCTCCTTGTTCGTCTTTTATGCTGCTAAATTGAATCAGTTAAGACTTCCTGATCCAAAAACAAGGGTGAGCGAAACGGAACTAAATTGCCGGCGTCCGACGACTCCGACGACAAATTCGAGAGACAAACACGTTAATAAATGTTGAAAACTTAACAGCTATTAAAGGTTTTGGAGTTTCATTGTATTTTATTTTGCAATTAATAGTTTGGAGTTAATTGCCATGTTTTGTAAATTTAGTAACCTTTTTACGACAATCATCAGTCAAGCACGTACCAAAAACCCAAAAATAATAAGGAATTGCTTTCATTTCCAATTAATTTACTAATATATGTAAGAGAAGGCCAAAAATAAAAAAAAAAGTAAGTGACAAGATATACTCCACATTTTATGACGCAGCATGGTGAGGAAGAACGAAAGAACGGTGAGAAAAATATATTAGCAATTACCACCGTTGCCAAATTGAAATTGTATAAATGTATGTGGAGTAACATATAAAAAGCTAACACTTTAAGTCCTTTTCTTTCACCCACCCCGCCAACCAAAACTTTGTGTTCGGAGATATTAACCACAATTACTTCTCGTGGTCAGGAGAAGAAAATAAAGAAAATACATAACTCCTCAAAAAAAAAAAAAAAAAAAAAAAAAAAAAAAAAAAAAAAAACCACAAAAAAAAAAAAAAAAAAAAAAAAAAGAAAAAGAAGCGAAATACAGAAAACGACTCTACTTGTCTTGCAAAAAAGGAAAGATGCTGCATTAGAGGTTTAAAAAACTGAAAAGCTATATTTAACTAGACAACATTCTCTCACTCTATTTTCATCTTGAATAGTGAACACTTCACATTCATCCTCCCCCTCTTTCATCTAACACTCAGGATTTTTCAATCCTCTTATCACTTTGGAAGCAATTTACATGGAAACATGTGGGTAATATCTGCAAATGTTCCATTATTGCAAAAGAATATTCAAATTCCTCAGTTTCAAGAGAGTAACTACTTTGTTCAACATGCCTCAAAAACTCACTCAAATTGCTGAGATTCATATCCACGTGCTTAATTTAAGGAGTTAAATCAATCTCTTCGGATCACGAGCAGCTTGAAGATGGTCCTGCAAGACAAGGCATGGAAAAGAGGTTAGAGCTCTGTTTTTTTTTTTTTTTTTTAAATTTATTTTTTATTTTTTATTTTTTATTTTAATTAAATTGAACCTAAAATCGATAAGTCATAACTGTAACCCATGCATCTAAGCCATTGAAATTTTTGTACATGGCTGTTACTAAATTTAGCTTCCAAGAAAAACCCACTACTCTTTCTAGCCTTTGAGAGCCGACTACGTAATCCACATCAGTTTTCTGTAAGTACCAGGTCAAATCCTTCCTCTTTATATCAGCCACCGAAATCTAAACACCACTAAATATACTGAATGCATATGGCTAACTAACATAGAATTGATCAATGGGTCAAAGTTGCAGCACAGGGACATCGTTATTGAGGCATGACAAAAACTGCCAGTAGCCCAGAAGTCAAATGTATAAAGGATTGGAAAGGAAATTAGAAATATCATGCTTGTTCTCCCTCAGATTATTGAGCTGTCTACATAAACTAATTTCAACTTGAAAAGATCAAACATTTAGTTAAGCTCAGTGGAAGAATAAAAGTTGACATAAAATTGCTTCCACCTTCGAACATGTAATAAAATACACTGATTTTATTATAAAAACTGCTGTATAAAAATCAAGAATAAGAATCAACTTACAGAGATGAAATCGAATGCCTTTGTTTCCTCTTTCTTTGAACTGTTCACCATTGAATTAGCAGCTGGACTTGGAAACTTTGATTGGAATATGTCAGGAAGGGCCGAAGAATAACCTCCAGTTGTTCCAACACCACCAGAGTTTTGAGCAGTCAGATTCCCCATGTGTTGGAAGCTAGACATCGTTGCTAGCTGTTGTGCAAAGAGATTTCCCATGGCACCATAATTGATCTGTTGAGAAGGAAATGCTTGATTGAACATAAACCCTGGTGGTATATTATATGGCATAGCACCTTGAGGAAACATAAAATTTGCATTCATTCCTGCAGTTTGAGGACCAAGAATGCCACTCATAGCATCGTTAGAGACCTGATGACTGGGATGACTCTTTGTATCTGAGAATAAAGCTTGAGATACTGCCCCAGAAGAGGTTCCATTTTGCATCATCTTCGTTCCACTTTCATTAATGGACAAACCACCCATTAAATCCTCAACATTTTTCTTATGATTTTCCTGCCCCAGAATTCCAGAATCGGAGCCAAATATATCAAATACTTCAGGGCCATTTTTCTTTCCTGCAATGTGATTCTCAATAACCCCCTCTTTACCATCAACAGTCATCCCAGAAAAGAGATCATCTACAGGTTCTTTATTCTCATTGGTGTGAAATGAAACATCTGCAAAGGGGTCATCATCACTTTTAAGTTCAGTAGTGCCTACAACATTGCTGGAATTATCTCCAAATAAATCATCAATTAATTGCGGTGCTGGTGTTGTCAAGTTTGCGAAAATTTGGTCATTTTGCTTCTCTTCTGAATTATATGTTCCATGGAAATCATCTGAATCACCAGTGTCTATCAAGTCAGGCATCTGAACTATACTGACGGCCTCAGCCTTAAAAAGCTTTTCTGAAATACTTGCAGTAGTACCCATCTGTTCTACACCCAGGAGGCTCAAAACCTGTTAATCAAGACCCAATACTTCATTCAACCATATAACCTAACAAATCTTCTAGCCCAAAATCAAAGAGATAAAATGGAAATAATGCCTTGATAAAAAAGAGGACTAGTTGAGAGTAAGAGAATTAGGAATTTTATGTTCATCTTTTTTTATTTAAAAGAAAAAATAAAAAACAAGGACTTTTATTTAATAATGAAAGATGAAGTACAAATTAGGACTTTTATCTTATTATGACTAAGATGAACCTTATTTATGATGAAGAAAATGAATAAGAACAAAGAGAAAAAGAGTATAAAACTAACGTTCCCAATAAAGTAAAAAAAAATTGTTTCCGATCGAAATTGGGGATAAACCAATAGTATGTAAATAACATTTTTGTGACCTCTCTACCGGAAAGGAGGAAAAAATAATTGGGCCTTTCCTCAAAGGAAATGTGAAGAACAAACAGCCAATATAAAATTTACAGGAAGAAAGACAATGATAGGATAACAAATTTTCAGGAAGAAAGACAATGACAGGTTAACATAGTAACCTTTTCTATATATATTACTCAACTACATATGTAGTGACCCAAAAAATGAAAGCATTTGGATGTTCAATGCTGTCTTCGCAGACTTCATATATTAAGACTTTTTATTATTTCATTAATATGATTACCACTCCCCAAAATACTTTATACCTCTATAGCCAAATTTATTTTCCATTTCATATAAAAAAGTTTTTACCTTGTTAGCCTTTTCCCTCAATGAAGATTGGGGAGATTCCGAGCATTTCATGACGACATCTTTGTTTTCACTAAAATATGATCCAATGACTGAAAATGGCTCATCATCCTTTCTCCTCAAAATTGACTCGAGGACACAGACAGCTTTCATGCGAACCTGAAGAAAAGAGTAAAGTAAAGCATAACATAAAATTTGAAAAGAAAAAAGTGCAACTAGACAAGAAATAACCATTCAGATAATTCTAAAACAGAAAAGTGCTAAACACTGTGAGTCTGCGACCATATATGGGAATAAAAAGAATAAACCCATTATAGATTACACTACTAAACAGTAAGTATGATCTTCAACTTCATTTGTTTTGTTGTGTCCATGCATCTGATGGTTTTGTAACCACTACATATAAAGGCTTACCTGCCACAGTGGGGATTGGAGTTTTGATTCTAGAGCATGACTTAAAGCCAATGCATTTAACTTTGCAGCCTCCCCAAGAAAAATCTGAATGGCATCTCGAGTAGGTTGTAATCGTACACCTCCTGATGTTACAATAGTCTCCAACAACCGCTCCTCAGGCATCTTACTTTCAGAATGACTTGAAGAGGAATTCCCATTGGTCATTTCAGTCTGTCTTAATCCTGAATCCTGATTCCAAGGTCCACTAGCCACATTCTTTGAAAACCCAGAACTTCCTTGAGTCTCATTGCGATATTCAACTGGTTCATATTTATCCGCGTACTCGTTTTCTCTGGTCAATGATCTATGGAGAGTTGGACTCTTGTAGCTTCCATTGTCATTCTTTCTTAATGAGTTGCTTTGTGTGAAACTACTTAGACCCTGCTTGATGGATGCACTTCCAATACCAACTACCTCACTGAGAAACGATTTCTTATCTTCCGATGGCATTTCAAAGTTTGTATTTCCAAAACCTTGGATTCTTCTGTTACGATCTTCAGCAGGAGCTGGCTTATTTTCCTCTGAAAATATGGCAGTGATAGTTTCATGAGCAGTGTCTCGCACAGCTTTATTAAGTGCATCCCCTTTCAAAGGATCTAAATGCCCCTTGTAGTGAAATAACTGGCGCACAGCAACCGAATGTCTTTGCATTTCTCTCCTAAACTCCACACCAGATTTCCCCACGGCATATTTTATCAACCTAAGAGCCTGCACGAAGTTCAAGCAAAAAAGGGCATTATCATGTTTTAAAATCCAGCTTTTTGACCAACAATTTGCACATCTTATATAGGTTTTTTTACAATTTGTTTCAATTTCTGAAAATGTCTCCGGTGCAGTAACTAAATGTCCAGGCTACTTAAGCTACGGTTTAGCCTCAAAACTACGACTCCCAACTAGTTGATCCAGAAAGCGAAGGGACAGGTCAGGCAGTCTACAGATACCATCAAATGTTATGCTTTCTTTTTCTGTTCTAGGCGTGCCAATCAAGTTCAACAATGGTAAAGAATAAAGATTTACACGCGAGGTTATAATCGCATTACATAGAGGAATTAAATACATGGAACATCCAGCTAAAGTTAAGTTTTGCAACCCCATCATCAATTTCTCAATCATCTTTACATCTTAAACACCAATCCAGAAAATTCCCACTTCCAAGCTGACTAGAGCTTTTCACACATCCAGTAACCCAAAAATAAAATAAAAACAAATCCTCAAAAAAAAAAAAAAAAAAAAAACATACTTCAACTCCATTTTCCTCCATTTTCTAAACAATCAAACTTTCTGGAAACCCAATTCAGATACTTTCAGATCTATTCTATAATTCTATCCCAAGCTCAAGAGAAACCCAAAATATATAAATGCACATATATACATACATACCTTCTGCTTTACAATTGGGCTCTTATGATCGAGGCGTTTCAATATGAACTCAGAGAGCTCCTTGACAATACTGACATGGGAGGAGCGGAGAAGGTCGCAAATTTCTTCCAATTTGTAAACTGGTGTGACCTTGTCTTCATCGGAGGTAGCTCCATCGATCATCCTCGACCTCCAGTACGATTCCACAGCTCTTCGGCTCGAATCCATTATCCCCAATTCTCAAAACCCCCAAAGCCAGAAGAGCTCCAACTCTCACGATTCCCCTGATCTGAGCTCCAAACGGACCCGATCCAATTGAACCCGAATGAAAAAAGCCCAATACGGATCGGTCCGGCGATCGTTTCCACCGAGAAAAATTGATTTTGATTGAATCCGTCCTCTGCCCCTAAAAGTTGACAGTTTTGGATAATAGGGGGAGTAAATAGAATTAAAGGAAAAAGTAGGGGATCAACTGTGAATTTGGGAAGATGAAGAAGATTAAGGCTTGAAAAAGAGAGATTGTTGTTGAAGAAGAAGAAGAAGAAGGAGGAGGAGGAGGAGGAGGAGAAGAAGAGGTGGCTTCGCCCGGATACAGACGTTTGATTCGGGAAGAATGACTCTAGAGACGAGTCGGTGACTCACCCACATGTATACTTAGCGCTCACAAAATTAATAATATTATTTATTTTTTTTAATGAAAAAAATACTGATACATCATACATAGCTTTAGAAAAACTGGAAAACTGAAAAATTAGAAACTTAAAAAAAATTGTCATTATGGTGGGAACCAGGAATACCCACCACGGTTTACAAGTTACAAACAAGAATAATTTGTCCCTTGAATTTTTTATTTATTAATGTTTAGGTGGACCACATAAAGATTTTTTCGAATTGTATAGCTTTATCATTTTTCGTTAATTACATACTATTTAATTCTAATATAAATTGTTTAGTCAGATGATGGAATTGTTTCAAACGGATACAATTTTTAACGCAACGCTGATGTTTTTGGACTCTGATCATTTAGCTCATTTCAAAGAAGTGAAAAGTACTAACTTCGGCTTTTGTCATATTAATCATGTTTATTAATTGAATGACTAATAAAAGACAACAAAATTCTTACCATATTACACGTGGACGCACTAAGGTAACACGTACTAATTGAGATAAAGAACTAAATTCACATGTGGATTTTAAACGTGGAGTGTTTACACGTGGAATTCACGTACACACGTGGAGGAGTAGTTTAGGCTATAGGAAGCAGGAACTCTCTCTGTGTTGAGAAATAGACAAAATAAAATAAAATAACATAATAACAGAATCTAAATTACATTCCATTAAAAAAAAAAAAAAATCTAAGGTACATTATCAACTGAATTTTTCTTTAAAACACATCTTCCTCTTCAAACACAACACAATTATTATCACGGAATACGTTTGTCCTTCCATCTTAAAAAAAAAAGGGTTAATAAAAGAAATAAATAAATAACAGTCTATGTTGGGATCAAGAAAAAAAACTCCGGTTACAAAGTCCGGCATCATGAACATCATGTTATATCTTACTCCATCGCCATCTCTTTTTTAAATAGCAGCTTCGGATATGGAAGCACTCGTGGAAGCACAGGCAAATCTGCTACGTTAACACTCATCACGTCAAATGCTATGCACGTGCTGCGCATGTGCGTCTCATCAAATACGGGAATTTTGGGATATCTTTGGCTGAAATGGGTGAGAATTATTCTATATGCACCAGCAGAGTTCCCCACTTCTATCGCTTCCTCTGTTGTGCTGTGGTTTTTAGCCACGGCCTCCTCTAACATACCATCCTCGAAAGTCGCCTGCAAAAATCACAGAAGTAAAAGTGTGTTTGTCAGTTATAATGATCTTTTGATGACAAAACGTGTGTCTTATCAGAGTTTAATGGTAACAAAGTTACCAAGATAGCAAGCAAGCATGGAATCTACTTTCTTCTGAACCCGTTTTATATGATTCTATGTCAAACAGTCTTCTGCAAGAACTTGCCTCATGTATTAGAACAGTTGCGCCATGAGATGCTTCTACCAACTCTGGAAGGGCCTAGTGTCGCCTGAATAAACAATCTTCCACCCTGTAATCACTTTACCATCACTGTTAGTTCTCTCAGCTGCCTTCAACACAACTCCAACTGCCTGTTGGCAGTGAACGTCGGAAAACTAATTAAGGCCTCCAAACCAGAATTGCCAAGTGCTTTCTTTACGATCTTTATTATTGCAGCATTGTCAACTGGACTACTAGATTTCTTCCAATCGCTCTTTACACGGGATCCTCTAGCAAACAAAGTAGAATCAAGGTTCTGGGCCATTTGACCATTGGTGATTTTATTGCTGCCGTTGTCAGAATTAATTGGATCTCCTGTAGAAGAGTGACCCTTATTTGACTCAACAATGCCCCCAAAAGCATTCAGTGAATCTTCCGTGGTGTGCCAAGAGTCGAGGAATATCATGTCCAAATCTTCAAGTCTTTGGTATGCATCTAAGTATCTCTTCAGCTGTCTTGGTCCTACAACGAGTACTAGTTCATGAGGCTCGTCAACAAATCACGTCTAAGGGCAAGTATTCTTGCCAAGCCTGTGTGGTGATCGGTATGAATGTGAGAAATCCAAATACACATTATGTTGGTGTTTTTGCCCTAAGAGCAGAATGTAAACAATGACTTGCTAATAAATAAATATATTTGATTTTTATTTGCTTGTATATATTATTTATGATGATATAAAAATATCATAAAAATTCCGTGATTATAAAATGTGACCTTAAACTTAGTATGTATAAAAGTTATACACACAAGAGGATTAAGTTTAAGGGATATAATCTAAAATTAGTCCGTGATTAATTATTAAAGCTGGGATCTTTAGTATAAATAATCCTAGTACGGTCCATTACCATTGAGAATGGAACAGTCTTATCCGGACTGTTTATGTAGTGACATCAAATGGAGGTACTATATATAATTGAGATTATATAGGACTGGACCAGATAAATTTGAATATTCGATAACATCCGTTATAGAACAGAATACTCAAATTTATCAACTAATGATCATATATGGAATGATCTTAATCCTGAGTAATTAATAGACTCCTGTTTATATTTTTATGTCTCTTGATGTATTCGGTAACGTCTCAATTTATACTGGACCAAATCCTTATATGTTGGAGGCATGAGACTATAGATAGCTGGGAATATTAATTAACAATATGGAATCCATTCCTTCCTAACGGAAGTTAGAGAAATGATTCCCTTGAGTAATGATTTGGTACTTGAACGATAGAGCGCTCAATTTATGATTCGATCATGAATTTGTTGTTCATTAGAAAATCATGGGAACTTAAGGATAAAGAAGTAAATAGAGAGGAAAACGGATGACAAGCCAAACTCTATTTACGAATCATTTATGGAGGATTGATCTATATGTAATGATCAAATGGACAAAACTTTATGTTTGCTTTGAGTAAATTTATACTGTAACTTTTAAGAGTGCAGTTCCAGTTTTTTTAGTGGAGTAATACTGGAACTAATAAATTCGATAATTTAGTTAAAGAGTTTAATTAATTATCAAATTTATTGGAGCTTGAAATTACAAGTCCAAGGTCCCCGAACCACCTCTATTAACACTGTATTGAACATGTTACATAGTCACTTTCTTATTCTTATAATTAATTTAGAATTATTGAATTCTAATTAATTATATCACACTAAAGTTAATGTCACACATTTAATTGTTTTATGTGTCACATTATTATAAATAATAAATGTTATTATTTTTGTCTATTGAATTTTATTTGGGAAATTATGATTTGCCAAATATATTAATTCCATTACTTTATAATTTAATTATTTGAATATTTGGGGATAAAAACAAATTAGAAAATTTGATTTTTTTTTTTGGATTGTCTCAAGGTTTCACGTTTAGTGTGATGGTGAAAAACCATTAAGGAAGTTTTTTTTTAAAACTAAACGTGTAAAGTGTCAACCTTTTGTAAAATAGGTTGTTTTGTATTATTCCCAAATTAATAAATATAATCATATATATGGAATTAATTATGTAATTAAATAGATAGATAGAGAGGCATTTCATTTTAATAGGAAATATTTTTTTTACACGTTAAAATCCATGTACTATGCGTGTAAACCCTATCCTAGGAGGATGGGATTTTAATTTCCTATTTAAGTGTTATATGTTGTGATTCACATGGTTTTAAATAGTTTAAAACCTAAATTGAAATTTTTTTTACACGTTAAATTTTTCTACAGAGAAAATTCTCTCCACCCCTTGCCGTGTTTTTGAGATTTCCTTTTAAGAAAAAATTATTTTTTCTATTTGAATTGATATGGCAATTAATTAAATTAATTTGGCCAATTTTATCAAAAGAAAAATTTCTCCTATGCGTGTAAATCAAAAAGAAAAGAAGGAAATTTTTTTTAAGGTTACTACACGTTTAAAGAGAGAGAGGCCAATTGGGAGGTGTGGTTTTTAACGCAAAAAAATATTTCTCAGGCAAAGGGAATTAGTTCTAAACGTGAAAAAGTGTTTTTCATACCTCTCTAATCTCCATCCTCTTGCTATCTCATGAGTTGAGACCTATAGCAAGTTTTCCCAAAAAAATAGTGTGATAGATACAATAGGATTGTGACTATTAGGAGTCCACTCTCCTGTTCATTGGTGTCGAGGCTTGGCGAGGAAGATCGTGGTATCATAGCCAAGAGACATAATCTCATCATCAGGAAAAGAAGAAAGATACAAGAAAGGTTCGTTGTCATCTTTTTCTTTGTAACAGTTATTTTTATTCTGTGTATTAAAATAACAAAACTATATCGATTCCTAAACTCTGACGTGGGTGTAAAATTTTGAATATTACACCCACCACCTTCCGCTGCGCCATGCGATGGCAACCTACACATTAAACCTCTCACAGCATTATCAGCACCATCTACACCATATCTGTTTCACATAACCATTATATGTTAGGACATGGGAGAAAAAGAATTACCATACTGAGATGCACTTGGAAAACATGCTCAGATTTACCTTCGTTTTAGTTGTCCCAGGGTTCCTTCACCACAATCTAAAAGCAAACCCCCTTTCGTGAAAAGGTTGATATGGATAGAACTGACATTCCGATATTTGGATGGCTGAGACGATCCAGTCCCGAGAAAGACAATCTCCAAGTCATCTATTCTTATATTTTCCAAACAACTAGGAAGAATTTTTTCATTCAACAACGGCTCTTCAACCATAAATTTAACATCTTGCGTGGAACTTATTTCTCCTGTTGATCCAACGGATGCACGCCATAACTGGCTAACATGTTGAACAGCAGCTACTATATCTGGGATCTCAGAATGTAATTCATCAAAACTTTCTGCTGGCGCCATCGAACTTGGTACACAAGATCTATCCAATCCATGCTTGTCACGAGGTAGTAAAGTAAACTGTTCAAAAGACAGAAATAAGCCTTTTATTATTCAAGAAAAGAAATAGGAAACTCTAAAAAATTACTGATCTTCACCATCTTGCAGAACAAAATCTCATGCATCCAACGCAAAATATGTAATTACCTTCATCATGGGTTAACATACTGCTGACTTAATATTTGTATCCAAATTATATACTTTAAACCAAAGAAAAGGGAAAAAAGAAAACAACAAATTTCTAAATAATGAAATGGAAAGGTTTGTGGAATTTTCCCGATGGACGAGATAAAGGAGCTTATAATCAAGATTGATATTTATTATCAAAAATTTCCTAAAACTAAGCATTCTGTTAGGCAGAAAAAGTTAGTGGATAAATTACTAGCGAAATCCAAGTAAAGCAGCCATTCATACCTTCAGAAGATTTTCAGCAGCAATGCTTTCACAAAGCATTAGATCAGAATCCTGGTAAAAAAAAACCATATTAACAGCTAGATTCGTTTAAAACTTGTCTGAAAGTAACTATAACTCCTAAAGCATAAGCTTAAAAAAAAGTTATATTGAAACATTTTCACAAACCTCACTTGAAACAATGTTATTTGATGCTGAGCAACCAAGGTGCTGCTGAAGGGACCCAAAACCTGGAGCTGGAAAGAACTGGGAACATAAATAGTTAAGCCTTGCTGCAATTCTTGCACGTGATTTGAGAATTGGAATTTCCATATTATTCCTGCCAACGGCGCAAGGTCAGGTGAGTACTTCAAACACTATCCGGGAAAAAAAAATAATAGTAATAAAAGGACAAACAAAGTACTTTTCATGTCTAGCCATTATGCTGTGCTGAACCAAATCTCTTTATCCATTTCTGGTAGTTGGGCTTCCTAACTACAGATGCAGGACTTAAATGGATAATACAACTAACCACCTTAGAACCCTCACATGGTCCTGAGAAATCTGCAACAAAGCTATTGAGGTATTCCATGGACAACAACTGTTCCAAATGAGATTCTGTTGGCAGTCTACAAGGAATACAATGGGACCAGGAACAGATGGGCCCATTACATCACTTGGACAAACCTGAAAAAAATTGAGAATAAAACTTATTTTCCAAAACCGAAATGCAAAACAGATAGTAGATGTACAACATTGGCTAAGTCCTGAGTTTCATTATGTTTCTAGAACTCACCATGATATCTTGGCAATCTGACTTGACTGAATGTCCTTTTTCAAGTTGACCATACTTGGGCCCACTTTGTACTCCAAAAGCCAATGCTTTTTCTCTGTCAAATTTCCCCCTAATTTTAGTCAATTCACATACATACACTACAGATATATCACCAGGTTTTCCCGCAGATGCAACTTTGCTGCTTGGACTTGAGGGTTTTGAAACACTGTCCATCCTCTCTTCAAGAACGTTTTCTGAAACATTCTGCCTCAGGGGTACTTCATTCAAAAGCTTAGATCCTTCTGAAAAACTTGGTTGTAGAAGAATTGCTGATATTTTGATAGGATCATTATTAACACGAGCAATGGGAACTGTAAAATTACTTTGCTCAGGCATTGCAGTTACATCAGAAAGTGAAGGTCCAAAGATACGTGTGTGAACCATAAAAGCATTTGAAACAAAAGACCTCATTGCATCAACTACATACTTCAGAACCGGTGGGCCCAATACCTCAACCTTCAGAATATGAGCAACTACAAATTAAGTCATAAAGAGGACATCTTTATCAATCTTAAATTATATTTAAGATAGAGCAAAGAAGCGACAAGATAAGTGATGTAGAACAAGAGTGAAGATTTAGAAAAGATGAGAGAAAGAAGAGAAAGAGAGGAATTTAAGAAGAATTTAGAGAAGAAGAGGAAGAACTTTAGAGAGAGAAGAAGAATATTAGAGAGAGA
>JXTC01000104.1:736569-762135 GCA_002914845.1 Trema orientale
AATAATTAAATAAAATATAATTATATAAACCTAAAATAGTCTAATTAATAATAATCATATAGATTCGTAATATAGCTTATTCATATTCCTCATCAATAAGCTTCAAGAACATTTTTATGAAACTTAAATTTAAGAGAGAGCAAAGAAGTGAAAAGATAAGCATGAAGCCAATCTGATACTCACAGACATTCCTTCTCCCATGCCAGTCAAAGTCAAAAGCAAACCTACAAAACAATGCCGAGCATTTTAATTGTCAGCAACAATCACTTTTCAAATAACCATTCGAGGTAGTTAAAGAACAGCTTCCTAACTGGCACATCAAGAAACAAACCTGGAAGACCACCTGCAGTCTCTGAGCATACACGAGAGAGAAATATGTGATTTAACTGCAAAAGATCAAGATCATCAATGAGTTCCCCCACAATATAACTGACCATCTTGATTGCAGACAAAGAGAATTCGAGATATAAGTTGTCAACTTGATGACTGGGTGAACTTTCACATATCTCACACCTTTGACAACTTGATCTTATGCTCTGTCAATACCTTTGTAAACCCTGCAACAAGAATTATATGTTAAGAGACATAAATAGATCTGAAGGGGCCTTCGTGAAATATAAGGAGCAGAAGAACATCTGCCCCCCGGGATATGCTGCAGAATAACTGGTCATTTGACAAATGCCAAAAAGAGGTTCGTTCATTGAATACTCATTTGAAGGCAAATAGTCAAAAACTATTCATGCATTCCATGTATATTGTTTTCTTAACTAGCTTAAAAGGCTATTAGAACAAATCAAATGATAATAGCGTCCTACCAATTGCAGCATGTCACCCCATGAAATCTGCCAATGAAGGTTACAGTTTCCGTATAGAGGACAAAACCTATAATACAACAGCTCATCAATGTTTAATAAAAATCCCTCTTTTAAGTCATAAAATGAAGATTAACAAACTTGAATAACTGAAGTGGGAACTTTAATATACATGCTAAGTAAACATTTGTCATTATTATACAATGCCGCAATTTTACCAAATACAAAATGAATCAAAGCAGAAAAACGGATCTTTATCTTTTGCATAATGAGTCTGTCCAGAAGACTAACCTCTCCAGCATTAAATATAAATCTCTGCCTGTCAAAGAAAAGCAACACCGAAGGTGATGTATCGTGAGTGTCCATTCCAGTCCCCAGTATCTGCAGTGAGTAAACATGGGATTGAACGAATAATATCTTAGCTGTATTCTCAAGAGTAAAGCACGAATATGAATCACACTAGTCTTTTAGTAACTGTGGCTAAAACAAAACCAAGGAAGCACACTTCGTGAAGAGATCCTTAACAAGAAGGCATAAATAAACTCAAATATTACAAAATTAAAACGCTTTACTCAAGCGCTTCTCATCAATGTTGATGATAAATCCCGCTTCATCGCAAAAAACAAACACACTGAGATAGGGTACACAAAAACAATTTAGAAAAAAAAAAAAAAAAAAAAAAAACCTAAATATACCAACCTGCACATATGATACGGTGTTGGAAGAATTGAGGTTGCACTCTTTCAAAGGAAGAGTCTTCTTACGCTTATCGTTGTTATCCAAACCCTCAGCCCTTCTTTTGTTGAACCTAACAGACACATTCTTCTTCTTCTTCTTCTCCTCCTCCATCCCTGCTTGCTTCTCCTCTCTCTGAAACTGCAACTGCAACTGTAACTGTAACTGTAACTGTTTCTGCGAGGAGGGCCGGGTTTGGGGGGTGTAAAACGGTGTCGTCCCTGAGAGGAGGAAGCAAGAGCAGTGGAGGAGTATGATGCTACGTGACACTGTTTTAAGGGTCTTGGCAGGGACGCGGCAACCCATTAAGACCCAAAACCGACGCGGGCGTGGATTTTTATTTTATTTTTGGATTTAAAAAATAAATAAAACAAAGACATGATTTGCCTTTTTGCGAAAAACCCACCCACTTGTGTTAATATCATATTAAAGTTTTACTGTCAAATCCCACGTACGGTGAAATTAGGGTTTAAAATTATTAAAGAAATATTTTTATTTTTAAAATTGTTGACTAGTATTAATAGAATTAGCTAGAAGACAAATCACTAATAAGTAATTTGTAACTTCATATAATATAGATATGGATCAGGTGAGATTTTATAGAAAAACACAAGTTAAAAATTTTATTTGATAATAGTAAAAATCCGTGGAATTCTTTTGGAGGTTCGAGTTGGAATCCAGATTTTAGAGGAAAAAAAATTGTGAGGAAAAAGTTATGAAAAAATTATGAGGAAAATAGTTGTGTTAAAAGTTTATAGAACTTTTAGTTTTATTAATTAATGTGTCAAAATTTTATATAATAAAAAAAGGTAAACTGCAAAAAAAATATTTGACTCCTAAGATTTGGGTGTTATGCAATTTAAACCCTAAAGTTTGGACTCTAAGTTGACTTTTTGAATAACTTTAACTGATAAAAGACAGTAATATCCTCAAAATTAATGAGAATAATAATGATTAATCTAGTTTTAATGGAGGATATTATTATTATTTTTTTACTAAAATGCGTCAAAAAGTCAGTTTAGGGTATTAATTTTCAAAAATTCTTAATATTATGGTATTATTTTACAGAGTTCAAAATTCATAGTTTAAATTGCAAAACACTTAAACTTCATGGTATTTTTTTTTTTGGTTCACCCTATTAAAAAATGATATCAAATCAAACTCTTACTTTTCTTGAAAAAAGTTTTTATCGTCACTCCAAATAAGAGAAAATAGAATTCTTGAAATTTTTTTTCTTTCCCTCTAAAAATCTAAATTTCAAACGGAGCTTAAATATTTTATTTTTTTGTTTTGTTTTGTTTTTTCCCATAACTCTAGCAATTTAGGGTCCCAATATGTATGCTAATCGTGGCTAGCACAATAGGTCTACAATTCTTTAGTGTGTGTGAAAAGGTATGAAGTCTTTGTATGTAGTGTCATTTAAACTTATGATATATGTGTGAGTATGTATAAAGAAAGTTCCCAACTTTTTTGGAACAATGAATCTCACAGTTTTACTATATTCTAGTTTCGTAAAATTTGTAGCAGTATATTCTCTAAGAATAAAACTTTTAGAAAATAAATGCTTTGATATGTTTATTAGAGATGGGGAGTAGTTATTAATTATGTTAAACAAGCGACCAAATTACGTATGAGGCAATCTTTAGCATGTTTGTCCAAACAAAAATTCATGAATGCCTAAAAATTTTCTTCATAGGTTTGCATTTGTAAATAAAATGGTTTTTTTTTTAAGGGATAATAATATTTTTATACGTTTTATTTTCACTGTTCTTTAATTTATAAATTATGTTTAAGTTATTATCAACATTAATCTTTATATTTCAAATTTATAATAAATTTGTTACCCCTTGGAGTATACTTTAATATATAACGCCTAATGTTTAAAATGATATTTTAGTATGAGTAATATTATTAGACACCATATGGTGCCAACACTGTCAGTCTATTACTGACTAATTATAATTACATTTTAAGTAGGATTCATGTGAGGCCTAATCTAATAATTAATTTATATTAGGAAATACTTAGTAATCTGTAATGAAGAATAATTACACATAAAAGAGAATCATAACATTCCATATTTATTATTTTTTATTCCTCTTCATTCTTTTTTCCCTTCATTTCTTTTCACTCATTTCATTACGAATGAGTAAACGTGACCTTAATGTATAGTGCTAAATACCACGTGTCTTGTTGCATTCGGACTAGTTTGCAAAACTTTTTTTTTTTTTTTTTTTAAGTTCTAACTCTTTGTTTGCGTTAACAAGCAAGAAAATATATAAAAATAGAATTTTAAGTTATATTATCCAATCAATTTTCTTAAAAATACATTTATCCAATCAATTTTCTTAAAAATACATCTTCAAACAGTATTATGGAATGCATATTAAGGGAAGCATAATGATAAAAACTGGTAATGATTTACATTATCGGGGGCTACACACGGGGTCAAATCCTTAAAAATCCCCATACCCCAAAGAATAAAGTTAAAGAACATAAATTACACAAAGGGTGAGGAAAAATAAAATAAAATAAAAATAAAAAATAAAGCAAAAATAGAACTAATATGAGAAGAAGAAGAAACGTTACACTGTCAGGGCATCTTGAACATCATCCGACTCCTCCATCACCATCTCGTTTCTAAACAGCAGCTTCAGATATGGAAGCACTCTTGGAAGCACATGCAAATCAGCTACGTTGACACTCATCATATCAAATGCGATGCACGTGTTGCGCATGTGCGTCTCGTCAAATACAGGAATTTTGGGATATCTTTGGCTGAAATGGGTGAGAATTATTCTATATGCGCCAGCAGAGTTCCCCACTTCTATGGCTTCCTCTGTTGTGCTGTGGTTCTTTGCCACGGCCTCGTCTACCATACCCTCCTCAAAAGTCGCCTGCAAAAATCACAGAAGTAAATGAGAGTTTGTGTCAGTCACAATGATATTTTGATAACAAAATGTTTATCTCATCATGGTTTAATTGGAAACATAGTTACCAAGATCAAGCAGGCATGGAAAACTGATATTTGAACTGTTCTATATTGTTCAATAATCCTAACAAACAGTTTTATGCAAGAACTTGCCTCATGTATTAGAACAGTAGCACCATGAGATGCTTCTGCCAACTCCGGGCAGGGCCTAGTGTCGCCTGAATACACAATCTTCCACCCTGGAATCACTTTTCCGACATTATTAGTTCTCTCAGCTGCCTTCAACACAACACCAAATGCCTGTGGGCAGTGAACAACAGGAAAACTAATTAAGGCCTCCAAACCAGCATCACCGAGCACTTTCTTTAAGCTCTTCATGCCTGCGGCATTGTCAACTGGACTACCAGATCTCTTCCAATAGCTCTGCATACGGGATCCTCTAGCAAACAAAGTAGAATCGATTTTCTGGGCCATTTGCCCTTTGGTGGGTTTATTGCCATTGTTGTTGGAACTAAATTGTTCTCCGGTAGAAAATTGATTGTTGTTTGACTCAACAACACCCTCAAAAGCATTCAGTGAATCTTTTGTGGTGTGCCAACAGTCAAGGAACATCATGTCTAAATCTTCAAGTCTTTGGTATGCATCTAAATATCTCTTAAGCGGTCTCGGTCCTACAACTAGTATTGGTTCATGAGGTTCTTCCTTCAACAAATCACGTCTGAGGGCAAGTATTCTTGCCAAGCCTGTGTGGTGATCAGCATGAATGTGAGAAATCCAAATACACCTTAGCCCTCTCACGGCATTATCAGCACCATCTACACCATATCTGTCGCATAATAAGAATCATATGTTAGGACATGGGAAAGAAGAGTTATTGCACTAACATACGTTTGAAACGGCACGGAATACCTTCTTTTTAGCTGTCCCAGCGTTCCTTCACCACAATCTAAAAGCAAACCCCCTTTTGAGAAAAGATTGATATGGATAGAACTGACATTCCGATATTTGGATGGCTGAGACGATCCAGTCCCGAGAAGGACAATCTCCATGTCATCTCTTTTTATATTTTCCAAACAACTAGGAAGAGTTTTCTCATTCAACCACGGCTCTTCGACCATAAATTTACCGTCATGAGGGGAACTTATTTCTCCTGTCGATCCAATGGAAGCATGCCATAGCTGACTAACATGTTGGGTGGCCACTACTATATCTGGAATCTCAGAATGCAGTTCATCAATGATTTCTTCAGGCGCCATGGAACTTGGTACACAAGATCTATCCAATCCATGCTTGTCAAGAGGTCGCAAAGTAAACTGTTCAATAAACAGAGGAAATAGCCTCCATTATTTTTAAAAAAAAACCAAACTAGTACACACTAAAAATATGCTGATGTTCACCATTTTGTGGAATGAACTCTCATTAATCCAGTGCATAATATGTAATTAACTTCAGCATATGATTAACATACTGTTGACATAATATTTGTTTTGATATTTTATATAATTGAACAAGAAGAACAAATTTCTAAGAAATCAAATTGTAAGGTTTGTGGAATTTTCCTGATGGATGAGATAAATGAGCTTAAAGTTAAGATCATATAAATTACTGTTGTCTTCATAAAACTGAGCATTCTGATTACCAGAGACAGCAACTAGATAAATTACAAGCTAAATCAGAGTAAAGAAGCTATTCATACCTTCAGAAGATTTTCAGCAGCAATGCTTTCACAAAGCATTAGATCAGAATCCTGGTAAACATAAGCCATAATAACAGCTAAATAAAAAGTTCAAGCACACGCTTAAAAAAAGTAAAAGTTCTATTGAAATTTTGACAAACCTCACTTGAAACAATGGAGTTTGATGCTGAGGAACCAAGGTGCTTAAGGGACCAAAAACCTGGAGCTGGGAAGAACCGGGGGCAGAGATAGTTAAGCCTTGCTGCAATTCTGGCACTTGATTTGAGAATTGGAATTTCCATATTCTTCCTGTCAACAGCACAAGGTAACATAGTACCTCAAACACCTTTCGGGAATGAAAATAAAATGAAAGGATAAAAAAACAAACCTTTCATGTCCAGCCATTATGTGCTGTGCTGAACCAAATCTCTTCATCCACTTCTGGTAGATGGGACTGCTAACAACTGCTGCAGGACTTAAATGAATAATACAACTCACCACCTTAGAACTCTCAGGTTGGCCTGAGAAATCTGCAAAATAACTATTGAGGTATTCAATGGACAACAACTGTTGCAAATGAGATTCTGTAGGGCAGTCTACAAGAAACACAATTGGACCAGGAACAGAGGGGCCCAGCACATCACTTGGATGAACCTAAAAAGAAATTGAAGGAATAAAATAATTTTTAAGACATTTAATGCATAATAGATATGAGATACATAACAGCATTGGCTAAGTTCTAAGTTTCATTAAGCTTCTAGAACCCACCATGATATCTTGGCGATCTGATTTTACTGAATGTCCATCAACAAGTTGTCTATACTTTGGCCCAGGTCGAACACCAAAAGCCAGAGCTTTTTCTTTGTCAAATTTTCCCTTAATTTCAGGCAATTCACATACATACACTACAGACTTATCACCAGGCTTTACTTCTGACAATTTTGGTTCTAGAAGAATGGCTGATATTTTGACAACCTCATCATCGACAAGAACAATGGGATCTGTAGAACTGCCTTGCTGAGGCATAGAAGTTACATCAGAAGAAAGTGAAGGTCCAAAGCTCTTTGTGTTAACCATAGCAGCATTTGGGATGAAAGACCTCATGGCATCAACTAAATACTTCAGATCTGATGGGCCCCATACTTTAACCTTCAGAATATGAGCAACTACAAATTAAATTATAACTAGAGATATCAATCTGAATTAAATTTAAGATAGGGTAAAGAAGTGAATAGATACGGATGAATCCAATCTGATACTCACAGACATTCCTTCTCCCATGCCAGCCAAAGTCAACAGCAAACCTGCCAAACAATGCCGAACATTTTTAGAGGTAGCAACAATCACTCTTCAAATGATCATTTGAGGTAGTTAAAGCAGAGCGTCATAGCTAGCACATAAAGAAACAAACCTGGAATACCACCTGCAGTCTCTGAGCACACACGAGAGAGAAATATGTGATCTACCTGAAAAAGATCAAGACCATCAATGAGTTCTCCAACAATATAAAAGGACCCTTTTGATTGAAGACAGAAATTACGAGATATAATTTCAACTTAATGATTGGGTTCAGATATCTCACACCTTTGACAACTTGATCTTATGCTCTGTGCAATACCGTTGTAAACCCTGCACTAAGAACTATATGTTAATAGACAGAAAAGACCTGAAGTTATATGTTAAGAGACAGAAATGATCTGAAGGGGCCTGCATGAAACAAACGGCCGAAGAAAATCTGTCCAACAGGAAATGCTCTAAAATGTATTGAGTCATTTGATAAAGGCCAAGGAGACCTTTTAGAAGTAATTATGTTACTGGTGGTACATGTTCATATCATGGAGCTCATGTAACATAGCTTCTGGGATAATGACCATAGTGCTAATTTATGTGATTAACAACACAATAACAGCTAAGATATTGGTAGTTATGTTGGACCAACGTTCTTCAGTTAGCTATGTAATTTTATTTTTTGTTTTTATTTCCTTTTATTTTTAAGTGACCACGTTTGAAAGCGCATTTGAAAGCAAAGACTTTCCACGTACTTCGTTTACACGATTTTCTCAACTAGCTTAAAAGGCTAAGAACAAATAAAGTGATATAGCTGCATCCTACCAATTGCTACATATGACCCATTGAATCTGCCAACAAGGATTATAATAAGATTCGGTACAGAGGAAGAAACCTATACTCTCATAGCTGCTCAAGGTTTAACAAAATCCTTCTTTTGATTCATAAAATGAAGCTGACCAAGCTAGAATAACTGCAGTATGAACTTTACTGTGTGTACTAAGTATTTGTCATTATTCAATACTGCAATTTTACCAAATACAAAATGAATCAAAGCAGCAAAACTTATGTACACAGTAATGAGGTTAATTTACACAATGAACCTGTCCGGAAGACCTACCTCTCCAGCATTAAAAATAAATCTTTGCCTGTCAAAGAAAAGCAACACTGAAGGTGATGTATCATGAGTGTCCATTCCGGTCCCCAGTATCTGCAAGGAGTAAACGTGGATTGAAGTCATTAACTTAACCAACTCAAAGTTTCAACGAAAATGTCTTATAAGATCTTAGCTGTATTCTCAGAGTAAAGTAATGCACAGATATAAATTACACTGGCTTTTCAAGAACGGCAACTTAAACAAAGCTCAGGAATGCACTTTGTAAAGAGCTCCTTAACGAGATGGCACAAACTTAAAACATCACAAAACTCAAACATTTCACCTAACAGTTGATGATATCCCCGAGCTAAATCAAACAAAACCAGTATCTTTTCACTAATTTCTCAATTAACTAGATAACCCAAAATTTAAAAAAAAAAAAAAAAAAAAACCGATAAAAGCTACCTCCTTTCACTTTTATCAAATACAAGAGATGCTATGCTAAGAAGGTTAAACTCTCAGTTCGATTTGTTAATAAATTGTAGTCCTTCCCACTAAGTACGAAGAGAAGAAAAGCATAACATGAGAAACCCATCATTTCAAACACAAAATTCATACAATTATTCCTCTAATTCATCTCAAATATTAAAAACACCGAATAGTGTAGACAAAATCAACCATGAATCAAAGCCCATTACAGCTAAAACCCCACCAAAAAAAATACCTGGAAATAACAAATGGTATTGGAAGGATTAAGCGTGCGCGTTCTCAAGTGTAGAATCTTCTTGGGCTTATCGTCCTCATCTCGACCCTCAGCCCTTCTCTTGTTGAAACCAACAGAAGAGACATTATTATTATTACTATTATTATTATTATCGTTCTTCTTCTCCATCTCATCCTCCATTGGCGCTCCTCTCTCCCTGCTTTCCCTCTCTCTGAAAGTACTGCTATTTCTCCGCCCGGGACCGCGAGGTGGGTGGGGGACAAAACGGTGTCGTCTCCGAGATGAAGAGGATGAGGCAAGGGCAATGGAGGAGTAGGAGTAGGAGTATGATTTGGGTTTTGGTTTGGGAAGATAGGAGAAAGAGAGAGAGGGTTTAAGCTTAAGGGGAGAGATAAGAGGGAAGAGTAGGCGGAGGTTTGTGATATTTGGCATTCTCTCCCTCTTTTCTTTGATGCTATTGCTATTATTCTATCAGCACGGGGGTTTTAGCAGGGTGTTTGGGCTTGGGTAGCGGGAGAGAAGACAAGGTCAATTGTTTCAACCAAGTAAGTTTATTAGATTACACATAAATTTGAGCTTATGTTCTATGACAAAAGCTGGAATAGCTCAGTTGGTTAGAGCGTGTGGCTGTTAACCACAAGGTCGGAGGTTCAAGCCCTCCTTCTAGCGTAATTTACTGTTAATCTTATTTACCAAATTTTGGGTTTACCTTTTTTTGGTTTTGAGAGAGCCCACTAACGGATAAGGAAATTGGGCCAACTCAAATTGGGCCCTCTTGTTTGTCCATTCCTTAGACTCAGAATTTCAGATAAGGCAAACGAAAGTAGAGGGAACCAACCACTATCGACCATGCTGCTTTCTTTGTCTATGCTCCCGCTGAAATATCCAATGCACTAGCTTAACCACATATTCTACACTGGAAACTTTCTTGGGCTGAAGTATCCAAAAAAATGGGAACACTACAGCTCAGTTCTTTAGCTCTACTATCTTCTTCTTCTGCTTCCTCAGTCTCTTTAAAATTCTATCGCATTACCAGGTCACACATAACTTTCAAACCATCTAAGCCCCAACTCAGCTTCTCTAGAGGAAGAAAAATCAGAGCTGTTAGCACCATCCCAGATAGTGAATCCGAAGCCAAAGAACCCGAGGAACCGTCCTCGGTTGATTTTGCTTTTGTTAGTGTAAGTTTTTGGTGTAAATATAAATTTACTAATTGTGATTTAACTTCCACAAAATATTCATTGTGGATTTTGTGTTATCAGTCTGTATTACTTCCAGATGGAACTCCGGATGTGCATCTTCGAACAGCTCGCGGTGGACAGAAACTAAGGAATATAATGTTGGACGCGAACATCGATTTATATGGACCATATGTAACATCCTTATCTTATCATGACTTTGAACCTTTTTATTGGCTAATAAGTATTCATTCTGATCTGTTGGGCACTACGATTATATTGTCAATGTGAATCGTGTATTTTTACTATTTATAGCTCTTCTGCTTTGTGTTTAAATTTCCAGGATAGGCCCTTGTTAAATTGTGCAGGAGGTGGAACTTGCGCCACGTGCATGGTGGAGGTGCATATTTACTCTGATCATACCTTAATTGCTTATTAATAATGATATATTTATCAAATGTGTTAATTTATTTACCCTTATTTCTTCAATTCTTATGGTATTCGGAATTCCCTTTGGCCTTTGTTGTCACGACCCAAACCCCGGGCCAGCAGCAGAAGAGGAATTTCATAAGTGGAAATTCATAATTTATTTTAGAAAATTTTAGAAACTGCAATTCTTAAAAAAAAAACGACAACTAGTTTAAAAACGACAACTTCGATAAAAGTTTATAAAAATAGTTCAAATTGTAAATTCCCACAGTTTGTGATCACCACTAGACATAGACTGTTAATAATAGTAACAAAACATACATATGCATCACCATTGTCATCACAAGTAGGCATAATAGATAATACAGGCTAAATCCAAAGTATGAGCCTTAAATGTTATTACAATTCCAAAATGAGTTATTAAGTAGTTACCAACTACTAAACTAGAACAATCTTCCAGTCCTAGTCACTCCGTTCCGGAGTTGCCCAAGTCACACTGTACACCACCTGAGAGGGGGAAGATAAGGGGGTGAGCATTCACATGCTCAGTAGGAATTCAATTACCTATTTAGTATGAATGCAACTTTTGAAACCTGCATGGTTAGTACCTTTCCAAAATCCAATTATAAAACAAGTTTGCAAATGATCAAGAGTAATCATATATATTCAAATTCAAAATCAAAACCAAAGTCACCATGTTGTACATATCATAAATCAACCAAGTACAAGTATGAGCTCTCATCCTCTCATCACGGTCCTGTAATACCTCTTAAACAGAGGTACCCAGCATCCTGACACTACCTGGAGGTGTGTCAGCAAATCCTGCGCAGGGGCCTAGGTCTCTCACCTAGCGCTGCAGCAACTCGCCAGCGATCTAAATACCATGATGCTAAAATGGAACTCAAGTGTGTGATCCTATGGTAGGTACAACATATCATAGAGTGTGTAATAACCATGCATCAAGTATATCAAGAAATCATGCTTTAAAACTCATTTGGTATTATTCTATTATTCTGGGATTTACAAAAAATCAGGCAGCATAACGGCTGTATTTTCTCAAAACTAAAATTTTAAACCTGCATAAAAACCATACAACCAATCCCAGAACAATCCAATATATCTCAACAATTCACAAGTTCATCAAATATCCATTCAAATCATTAAAATCCATGAAAATCGAAAATTTCAAGAAGTAGGTCATAATGCATAATTTAAAACAAAATAAGTTGAAAACTTGGTAATTGAACCCCTACCTCGCCTGGATAGCTAGATTAAGCTATCGGCGCTCGTAGATTCCCCCGTTGGTCACACGGTCACTCAGAAAGTCGTTTCGGGATCCCGTGAGCTCGCTTTGAGGGGTGACTTTCCAATCGAAGCCTCAAATTGTGAAATGGAGGTCACCACTGAATTCAGAGCACCCAAAAACGTTGGGTTAGATGTATAATTCGATTAATTTGGGCCCCGGGCCCGTGGCACGCAAATCGAGGTGAAATCCCAAGCCACGTGTCTCGGATTTCGTGCCAACTCAAAACCTATTGATATTTTATATCAAAACTCGTCTCTTGACCTTACTTAGCCCAATTCCGAAGTCCAATTTCAGTTTCGAGGCCTCTAGCTCAAATTTGGGCTTAATTAGAAACTAATTAGAAAAGTTACAAAAATACCATTTTTTGAAAATATTTAGATAAATGCCACAAATTTCAGACTTGAAATTCTCTCAATCTACCCATTCATTTTCAACAAAATTTTCACCCTTCATCTTGTTTCAACCCATATTTTCATCCCCTAAAGTTTCATGAGCATTGGATGAACATAACAAAATAATTGCACACATACCAATTTTTCGTGACGAAAATGCCATAAAAACTTTTAAACGCTCACCGGAGCTTTTTGGTCGGAAATTGATGGTGGTGGAGGGTGAACCCAGGTAGGAGGAAGCTTGGGCTTCGATTTGGTGGCAGTGGGTGGCGGCCAAAGTGGCCGGAATGGCGAAAAACCGCCGCGAAATGTCGCAGTTTAGGTGCAACTTCGCACGCTGTTTGTTGCAACAGGGCGGTGCGACTGCCAGCGGTGGTGGCCGGCGTGGGTTCATCTGGCAAGGGGGAGTTGGGTGGCCGGAGCTCAGGCGATGGGTCAGCTGTGGTGGCCAGCGATTTGGAGGAAGAAGAAAGAAGGTCGAAAATGAAGAAGAAGAAGAAGAAGAGAGGGGAGAGAGAGAGAACGTGAGAAAGGGGGAGAGTTAGGGATTTGGGGACCATTTGGGGTTTTTGTGACATGTGTCACTTAATAGGCTGATGACCCAACTTCTCAAAATTATACTTTAACCCCAATTTTTGAATTTTCATTTCAATTTGGTCCTTAAAAATTCAAATTTGACTCCAAACTCAAATATTCTTCCACTTTGATCCTTGCTTCAAATTAAATTAAATTTCAGCCTTTTTTTTTTTAATTTATGAAAAGACCATCATACCCCTTAATAAAATCAAGGTTTTCACATCCTCCCCTCCCTAAGGGAATTTCGTCCCGAAATTCAGAGTACAAAGTATGAATCAAAGTACAACCTCAAGTTGAAAGTTAAACAAATGAGGATACTTTTTATACATCTCGGTCTCAAGTTCCTAAGTGGCTTCTTCTTCCTTATGTTGTTCTGAAAGAACCTTGACAAGCGGAATCTCTCTGTTACAAGGCACCTTGAGTTCTCTTCCCAGTATTCGAACTGGTTGCTCCTCATATATTACGTTCTCTTGGATAGGCACTTCCATGTACTGGATAATGTGAGATGGGTCAGGTATGTACTTCCTGAGCATTGAAACATGAAATACACTGTGTACTCGACCCAATTGCGGTGGTAGATCTAGACGATAAGCAACAGGCCCAATTCTATCAGTAATCGTGAATGGTCCAATGTACCTCGGAGCTAGCTTCCCTTTAACTCCAAACCTCGTGACTCCAGGCATTGGCGAGACTTTCAAGAATACCCTGTCAATAACGTCAAACTCTACCTCGCGTCTTGTGGGGTCTGCATAGCTTTTCTGGCGACTATGAACAACTTTAAGTCTCTCTCTGATCTTGTTAACCTTCTCAGTAGTCTCTTGTACTAGTTCTGGCCCAAGAGTAACACGCTCCTCTGCATTAGCCCAACACAAGGGTGATCTGCATTGTCTTCAATATAATACCTCATATGGAGCTATGCCAAGATTGGTTTGGTAGCTGTTGTTATAAGCAAACTCTACCAATGATAGATGATCATCTCAGCTTCCACCAAAATCCGGTATACATGAGCGAAGCATGTCCTCTAGAATCCGTATAGTTCTCTCAGATTGGCCATCTGTCTGAGGATGATGAGCTGTACTGAGATTCAGTTCTGTTCCCGAAGCTCTTTGCAAAGCTCTCCAGAACTTTGGTGTAAACCTTGGATCTCTATCAGAAACTATGCTTGATGGTACCCCATGGAATCGAACAATATTATCGATGTAGAGACGACTAAGTTTGTTGAGTGAAAAGTCAGACCTGATCGGAATGAAATGAGCAGTCTTCGTCATACGATCAATAATCACCCAAACTGCATCGTTCTTTCTCCGAGTTGTTGGTAAACTCATCACAAAATTCATTGTGATCTTATCCCATTTCCACTCCGGGATAGGTAAAGGCTGAAGTAGTCCAGCTGGCCTCTGGTGTTCTGCATTGACTTGCTGACAAGTCATACACTTAGCCACAAAAGTAGCTACATCTCGTTTCATGCCTTTCCACCAGTACTGTCTCTTCAGATCATGGTACATCTTAGTACTACCAGGATGTAATGCAAATTTAGACTTATGAGCCTCAGTTAGAATAGTCTCTCTAAGATGAGGGTCATTGGCTATAGCTAATCTTCCATTAAAAAGCACAAACCCTTCTCTATTGGTACTCCAACCATCTAACTGCTCACCATTCTGAAGTTGATTCCAGATTGCTCTCAGTTCTTGATCTTGCCACTGACTTTGTTGTGCTATTTGGAGGAGTGATGGCGTAGCCACAATGTTGCTGATACAAGCGGTTTTCCCATTTTCCCTATACTCCAAGTTGTAGTTACCAATGATAACCGAATTTTTCCAATCTTCTAGTATCAAGGAAGCAAGCATGTTATGAGACTTTCTGCTCAAAGCATCAGCTACAACGTTGGCCTTTCCAGGATGGTACTGAAGTTCGAAGTCATAGTCTTCCATATACTCAACCCATCTTCTTTGTCTCAAGTTCAAGTCTCGTTGAGTAAACAGATACTTCAGACTCTTATGATCAGAATAAATTTCAAACTCACACCATACAGATAGCATCTCCAAATCTTAAGAGCAAAAATCACAGCTGCTAACTCCAAGTCATGAGTGGGATAGTTCTTCTCATGTGGCTTTAACTGGCGGGAAGCATAAGCCACTACCTTGCCATTCTGTAGTAAAACACATCCCAATCCCGAACCAAAAGCATCGGTGTACACGACATATGGTTCATTACTGTTAGGAATAGTAAGAATAGGTGCAGTTGTCAATCTCCTCTTCAATTCCATGAAAGCTACTTCACAATCATCATTCCATGCAAACTTGACATTCTTTCTCGTCAACTTTATCAAAGGCATTGCGATTCTCAAGAAATTCTCAACAAAACGGAGGTAATAACCCGCTAGACCAAGAAAACTTCTTATCTCGGTTACACTTTTCGGTCTCTCCCATTCTAGAACAGATTCTATCTTGGAAGGGTCAACCGAAATTCCTTCATGAGATATAACATGCCTCAAGAATTTCACTTCCGTCATCCAGAAGTCACACTTCGATCTCTTGGCATAAAGTCGGTGATCTCTCAAGGTTTGAAGCACAATTCTCAAGTGCTTAGCATGTTTTTCTCGAGTTTTAGAATAGATCAAGATATCATCGATGAAGACAACTACAAACTGATCTAAATAACGCCTGAATATTCTGTTCATAAGATCCATGAACGTTGCTGGAGCATTAGTCAGACCAAACGGCATAACTAGGAACTCAAAGTGTCCATAACGAGTCCTGAATGCAGTTTTCGGTATATCCTCTTCTCGAATCTTTAACTGATGATTACCAGATCTAAGATCAATTTTGGAAAAGAATCTAGATCCACCAAGTTGATCAAACAGTTCATCGATCCTTGGTAAATGATATTTGTTCTTCACTGTTAGTTGATTCAGTCTTCTATAATCCACACAGAGCCGAAACGTTCCATCAGCTTTCTTGGCAAATAGGACAGGAGCACCCCATGGAGAGGTACTACTCCTAATGAATCCCTTTGATAAAAGATCATCTAGCTGACTTCTCAACTCAGTCATTTCTACTGGAGCCATTAGATATGCTGGAATAGAAACTGGCTGAGCCCCGGGAATCAAATCAATGCAGAACTCGATTTCCCTATCAGGTGGTAGCCCTGGTAAATCCTCGAGAAAAACGTCTGGAAATTTGCTAATCACTGATATCCAAGGGTACTGATCGGCAGTTCCAATCTCACCATCGATGGCAAATAAATTCCTATAGCACTCTAGTTTCTTCCTTCCACCTATACATGCTTAGAGAATAGGACTCAGTTTCAAAAGATTTAAATGAGCTTGGTAAACAATAGGATACCCATCCTTTGGAAAAAGAGTCATTCTTTTGTTGAAACAGTCAACAGTCGCTCGGTATTTGGAAAGCCAATCCATGCCGAGAATCGCATCAAATTGTTGCAAAGGCAACACTACCAGATCTGCTAGTAGCTTCCTACCATCAATCACAATAAGACAACTACGACAGACAGTAGAAACATCGGTAACTCCACCCATTAGGTGTTCCCAAAGTCAACACATGATCCAACACAGAATATTCTAATCCCAACATTTGTGCAAACAATATGGAGATAAAGGAATGAAAAACACTAGTATCAAATAAGACATGAGCCCAAGATGGGAAATGAGGATCATACCATTAACATCACCTCTGCCAGTGTGGTCATAAGCCTTATCTATCTCTGCAACTACATAAGCTTGACCAAAAACTTTGCCTTTTCCTTAGTTTCTACTTCCTTGGCCAGGGTGGCTGTTGCTAGTTCCTGGACCGGTACTAGCATATCCACGTCCTCCTTGGTTCCCAGAATTTTGTGGAGTCTGAAAATTCTGAGTATAGCCCTGGTTGTAGCCCAAACCTTGTGGCCTATACTGATGCTAGTACTGAGAACTATAAGGCTGCTGGTAAGGAGTGGAAGGGAATGCCTGAGACTGGGTCCGAGATTGCACTGGTCTCATCTGATTACCCCGAAAAGGAACTGAGGCACTTTGACTTCCCTGTGATCCTCCCTGAGACAATGGAGATTTTTGTTGGCGGTAGGGGCAAGCCTTCTTCTGGTGGCCTTGCTGTCCACAATTGAAGCATCCGTAAGGTCCATAACGACCTTTCCCTGAAGAACCACTACTGTTGCTACTCCTACTATTCTGAGAATTTTGCCATTGCTATTGTCCTTGGTTCTTCTTGTTCATCTTTCTCCCATTACTCTTGTTTCTCGTATGATCCCTCGTTATTGACCGATCATCAAGAAAAGCCTCAACTTTTTGGGTTGCAGCAACTAAGTCAACAAGGTTGCTAAAGGATTGTGTCACGATCTTCTCTAAGATAGCTGGCCTCAAAGCCTCCACGAACTTGACAATCTAGAGGGTAGCAGGTGCATAGGCATATTGTGTTAACTCCATAAACCGCACGTAGTACTTATTCACTGTCATGTCACCCTGCTTGAGCCGTTCATCTTCTCTAATCATAGCAGCTCTATGATAAGCATTAGCATAATGGTCTCTGAACAGTCCTTCAAAAGTATCCCAAGTCATGTCGGTCATATCCTGAGTCAACTTGACTGTCTCCCACCAACTTATGGCTCCATCAATCAGCATGTAAGTACCAAAGGTTACTTAGAACTCAGTTGGTGTTCCAATAGTAGCAAAAGTCCTCTTGATGTCTCTAAGCCATCTCTCAGCCAAGGTAGGATCAGGTCTCCCATCAAATGATGGCGGATTGAGCTTCATGAAGTCCTTGAAGAAATTAGCCTAATGGGCCTCAGGGTCTCGCTCTATCCTTAGACCCGGTAATGCTCTTAAAGCACCATACAAGTTTGCCAGAGGGTCAGGGATTTGTTGTTGTGGTAGAGGAGTCTCAGCCCTAGGCTCTTACCTCGGTATTCTTCTCCTTGGAGGCATTATAATTTAGTATTTATATGCCAAAATATTAGTGAGACAGTGATGCAAGTACTTTTGAAAAAGAAGCCACAATTTAGTCTAATGGTATCACATCCGAGGTAATTAAACCTCTGCTCTGATACCAAAAATTTTCTGTCACGACCCAGACCCCGGGCCAGTGGTAGAAGAGGAATTTCATAAGTGGAAATTCATAATTTATTTTAGAAAATTTTAGAAACTGCAATTCTTCAAAAAAAACAACAACTAGTTTAAAAACGAAAGCTTTGATAAAAGTTTATAAAAATAGTTCATATTGTAAATTCCCACAGTTTTTGATCACCACTAGACATAGACTGTTAATAATAGTAACAAAATATACATATGCATCACCATTGTCATCACAAGTACGCATAATAGATAATACAGGCTAAATCCAAAGTATGAGCCTTAAATGTTATTACAATTCTAAAATGAGTTATTAAGTAGTTACCAACTACTAAACTAGAACAATCTTCAAGTCCTAGTCACTCCGTTCCGGAGTTGCCCAAGTCACACTGTACACCACCTGAGAGGGGGAAGATAAGGGGGTGAGCATTCACATGCTCAGTAGGAATTCAATTACCTATTTAGTATGAATGCAACTTTTGAAACCTGCATGGTTAGTACCTTTCCAAAATCCAATTATAAAACAAGTTTGCAAATGATCAAGAGTAATCATATATATTCAAATTCAAAATCAAAACCAAAGTCAACATGTTGTACATATAATAAATCAACCGAGTACAAGTATGAGCGCTCATCCTCTCATCACGGTCCTGTAATACCTCTTGAACAGAGGTACCCAGCATCCTGACACTACCCGAAGGTGTGTCAGCAAATCCTGCACAGGGGCCTAGGTCTCTCACCTAGTGCTGCAGCAACTCTCCAGTGATCTAAATACCATGATGCTAAAATGGAACTCAAGTGTGTGATCCTATGGTAGGTATAACATATTATAGAGTGTGTAATAACCATGCATCAAGTATATCAAGAAATCATGCTTTAAAACTCATTTGGTATTATTCTGGGATTTACAGAAAATCGGGCAGCATAACGGCTGTACTTTCCCAAAACCAAAATTTTAAACCTGCATAAAAACCATATAACCAATCCCAGAACAATCCAATATATCTCAACAATTCACAAGTTCATCAAATATCCATTCAAATCATTAAGATCCATGAAAATTGAAAATTTCAAGAAATAGGTCATAATGCATAATTTAAAACAAAATAAGTTGAAAACTTGGTAATTGAACCCCTACCTCGCCTGGATAGCTAGGCTAAGCTATCGGCGCTCGTAGATTCTCCCGTTGGTCATCCGGTCGCTCAGAAAGTCATTTCGGGATCTCGTGAGCCCGCTTTGAAGGGTGACTTTCCAATCGAAGCCTCAAATTATGAAACGGAGATCACCACTGAATTCAGAGCACCCAAAAACGTTTGACTAGATGTATAATTCGATTAATTTGGGCCTCGGGCCTGTGGCACGTAAATCGAGGTGAAATCCCGAGCCTCGTGTCTCGGATTTCGTGCTAACTCAAAACCTATTAATGTTTTACATCAAAACTCATCTCTTGACCTTACTTAGTCCAATTCCGAAGTCCAATTTCAGTTTCGAGGCCTCTAGCTCAAATTTGGGCTTAATTAGAAACTAATTAGAAAAGTTACAAAAATACCATAATCTGAAAATATTTAGATAAACGCCACAAATTTCAGACTTGAACTTCTCTCAATCTACCCATTCATTTTCAACAAAATTTTCACCCTTCATCTTGTTTCAACCCACATTTTCATCCCCTAAAGTTTCATGAGCATTGGATGAACATAACAAAATAATTGCACACATACCAATTTTTCGTGACGAAAATGCCATAAAAACTTTTAAACGCTCACCGGAGCTTTTTGGTCGGAAATTGATGGTGGTGACGGGTGAACCTAGGTAGGAGGAAGCTTGGGCTTCGATTTGGTGGCGGTGGGTGGCGGCCAAAGTGGCCGGAATGGCGAAAAACCGCCGCGAAATGTCGCGGTTTAGGTGCAACTTCGCGCGCCGTTTTTCGCAGCACGGCGGCGCGACTGCCGGCGGTGGTGGCTGGCATGGGTTCATCCGGCAAGGGGGGAGGTGGGTGGCCGGAGCTCAGGCGATGGGTCAGCTCTGGTGGCCGGCGATTTGGAGGAAGAAGAAAGAAGGTCGAAAATGAAGAAGAAGAAGAAGAAGAAGAAGAAGAGGAAGAAGAAGTAGAAGAGCGGGGGAGAGAGGGAGAACGTGAGAAATGGGGAGAGTTAGGGATTTGGGGACCATTTGTGGTTTTTGTGACATGTGTCACTTAATAGGCTGATGACCCAGCTTCTCAAAATTTTACTTTAACCATAATTTTCGAATTTTCATTTCAATTTTGTCCTTATAAATTCAAATTTGACCCCAAACTCAAATATTCTTCCACTTTGATCCTTGCTTCAAATTAAATTAAATTTGCCTTTTTTTTTAATTTATGAAAAGACCATCATACCCCTTAATAAAATCAAGTTTTTCACATTTGGAGTACATGCTTTTGATTTGTTACAGAAAGTGCTGTAAATTATTTTTGCGTTCACTTATAAATCTTTTCATGTGTTTTGTTAGGTTGTTGAAGGAAGAGAGCTATTAAACCCTCGTACTGACAAAGAGAGGGAGAAACTTAAAAGGGTAATAATTAAAGACTTGTTCGACAATATATATCTTTTTTGTTTTTAAAAGTGAAACTGATAGAGATTATCTTAAATATCATATAGGTGGCTACAGTACAAATAATTATCTTTGTTTGATATTATTTCTCATTTAATGGCGCCATATATATGTAACACTCCTAGTTTTCAGGGGTTTTAGGACTAATGCTATGTTTGATAGGAGGGGAAAGTGAGAGGAAAGAAAAAATTGAGGGAAAAGTGAGAAAAATGAAGGTTTTTTTGGTATATGAAGGAAAATGGAAAGAAATGAAAAATAAGAGAGAAAAATAATGGTTGGTCAGAAAAAAAAATTTTCCCCCAAAAGTGGAAAGAAAAATGGAGAGAAAAGATGTTTAATAATGAGTGGGATTGAATTTATCATAGTATCTTTATACACTAATTTTAAAATAATAATAGTGTATAAAATAGTCATTTTAACATAAATTAGCTAATTTTCTTTCAACTCTACATACCAGGCAATTGAGGAAAAATACTTTCATCCTATATATTTTCATTAATTCTCTCCTATTTTTTTCCTTCTTTCCTATTTTTTTCCTCTCTACTAGACGTAGCTAAGTTTTTGGTTTGATATAATCCCCAGATGGAAAGGGTACGTTATAATCTATTATGGAAATTAAAATATAAAGACTAAAAAAAAAAGGATTTGAGAGAGAAATATAAAGAACTAAGAATAATAATTTGCCTGTGTTTGCATAATTTATTGAACTACTAACAAAGTTTTCCATGCCTAATTGCCTCTTATGGTTAAATGGCTCACATTAATTTATGGGATTCATGCAGAAACCAAAAAATTGGAGACTTGCTTGCCAAACCACGGTTGGTCAACCTGATTCCGGAGGACTGGTTTGTGATTATTCTTTTCTTGTCTTTTATGGTTTAACATATTAAAAATGGAAAAAAGAAAGAGAAAGAAAATTTTCATTGTTCTGATTTGGATTCATTTTCTTCTATGTTACAGGTTGTTGTCCAACAACTGCCTGAGTGGAAAGCTCATGAATGGACATACGAAACAGTAGACCCTTCAGAGCTTCTTTAAGACATTTTTGTCAACATGTAGATTAATTTTGTAATTATGTATATCGAGTGACATTATTTACTTCGGAAAATGAAATATTGTTACAGATTGTTGGAGATAATTTTCCAACAACAAAGATTGATAATTGTCAAGATGGGAGTGACAAATTTTCTAACTAGGATTAAAGTTTTGATCAGGTCGGGAATGACGATACTGACCTGATTAGAGTTGGCTTTGCATCAGGGACGATTTTACCTCGCAAAGGACCTCAATACTTCTTACTATAAAAATCAACCAGAGGAGAGGACATAATTCAGATTTGAAGTATAAAGAAGAGAATTGTATCCAGCTCGGCACCTTTGGGTATGCCCAAGCTGATTCCAATTCAAGGAATCAACTATGACTAGTTTGGCTCGATATTCCAGATATTCCCAAGCTGACCTACATTACAAGCAAGCCAATATGGCTGGCTCGACACCCCCGGAGTTACCAAGTCGAGCTCAATTACAAGAAAATAATTAAGGTTTGCTCGGAGTCTCCAGATGCTTCTAAGCAGAGCACAAATAATCTACTGTCTCGAACAGAGTACAGATAATCTACGCTCTTGAGCAGAGCATAAATAATTTACGTCAACAAACATTTACATGCACAGCTCGTGTCACATGCATCATCATTTTCAGGTGATTTCCTAACGTGTCTACATGTGACACCAATCTACAAGGACATGTGTCGACCATCATGAGTGATTGCATAACATGTCCATACATGGTACCAATCTACTAGGACATGTGTCGACCATCCTATGTTATGAGGACTAGCGCACCTCTATAAAAGCATCGCATTCCCAAAGATTAGGGTAAGTCACCATTCGTGCTCCAAAAAACCCTAAATCTTACTAATATTCTCTTTTCTCTCTGATATTCTCTTATCTCTTTATTTGCGCCATCATGGCCCACCGGTTTCTTGAGCGTCGAAAAATGTTTAGCAGGTACAATACCGATACCACCACCTTAGCTCACGGCGTCAGACCACTTTGCATTGCTCTCTGCGATGACCGGTTCGATCTCGACATCGATGGTGAAGTTATTCACTTCCGACACAGAGTACAAGGCGCACTAAGTTGGCACTCAGATGAAAAATTACACCAACATAGATCATTTGTGTAAGAATGAAATGTGCCAATGGGCCTCCTCTATAACTTTCAGCCTGTTAAGAGTTTAGACTTCAGATGGATGCCTAGAAATAGGCCTTATAAGGGAAAAAAAAGACATAACGAACTTAATTGTAAAAAGAATTTCTACAATAAATCTGTCACTTAAGAAAAATATCCTCATACAAATCATATGAAAAAACGATTCTCTAGGTAATGATCTCAAAAATAAAGATAGGAAATTAAGACAATAATTATTTGTCATGATCATTTTGAGCAAGAGAAAAAATATGAAATTTTTGGTGTCATGAAGATGCCAACTTGAGAACTTTCAATCTCCCCTTTGGCATTTACCCAAAAATTTCTAAAGCACCTGCAACCAAACAAACACAAACACAAATAGCCTTAAATGACAATATCAATATAGGGCATGTTTGGCATTATTTTTTATTTTCTGTTTTCAAAGTTGTGTTTTCAGAAATGAGAACAAAAATTGTTTTATAATGTTTTCAGAAAAAACAATGGGAGTTTGGCAAATATTTTCTAAAAATTATTTTTAGGGAAAAAAAATTATATGAATATAAAAAATCATATTTTTATTATAAAAAAATATATTTAGAGAGAAAAAGTCAGGAGAGAATGACAAGATTCAAATTCAAGTAAGGGAATTAGGAGAGAGAAAGTCACAAGAGAAAAGGTAATGAAAGATAATAATGAGAGAGAAAGTGATAAGAGAGAATATAAAAATAAAAAGTGTTGAGAAAGATAGAAGAAAAAAACTAATGAAAACACACAAGAGAGAGAAAGTGATAAGAATGTATGGGGATAAAAAATAAAGATAAAAAAAGTTATAAAAAACAAAGTAGCAATAAAGAATGAGGAGAGATAATATGATTTAAAATAATGAAGAGATAGAAAATAATGAGAGAGAAAGTGATAGAATAAAATAAGGAGAGAGAAAATGATGCGAGAGAATGAGGAGAGAGAAAGTGGTGAGAGAGAATTAGGAGAGAGAAAGTGATGAGAGAATATGAGGATTGAGAGAATGAAGAGAGAGAAAGTGAGGAGAGAGAGTGAGGAGAGAGAAAGTGGTTAGAGAAAGTGATGAGAGAGAATTATGAGAGAGAAAGTTACAAGAAAATGTGTATATAAAAGTCATATGAAAGAATTTTTATTTTTTTTAGGAAAAAAAAAGTTAAAAAAACACCTTGAAAACAACTTTTTGTTGTTCTCTGAATTTTCTGTTTTCTTTAACTCTGTTTTTAAAAACTGTTTTATTGGTTTGGGTTACTCGACCCCGACTCGAAACTTAAAAAAAAAGGAAAAAATATTTTACCTAGTCTAACCATAAGCCCAGTCATTTCTTCTTAGTTTGATAGCCCCCCAGCTATTTCTCCTCTCTCTGGACTCTCTCTGTCTCACTCACTCCCTCATATCAGATTCTCCTTTGCCTTATCCTACCTCTCTCTCGATCCTCAGCATAGCCCCTCTCTCACTTTCCTCCACCTCACTCACTAAAAAGCCTAAGTTTTCATTAGTCCAAAGTTTTACTTTTGTGTAGCCTAGATCAATAGAAATCACGATACCCAAATCTCCAACTTTGATTTTGGACTGATTTCCCTCTATCTTTAATATATATATATATGGTTGTCAGTTCAATAGGTATTTTTTTCAAACATCACCTATGGGTAGGTATTTTTTTTTTAGCCATTGGATTATCATCTAATAGTGATCCAACGGCTATAATGAAGTGCATGAAAAGACGTGCATCATTAATGCTCTTTCTCTCTCTTATTTTTTATAATAAAAAAATGTGCATGCTAAATTTTCATTGGTCAAATTGATACTTATGCATAGGTTAAAAAAAAAAAAAACCTACTGGATTGGTGCCCTATATATATACATGCACATATATACGCATCCCAGACCTTGTTTCGAAGCATCGCTGTAAATAACAAATCCCTCTGTACCAAGTGGTATAGTCAGGACTGGTACTGAAATTAATCTCTGTTTCAATTCTTGAAAACTCTTCTCACACTCATCAGTCCATATAAACTTGTTACTCTTCCTAGTCAACTGTGTGAGTGGCATAGCTATCTTAGAGAATCCCTCAACAAACCTTCTGTAATAACCAGCCAAACCCAGAAAACTCCTGACTAAAGTTACATTGGTAGGTCTAGACCAATTATTAACTGCCTCAACTTTGGTTGGGTCAACAGAAATCCCATCCTGAGAAACAACGTGACCAAGGAATGATACTTTTTCTAACCAGAACTCACATTTCTTAAATTTAGCATATAATTCCTTCTCTTTCAATATCTGAAGGGTGATTCTCAAATGCTCTGCATGCTCCTCTCTAGATCGTGAGTATACTAAAATATCATCGATGAATACAATAACAAACTTATCTAGGAATTCCTTAAATATCCTGTTCATCAGGTCCATAAACGCCGCTAGAGCATTGGTCAAACCAAATGGTATTACTAGAAACTCATAATGGCCATACCGAGTTCTAAAAGCAGTCTTCAGAATATCTTCCTCTCTGACTCTCAACTGATGGTAACCAGACCTCAAATCAATTT
>JXTC01000104.1:762855-786957 GCA_002914845.1 Trema orientale
CATCTGAAGCATAACCTCGCAGCTCTACGACACTCTCCAATATGATTCTTGCCACAGAGTTTGCACTGTTGTAACCCAGCAATAGTGGTCCCTTCGTCAATCTGGGGACGCTTACCTTGATCAGGTCGAGGCTGTTGAGCTGGAACTCCCTTCCTCTTCATATCTTGAGGACGTTGAAACTGAGCCTATCCTCCTCTATTTCCCGGAAAACTAGGTCTGAAACCCCTTTGCATCTCTCGAGCCTGTCTCTCTCTCCTGATCCTTTCTTCATCCAGAACATCTTTCTCTGCCTGCTCGGCATATAGTGCCCTGTCTGCAATCTGGGCAAATGGTACACCTCTAATTCCACCGGATTTCAAATCTCTCACAATAGTCTTCTTCAGACCTTGCATAAACTGATCTACCTTTAGCTCATTAATGGCAACCATGTGAGGTGCATATCGGGATAACTCATCAAATTTACGGATATATTCAGCAACAGACATCTCATCTTGCTTCAGATTGGCAAACTCAACTCTTCTACTAGCTCTCATGGCATCGGTAAAACATTTTCCATAGAACAACTCCCTAAACCTCTCCCAGGTCATAGAAGTGACATCGTGAATAGTGCTCATAGTATCCCACCAATATTCAGCATGATGTCTCAGCATAAAACTAGCACAAGGGACTTTATCTGCATCAGGTACCTTAGCATAAGCTAGCATGCGCTCAGTAGTCCTAATCCACTGCTCAGCCTGTATTGGATCAACGCCACCATCAAAAGTCAGAGGCTGGAGTTTCCTGAATTTTTCTCCAGCACTTTCACTAGCATCTTGCCTCGGTTGGGGTGGTGGTGGTGGAGGATTAGGTTGATTTTCTTGTCTCATACGCTGTTCCAGTATATTTTGTATCAAAGAAGCCAACTGTTCAACCGGATTAACACTCTGTGAAGAAGATGCACCCCAGTCGATATTATCTTGACCCCGAGTAGTCACCATACTGATATCCTAACACCCTGTATTCATAGTTCCATTTATAGCCAATAATATTCATTACCAGAATATGAATGCAATTAATATAAAATAAAATGAAATAAAATAAAATTTATAACATATATCAAATGCATATTAAACGCTTACAGAGGAGTGACACTTTCTTTCCTTCCGGACCTGTGTATATAAGCGGTCTTCAGAATCATTTTAAAACATAAGCTCTGATACCAACTGTGACATCCCCCGATCCCACACGCGTATGTAAGGATATTCGTATTAATATTTAGTGAGATCGGGAGACGCGATCCGGCTTAAAACTGATAAAATGGTGAAAATTTAAAACTTTTTAAACTTTCTGGGAGAAAACGGGAAAAGCTGCACTCATTTTGACATATAGTATAATTTATACATACAAACAAACTCATAAAGTGGACCTCTCATAAAAATATACATAATGTACACACACTCAAAACAGATTCAAAATTCTCAGTCAGGAAACCACAGCGTCAAAATGCTCATATACACAAGCCGCGGTTGGAAAGTCGGCGCTCCTCCTCTAAACTCACATATGAGCAGTATCATCTGCAATGTAAGAATATTTATGAGTATAAAACTCAGTAAGTAACAGATGCAGAGTGCACATGACAGATAACAGATAATTATATTATTGGGATTCCCGTGTATATTGTATTGCCTGACAAGACCGTGAACTGCATACTGAGCCACTCAGATAACTAATAACTAATCATCAGCCGTCGTATGGAGGTCTCGAGTCCCAAATACATCTCAAACCCCTCTGTGTACTGCAGAGGTCCTCCCCATACCGCTATCAGAGTGTTCCCAAAGGAACTAAATATATATAATGTCCCCGAAGGAACCTAATAATGTCCCCGAAGGAACCAGATAATTGGGCGCTGGCCCGCCACACCCTATTCACCAATACTCGTCAGACAATATAAATACACCACGTGTTCATGTCTCATGAAAAGCTGAATGGTAAATACATGTGTACACATACCCATAGATTCTATAACCATAAATTTCACAGATTCACATAAACAGAGAATTTCTTACATTGCAGGTGTAACGTTACTTACCTCAAAATGTAGAAAATATTGTGATAGAGAGATATAGTATCCTCTACAAGCAGGACATTCTAAGCTCCTGAAAATAACTTCTACTATCATTCTTTGAAACACGAAAGTACTAAATATAATTCAAGCTAGATTATAATTAAGTTTCAAATAAAATCCTTGAATGTTCTAGTGAGTAATCGTAAAAGAAATAGACAGAATAGCCTTAAGGGTTTAAGTGCTGTCATAAAAGAAATAGTACATTAATCTAACTTACACANGGATTTCAAAGACATGGAAATGATAGAAAAAGTAATAATTAGTAGACAAGGTAATTAATTTCATCTAGAAAACTGTGAGAAGAAAAGCTTTAAACAATACTTTCTAGTAGTTTCATATTAAACTAATTGTCCTAAACACTAGATATGTATAAGCATAAATACTCTTATCTAAGAAAGCAAGATCTCAAGATTGAAACAATACGTTAATAAACAAACAGAATGATCCAAACCCTTACCAAAAGCTAAGTGCTTAACATCTTCTCTTAGTTTCGCACGTGATGGTTTCCCTTCCTTCTATGGGAATTTAATATAAGCTCTCTCTCACTTAACAAGTATGGAGATTAAATGGTTGAGAGGAATATTCTAGACCTTAGTGCAAGCATAGACACATAAGTAGAAACAAGGTTCGGCAAGATAACCGACTTAAAAAAAACTTTTCTTTAATGATACAAGGATTAACTTCAAGCTAACAGGTTGTCATTACTTATGCCGACAAAAAAATCACTTAAAAAAATAAAAAAAATAATAATAGTAATACCAATAGTAATAATCCATCACTAGTCCTAATAAAATACTCCCACTCACATTATATTTTTATCTTCTAACAATTATAACCAATTAGAAATCAGTCTTCTATAAATCGACACTTTTCTTGTATCTGTTTATTGTATGTGAATCAAAACAAAGTGAATCTAAACTAGACCTTAGACATATACTATATAAAATAAATAATATTGCAAAACTCGACAAAATTTTCTAATTAATCCCTTAAAATAATAAGTCAAAATTGAGTTTATCCTACTGAGGATACCACACTCCTTCAAAGACAATGTCAAAAATTCATGTGCAAAATTAGGATCTTTAATGAAATTTTTTTTTTTATTAAAAAAACAACACATATAAATAGGTAATAACCATATATACAATGCAACATGCTTATCATTGGGTATAATAATTTGTGAAAAGACTGGGTGTCACACCTTCATTGTCAAATGTACACAATGTATTTCATGTCTCTATGTTAAGAAGGTACATTTTAAATCCTTCACATGTTTTGAATTATGAGCAATTGGAGCTAAGTCAAGACATGAGTTACGAGAAAAATCCAGTGAAGATTTTGGATACAAAAAAAAAGGAAACTTAGAGACAAGAAAATCCCTTTGGTCAAAGTACTATGGAAGAACCATGAAGTGGAAGAGGCCATATGGAAAAGAGAAGAAGAGATGAAGACTAAGTATGCACACTTAATTGGGTAAGCAAATTTCAGGAACAAAATTTTATAAGGAGGGGAGAATTGTATTGCCCAAGATTCTCATATGCATACTAAGCTAATAATAAACATGTTCTAATTGCATATTAGGCACCTAGAAGTTACTAATACTAGTTTCATAAAAACATGCTCATTCCTTATGTTATATGTATTTACATACATGTTATTACACTAATGATTGTCGAAGTGTCCCGATGCAGTGTAAAGGTTCAATACCCTTAGAGAGAGAGCTCGATGTGCTAAAAGAACAAAGAAAATATTTATAAAAGCAATACTATGTGCACATGCATTAAGATAACCTTTGTTGATAACTTGGTCAAATAATAGCTTTTCGGTGAAATGCAATTTTTACGCTCTTCGGAGCTGAATTCACTGTACGTTTCACACGTCAAATATCTTTAATTCAATGTCTAGGACTCATTTATAGCATTTTATTTGTCGGGTCCAGGTAAGCACGAGGTGGCATTCACGACACTGATTTATATTTTATTGTACTAAGCTAGCTTAGATTTAGCTTAATCACGTAATGTCATTTTAGTGCATTCTAATTATTAAGTGCTAATACTATGTTTGCATTATTAATTAGAGTCTAATTAACTTATTTTTATGTTTAATAATTGGTTATGGGGCTAGGTTCCACCAGATTACAATAAAACTTGTCACATGGGATCGTAAGTCAAAGTATAACTAGTTTTTACTTTCTAAGCTATGATTTACCAACTTTGGCTATACTTGGGTGTATAGGAGTGACCAGCAACGTGGTGACTATGGTAAGGATGTTTTAGAGCAGGACACATGGAAAGCAATGTGCAAAACACCCAGAATACCCCTTAGATTTTAAGTTATGCATTTTCTTAGCCATTAAGTATTGATTTTGACCAAATCTGGTTATTCTCCTTCTTTTTCTCTCCAGAAACGACTTGAACCTCTCTAGCTCATTTTTAGACTTCTCTCAACTTCAATTGGCCATAAACAAGAGTTTCCAAGTGGTAGAACTCAAGTTGGAGCTCTAAAACGCAAGATAGCTCAAAACTAGTCAAGGTAATTCTACTAGTTTTTCTTTCTAGGTCTTGTCCTTTAATTTCAATTCTCTACTTGTTCCCACTTAAATAATGGTTTCTCTAGGTTCTCTTGAGTCCTAAAATCTAATTCTAAGCCTTGGGAATCAGTTTGGTGGAGATAGAAGACAAGAGCTTCAACAAAAACTTAAACTAGTCAATGTGAGGCTTAATTGAGATTTTGAGTTTTTAGTTGATTTTTCCTATTGCAGCCCTTAAACCAAAGCTTTTATTTGATGAATAAAACTTCTAGAAACCTTGTATATTGCGGAAAATATAAAATTTAAGTGGAGGAATAAAGTAGACCTAAAGCCCCAAAGTTTGTTATTTATGAATTTAAGTGCTTTAATGTGTAGTAGATTAAGTTTTCTATATTAGTAATCTGATTTCTTAAACTTGAAGTATATATTTTATTGATTCTATTATTTATTACACTCATTTGGTGGCTGGTTGTGATGGCACATAAGTGTAAAAGTGGTTTTAAACTTTATTTAAACAGAAAAAGAGTTCAAGTGTGCTTATGTCATTGTAAATGATCCTCTATGATGTGTATATGTGGGAATTGGCTTATAAAATATTATTGTAGGTTTAAAATCATGATTTTAATCATGTGAGATATCTTAAAAACAGAGGAGGTGCTGTCCAAATATTTTTAAAATAAAATAGCACCATTTAGAGGCAAATGGACTAGTTTTATAAAATTATGTGCCATTTTGGATCATTTTTGTGCTAATGAACTAGCATTCATATTTTACTACTTTTGAACAGTTTTTCAATGCTAGTTATTGTCTATTAAGTACCTTAAGTGATTTAGACACTCCTGAGTCATTTTAAGATTAAGTTTCCTAAATTGGTGAAAGTTCTGATTTCAGTCTTGTTCAAGTATCTTGATGCATTCTTTTGACAAAATGTGCATCTTGAATAATAGTAATTTATGATAGGTGATTAGTACACCAATCCCTAGAAGATGCATACTCTTTCCACTATTAATTCCTATCCAGGACACGAAGTAAGTAAAGACTTACAACTGCGTCACAAGAATTACATGGAAGATGTTATTATGTGAAATTTACTTATTCTTGAAAGTTACGAAATGGCATGTGCCTGGTACGTCTTATATACAAATTGAGAATTTCATTACAGAGTATTTAAAAGTGAGTACCAATGTACCAATTTTATAAGATAAGTTTTAATTGCAATTGCTAGTTTGTCAGAGCTGGGTAGGTAAGTCTGTTGATGCAGATTCTCTCGTTGAAGCGGGATTTGAGGATCTTATGATGTGTCTCGTTGAAGCAGGACAATATTAGCGCGGTTTGAGATGCCCCTTTGATGAGGGAAGGAGTTTTCAAAAACTTCACACGACGGTCGTACCTTATTTTTACTCTTGGCCGGAGTTTCCGTCCAATGTTATCACGGCCTATCGACTTATGGGACAAGCAATGTGCTAAGGGGCCCAACTATGAATAATTTTTAAGGAAAATGCATAGACTCAAATGTTTAAGAAAGAAAAGGGTATAATGGAAATTTTATGAAATTTTAAAGCATACATAAGCATGCATAGTTTTTAGTTACTGAGCTTTAGCTCATTTTAGTCTTGTGATGCAGATGAGGAGACACATTTTAGTGTTGACTAGCTGGTTGCCTGGCTTACCTTTTGTCGCCATGATCATACAGATGTGGACGAGCTTGACTTGTGAGCGTTATTTTTTGTATTGAGATATTTTGGTGTAATATAAATACTACTGCTGATGGCAAAATAGACTGGTGAAAACCCATTTTATTTGTACATTTTGTAAAGTCACTTTTAGCAAGTAATGTCTCGCAGTTATTTTGTCTAAAAATTTTAGAAAGTTCAAATTTGTCCACCTTTATATAAAACTAAAGATAATATTTAAGAAAGAATGATACTTCATAGTTTGGCTATATAGGATAATATGGTTAAACTAGGGGGTATTACAATAACATTATAATCTAATGAATTCACGAAATATAAAATCAAAGAGAGAAAAGTTATATAATTCCCCCTTAGAAAAGCTTGAAGGTCTTCATGCAGGTTGTCAAGCTCCTCCTGTAAGCTTGGTTCTTGCTCCCTTGAATTCTCTCTCAAAAATTTGCTCTCAACTATACTACTCTCTAAATATTAAAAATACAAAGCAAATCTCACAAGAAAATGAAGAAAAGATGATATGAAAAAAGAGTGGTGTTGATGTTATAGAGGAAATCAAGAAATGGAGGCTTGGAGCTTGTGTTCATCTTCTTCTTCCTCCCCTTCCATGGCTGCCACTTTTCTTTCTCTCTATCACAACATGCCTCTTTCAACACCAAAGATAGGGTTTTAAAGAGGTGGCTCGTACAAATCTAAGGCAGGCTGAATTTGGACCCTTGGATCGTCAAAAAGTTGATCTCAGCCGTCAATTGTTGACTCAAGACGTAGGAAGTGGTTCCACGGTGCTATTTTTGGTACTGCGGCGCCAAAATTACCCGAGAGTTGGCACTGCAGAACCACTTTCTGCTGTTTTGGCACCTCAGTTTCTCAGGTGCGCCATTTCTTCGTTTGAGCTCCGATTTGCATCATTTTTATTGCGTTACGACCGTATCGGATTAAACTTCAATTCTAATGGTTTAAAAGACCCATTTGTGAGGTACAAATTCATCTTATTTTGTATCAGACATCTTTGTTTCATTCATCTATATACATAAACAAGCAAAACATCAAAACAACAAGAAAAACATTTGAAACAACTTAATATAAACAAGAACATAACAGAAATTAAGGTAAATTAGTACTAGATAACTCCAATTTTATGGAGCTAACATCGGACGCTTCGCAAGCACGTGGATGTATGGGATTTGTCCAATGCGTGGCCATGCACGTGTCGTCTTGCATGGTGGCCGCATGAGTGCTTTACGAGCATGTGGACGCATGGGATTTGTCCCATGCGTGGTAGTGTGGTGGCCCGAGACCGTCACCTTCCCTAGGGATCCCGTTCTGTCCTATTCCGATGTTTCGATCGGCATCCCGATGCCGTTGACGTCAGATTATCCATTTCAAATAATTTCCTATTTTAAATCTCCTTATTTAAATTTGAATTAGAGATAATTTAGGAAATTTAAATTAGTTACCCTATTTAATTTTTGAAATTCAAATTTGGTAACTAATGTGATAGGATAAGATTCTATTTGTAAATCCTATATTCTCTAATTTTGAAATTTAAATATTTGAATTTAAATTAAGGATAAGATCCTTAGTTTATGGAAAGATTTAAATTAAGGATAATATCCTCAATTTAAATAAATTCAAATCAAGTATAAGATCACTTGATTCAAAGAAATTTAAATTACCATTTAAATGTGATCAAGATCACATATTTAAATAAATTTGATTCCAAATTTAATTTTGAATAAGATCCCACTATTTAAGGAAATCAAATTCTATCAGTTATTATTATCAGATAATGATTATTTAAATTAAGTATGAGATAATTAATTTAAATAAATAAGAGATTATTAATTCGATATTATGTGATAATATTTAAACTTTTCAAATTCAAATATTTAGTTAAATATTTCTTAATCTATTTATGTGATAATTAGTTGTAAATTTGAATTTGAATTTGATTTGAACTCAAATTTAGAAATATTCTAAGAGATTTAAATAGTTAAATCCTCTAATATTTAAATTTGAAACTTGTAAAGATTTCAAATTAAAATTAGATAGAATATCTTATCTTCCCAAATATATTTGAATTTGAATTTAAAGTTAATAGTTTACTTTAATGAGATTTAAATGGATAATTGAAAATTATGAGATAATTTCAGATTTGATTAAATTTTGAACTTTCTATTTATTTTTAATGTGATTAAAAATGATGATTAGATATTATGAAATAAATCTAAATTTAAATTTATGTGATTGGATAATATTATTATATTAATTATTTGATAATTAATTTATGATTTTTAATTCAAATGTTGAATTTAAATCAAGAGATAATCTAGAAGATTTAATAAGGTTAAATTTTCAAAAGATTATCCATATCAATTATTCAGTAATTAATTTATGATTTGAAATTCAAATGTTGGATTTAAATCAAGAGATAATCTAGAATAAATAATAAGATTAAATTTTCAAAAGATTATCTATATCAGTTATTCAATAATTAATTTAAAGATTTGAAATTCAAATGTTGAATTTAAATCTGAAAATAATCTAGTAGATTTAATGTAATTAAATTTTTAGATAATCAACATTCATTATGTCACAATTAATTTGAGATTTGAAATTTAAAATTAAAATTCGAATCAACATATATTTGTAGAGATTTAATTTGATTAAATCATCTACATATCTAATTTAAATCTTGTGCAGATTTTAATTAGTAAAGATCTACACTATTCAATTTAAATTTAAATAGAAAGCTTACATTTTATTTTAATAAGATTAAAATAATGATTTGAAAATTATGAGATAATTTCAAATTTGAAAATCCAAAAAATGGGAGATATTTTAATTATGAGATAATTAAATTTATAGTTCAAAATTTAAATTCAAAAGTTGAATTCAAATTTTTTATTCAAGGAGATTTAATTTGCGTTAAATCTTTTAATTAAATAAATTAGATTTTGTGAAAATCTTAATTATTTAGACTTGAATATTATCTCTCACAGTTATTATTTAATAATATCTTTTGTGAAAAGATTGGTCAATTATTAAATAATAATAAATGCTAGAATGATTGATAATCATTAACTTTTCTATTTTATTAAATTCTGCCAATACTTGATTATCACATGAATAATGTTGCATGCATATTCTATATAGAGTACTTAATTATATGATCTTAGTAACATGTCATATAGGATAGTAGAGCTACTCACATGTAAAATATGAACATACTTACATAATTGATTTTAGGTTACTAAGTAAGTTAGATAACTGGGTAAAATCATTAAATCTCTAATTATAAAATATTAAGTGCGAGAAGGTATGAGAGGCCTACGGTCTCTATTGTTAGTTCTTACGTACTAAGATGAGCCTTGCCTCAGAATCTTGCTGAGCTCTCGTAGGAGAGTTTTTGTCCAGGTAGTACTGGAGATGAATTTCTTAGGATAAGGTATTAGGTGGACTATATGAGGCCGATCACCCGTAGGAGACGATCTTATCTAGAAAGCTTAATTACTGAAACAATGGTTGCACACTCAACTCGAAATACTGATATCCTCCCGTAGGAGTTCTTATTAATAGAGTAGAGGACTAAATTAAATGGTAGTTAAAAATATGGGATATGAGATATTTGTCTTATTTTCTAAATGAAATTGTTTCAATTTGACCTGTTAATTGCATGACTTCCCATAGAAGGCTTGTAATTAATTGAAAGTTGAATTACCATGAATATTAGTGATAGTCTTAGGGATACTTCATTTGCATATTGTAGATTTTATTTTACATTATGTTAATTATTCGAAATATTTATTACATGATGTTTACTAGTACGTGGATTATTTATTTTCGTTCAAGTAGATATGTCCTTAATTCCTTTACATACTGTACTCACACACACATAATTTGTTTGGTTAAACTATGTTATCTGGATTAATGCAACCTTAAATTAGTGCTTATGGCTATTATGTTATTAAGTTCTTACTCTTAAATGTTCGTCCACATTTACTGGTGAGACTTGTAAAGAAAAATAAAGCATATATGTAGTGGGAGAATTCTTAGATAATTCATTGATGCATGTTGACATACGATGTCCAATAAGTTACAGCATGAAATTCAAGGAATTCAAACCACTATAATATTATGCTAAATCTCAATGAGATACCTAATGAGCATCTTAACCAAGCTAAAGTTGCTAAAGGTGAATTTTCTAATCCATAGCTAAAAAGAAAATATTTCCTCTATAGCACTTAAGGATATTGACAGAAAATTGTTAGGGATGCCTATACAATACTTGATTGGAAGGTAATAATAATTTATTATTCATTAACTTATTTTAGTGGATGACTTAATAAATCTTGGATAAGATTCAAGAATCATTAACCATGTTTGCATGTCTATTGCAAAAGGTTCTAGGAAACCAAGGGGTTTAGTGAATGCAAGTTCACTAAGAGTAAGGACTATAATAACTCTAGTATCTGTACATAAAATGAGAAATATTTAAATTCATGTTTGATGAATTTATGATTAGGGCTTAAAAATTGTCAAGCATTTAAGAGAAATTTGATTTTTGTTTCATATTTGATGAAACGATATTATTCTATTTTTCTTAATGATAAAGATTCCATGTGAAAGAATAAAATACTTAATTGTACTAAATGACATTTTTTATTAGCCTATATTATTCTCATTGTATGATACTAATAATGATGAGATTGAACATGATAAATCTAATCATAAGAAAGTAAGTAAGTACTAAGAATAAAACATACTTGTACTACGGTCATATTGTGTAACATCCCCTAGCTTATCTATATGACTATATAGGTCAAACTAGAAAGTGTTATTCTTTTATAAACCATAACTTTAGTTTTGTTCAAAAAAATAGGCCAATTTAAACTTTTCAAATTTTAAAACTAAAGAAGTTGAGTGGCATTACTTTCTGAAAGTGTCTTTATAAAATGTACAATCAAAAGAGATTTCCATCAGTCTATTTTGCCATCACAAGTAGTATTTTACATCACACCCAAAATATTAAAACACAAAAACATCGCTCACAAGTCAAGCTCATCTACATCTGTATGATCATAGTGACAAGAAAGCGTGCTAGTCAACCAGCAACTCTATACATCATATATCTCCTTACCTGCATCGCAGGAACTAAATGAGCTAATGCTCAGTAAGTAAAGATCATGCATGCTCGTGAACGTGTTTCAAGCAAAAATTTTATTCAAATTCCCATTGTACTTTTTTTCTTTCATATCTTTTCATTTTGATGCACTTTTCTTAGAAAATATTTCTTTAACGGGCTCTTGAGTACACTACAAACTCGCAGCAGTCGGTAGGTCGTGCCCACCTATACGGGAAGGAAACACATAGCGGATGTGAACTATACCTACCCAACACAGACCAACTAGGTAATGCACCTAATAAATCTCATAGTACAATGCTCAGTCTCGGCAGTCGATAAGCCATGCCCACCAATGCGGGAAGGATGCTTGTGCAAACTATACTTACCCAACGCAGACAGACTAAACAATGTACTTAAAACATGTCTTGTAAAATCAGTACAATGGTACTACTTTAAATCTAATGCGTGGAAAACTTCACTTCTTTGAAATCATCCTTAAATGATCATGTCATGCTTATGTCTTTTATGAACAAAACAATAATCTTATAAATAATATATAAGCATGTAGGAATAACATCTTGTATCTACTAGTGTTCTTGTGATGTAGTTAAAATAAATCTTTACTTATTTTGTGTCTGACAGAAAAGATAGTGAAAAGGGTCAGTATCCACTGTGGCAAGGTATGTGGAAAACCTGATATCAATTTTATTACTAAGATGATCACTACAATGTAAAATGCTTAAAGAAAACAACCATAAGACTTAAATTACAATTTTCACAAAATGAACTAAAATGGCACATACTTTCATAAAAACTAGTCCATTTGTTTCTAAATGGCACCATTTAGTTTTAAAAATATTTGGACAGCACCTCCCCTATTTTTAGGACATTCCCACATAATTAAAATCATGATTTAAGAAAATTAACAATCCAATTCCTACATATACACATCAAAGAGCATCATTTAGAACAACCTAAGTGTACTTGAATTCCTTTTAATTTGGACAAAGTTTAAAACCCATTTTATACTTGTGTGTCATCATAAAGTGTAATAACTAATAGGATCCATAAAATATACACTCCAAGTTTATAAAATCAGATTACAAATATAAAAACGTAATCTACCACACATGAAAACACTTAAATCTATAACTAGCACACTTTAGGGCTTTAACTTTAATCCTCCACTTAAATTCTATATTTATAACAATATAAATTGTTTCCTAGGGTCTTCATTCATCAAATAAAAGCTTTGGTTCAAGAGCTAAAGCAAAAGAAATAATTCACCAATTCTAAATTCCACAAAAAGCTCACCTTGACTAGTTCTAACTTTTGTTGAAGTTCTTGCCTTCTACCTCTGCCAAATTGATTCCCAAGGCTTTGAAACTGATTTTAGGACTCAAGAGAACCTAGAGGAACCATTATTTAAGTGAGAGCAAGTGGTGAATTGAAATTAGAAAATAAAACCTAGGAAGAAGAACTAGTAGAACTACTTTGACTAGTTTGGACCTATCTTGCTTTCTCAAGCTCCAAATTGAGTTCTACCACTTGGAAACTCTTGGATATGGATAAGGAGAGTTGAGAGAAGTATAGAAAGTGACTGGAGTGGTTCAAGTCGTGGCTGGGGAGAAAGAGGAAGGAAATGACCACGTTTGGTCTAAAAGTGATACTTAAGGACTAAGAAATGGCATAACTTAAATTCTAAGGGATTTTCTGGGTATTTTGATTAGCTAAGTTTGGGGCAACAAACTCCTTGTTTGGAACTCTTCCCTAAGAGAATGACTAAAATTGACCAAAAATTGCCAATTGTGAAAACTATGTGCTAGATACAACGAAATGAGTTCTAGACCAATAAATACTCTTTATTTGGTACCTTGAGATATTTGATAAGTTTCTGGTAACGAACTCCTTGTTTTGAACTCTCTCTCCGAACAGAATGACCGAAATTGACCGAAAATTGCCAATTGGGAGTACTAGGTGCTAGATACAACGAATCGAGTTCTAGACCAACAAATACTCTTTATTTGGTACTTTGATATTTTTTTTTTGGCTAAATGATACCAAGAGGAAAACCTCTGGTAGATATTATTAAAATAAAATAAAAGTCATGGTACAAAATGTCACCAAGGGAAAATTCCCAAACAACATAAGAAGAACAACTGAAAAAACCGATGAACCCAAGGAGGAGCCAAATAATTTTGCCGAAACAAAATTATTGTCTTAACTTCCCTACAATGCCTCATTAAAAACCTTTCTGTGTAAAACCCAAAGGGAAAAACCACAGGAAGGAAAAAAGAGCACATTGTATTACAAAAAGGGCACTAACAAAAACGAAAAGTACTGAGGCCTGCAAGATTTCTGTTAACAGAAGATTGTAAAAAGGGAGGAGCAGTATGCCACCAAGTCGGAGCTTGAATGCTAACAGCTCTAGAAGCAATAATATCAACAACTAAATTCCCATCTCGATAAATATGAGAAACATGAAAATTCATCTTTAAAATCTAACTCAGGCAACACCTCCAAGCCGGTTTCCAACACCAAGGAACAGAATCCGAACAAGTCTTGAACAATGCGACCAAATAAGCAGAATCACTCTCAAGCCACAGACTCTTCCAACCAAAATCCCATGCATAAGAAACAGCATGAATTGCAGCTACCAATTCTGCTTCAAACACGTAAGCTTTACCAATTGAAACCGCAAAAATACCCTTGAAAAAACCTCTCGAGGTACAAAATACACCACTACAACCCGCCAAACCTGGATTACTGCAGGCTGCACTATCTGTGTTGACTTTCAGCCAACCAGCTGGGGGAACCCTCCAATGAACTTCAACAATTCTTGGTGCCCTTGGTGGCTTTAGTTGAACATGAAGACACTTCAGAATATCAAGATCCTCCACTGAGTTTCTCGTGGGGCCTTTGGCAATTAAATTGGACTCACCCATCACACACCAAATAAATGCAATGGCCGAATGCATTGTGATAATCTCATTGTCAAACAACAACCTATTACGTGAAGTCCAAATAACCCAAACGACAGTCACAATGGCTGTCCTCCAAAGTTGTGAAATCTGAGAGCTAAAATTGGCCTCCATAGCATCTAACCAAAGATCTGTTATAGAACCATCGATACGAATTTTCCTACAAAAAGCTGGAGAAACTGCACCCCAAAAATAACTTGCGAATTACAAGTAATAAAAAGGTGATCTGCATCTTCCTAATGGCAGTAGCAAAAACGACAACAAAAAGACATTAAAAATCGTCTTTGAATCAGATTATGCTATGTAGGTAACTTGTTTTGTAGCAACCGCCAAAAAATCATGGAACGAGATGGAGGAATAAAACTAGCCCAGAACTTACTTCCCTATCTTTCCTTTGTTATTAGACCAGCCAAAGACCTGTAAGAGTCAGCACAAGTGACAACCCCCGATGAAGAGTGTCGCCAAGTCAAAGAATCGGAAAAATCACAAACAACAATCTTACGAATCTCATCAAAAATGGTCAAAAAATTGGAAACAAACAAAGATGGAAGAGACCACTCGGAGTTAGAAACCAGATCTCCAATAACTGTATCAAAGCTAGGTTCCATTGAAGCAACATAACTAATTTGATCATGTAACGCCCCCTTGCCTAACCCTATGACTACGCAGGTCAAACTAGGGAGTGTTACTCTTTCTTAAACTATAACTTTAGTTTTTGCAAAAAGTGGGCCGAATTTAAACTTTTCAAGTTTTTAAAACGTAAGAAACTGCGTGGCATTACTTCCTGAAAGTCTCTTTACAAAATCTACAACCAAAAAGTTCTTATTAGTTTATCTTGCCATCAGTAGTTATATTTACAACACACAAAATATAAAACTACGAAGAAAACATCGCCCACAGGTCAAGCTCGTCTACATNTACCCAACGCAGACAGACTAAACACTGTACTTAAAACATATCTCGTAAAATCAGTACAATGGTACTACTTTAAATCCAATGTGTGGAAAACTTCATTTCTTTGAAAAATCATGCTTAAATGATCATGTCATGCTTATGTCTTTCATGAACAAAATAATAGCCATATAAATAAAATATACTTGCAATAATACATATAAGCATGCAGAAAAATATCTTGTATTTACTACTGTTCTTGTGATGCAGTTAAAATAAGTCTTTACTTACCTTGTGTCCGGTTGGAAAGGATCAGTATCCTCGGTGGCAAGGTGTGTGTGGAAGACCTGTTGTCAATTTTATTACTAAAATGATTACTACAATGTAAAATGCTTAAAGAAAACAAACACAAGACTAAAATCACAACTTTCACAAAATAAGGAAGCCTAATCTCAAAATGGACCAAAATGTCACCTACTTTCATAAAAACTAGTCCAATTACTTCTAAATGGTACCATTTGGCTTTAAAAATATTTGGACAGCACCTCCCCTATTTCTAGGACATCCCCACATGATTAAAATCATGATTTAAACCTGTAATAACAATCAACAATCTAATTCCCACATAAACACCTCAAAGAGTATCACTTAGAACAACCTCGGTACACTTGAATTCTTTTCAATCTAAACAAAGTTTAAAACCAATTTTACACTTATATGTCATCATAAACAGCCACCAAATGAGTGTAATAAATATTAAGATCCATAAAATAAACACTCCAAGATTGGAAAAATCAGATTACAAACACCAAAAATGAAATCTACTACACATGAAAATACTTAAATCCATAACTAGCAACTTTGGGGCTTTAAGTGTAAATTTAATCCTCCACTTAAATTATTTGTTTCCAGCCATATGTAAGGTTTTCTAGGACCTATATTCATCAAATAGAAGCTTTGGTTTAAGAGATAAAGCAAGAGAAAATAATTACAATCTCAAAATCATACATAAACCTCACCTTGACTAGTTTAAGCTTTTGTTGAATCTCTTGCCTTCTACTTCCACCAAATCGATTACCAAGGCTTTGAAACTGATCTTAGGACCCAAGAGAACCTAGAGGAACTCATACTTAAGTTGCAACAAGTGAAGAACTTCAATTAGAAAACAATACTAAAGAAGAAGAACTAGTAGACTCACCTTGACTAGTTTGGACTTAACTTGCTTTCTAGAGCTCCAACTTGACTTCTACCACTTGGAAACTCTTGGATATGGCTAAGGGGAGTTGAGAGAAGTCTAAAACTGAGTTGGAGAGCCTCAGGTCGTGGCTGGAGAGAAAGGGGAAAGAAATGACCAGATTTGTTCAAAAATCAATACTTAATGGCTAAGGAAAGGAATAACTTAAATTCTAAGGGGTATTTTGGGTATTTCACTCCTTATCTATCCATGTGGCAAGCTTTAAATCACTCTTTGCTTACTTACCACGTTGCTGCCCATTCCTATACACTCAAGTGTAAACTAAAATGGTGAAACCTAGTTTAAAAGGTCAAATCTAGTCATACTTTGACTTATGATCCTATATAGCCAATCTTATTGTAATAAGTTAGAACCTAGCCCTATCACCAACCATTAAGCATAAAAATAAGTCACTCAGACTTTAGTTAATAATGCAAACATAATATCAATGCTTAATTAATAGAATGCACAAAATTAACATTACGCGATTAAGCTGAATCTAAGCTAGCTTAGTGCAACTAAACACCAATTTAGTACAGTGACTGCCACCTCGTGCTTTCCTGGGCCAAAAATAAAATTCTATAAATGAGTCCTAGACATTAAATTAAAGTTATTTGACGTGTTAAATGTACAGTGAATTTGGCTCAGAAAAACGTGAAAAAATGCATTTTACCGAAAAACTACAATTTGACCATGTTATCAATAGTTTTGATCTTAATGCATGTGCATATAGTATTACTATTCATAATTGTATTCTTTGTTCCTTTCACACACCAAGCTCTCTTCTTGAGGGTACTGAGCCTTTACACTACATGGGAACACTTTGACAAACATTAGCACAATAATACAGATCAAAAGTATTCAAAAATCAAAATGAGTAATTTACCATAATAATGATACTGGTTGCTTGATATGTCTATTATGCAATATGAACATATTTATTATTGGCTTATTATGCATGTGAGAATCTTGGGCATTACAATCCTTCCCTCCTTATTAAATTTCGTCCTCGAAATTTACTTACCCAAATAAGTGAGGATACTTCATTTTCATCTCTTCTTCTCTTTCCCATGTGGTCTTTTCTACTTCGTGGTTCCTCCACAGTACTTTGACCAGAGGGATCTTCTTGTTTCTAAGCTCCTTTTCTTTTCTATCCAAAATCTCCACTGGTTGTTCTTCATAACTCACATCTTGGCTCAACTCCAATGGCTCGTAACTCAAACATGTGAAGGGTTTGGAACATATCTTCTTAACATAGAAACATGAAAAATATTATGTACATTCGACAGTGAGGGTGGCAGAGCAAGTCTGTAGGCAAGATCTCCAACTCTGTCGAGTATCTCAAATGGGCCTACATATCTGGGACTAAGCTTCCCTTTCTTCCCAAACCTCATGATTCCTTTCATGGGAGCAACCTTCAAAAATACTTTATCCCCAACATTAAATGTGACCTCTCTCCTTCTAGGATCAGCATACTGTTTCTGTCTATTCTGAACAGCCAATAACCTTTTTTGAATCTTTTCTACCGCTTCTGTTGTTTCTCTTACCAATTCTGGACCAAGAAATTTCCTTTCTCCCATCTCATCCCAATGAATTGGAGATCTACATTTTCTTCCATACAGTGCTTCATATGGAGGCATTTCAATTGAAGCTTGATAACTATTGTTGTAGGCAAATTCTATTAGTGGTAAGAACTTGCTCCAAGACCCATGAAAATCTAACACACAAGCTCTAAGCATATCCTCAAGAGTCTGTATAGTTCTCTCTGATTGTCCATCTGTTTGAGGATGAAAAGCTGTACTAAATGCCAATTTTGTACCCATTGCCTCTTGAACACTCCTCCAAAATTTCGAAGTAAATCTAGAATCTCGGTCAGAAATTATGAGTTTTGGAACACCATGTAGTCTCACAATCTCTTGGACATATAACCGGGCGAACTGGTCCAAGTTATAGGTTATTCTAACCGGCAGAAAATGAGCTGATTTAGTATATCTATCCACAATCACCTAAATAGCATCATGTCCCTTAGTTGTCTTAGGAAGTCCAACAACCAAATCCATAGCAATTTCTTCCCATTTCCATTGTGGCACATGTATAGGCTTCAATATACCAGCAGGCCTTTGATGTTCAGCTTTAACTTGCTGGCATGTGAGACATTGCTCTACAAACTCAATCACATCCTTCTTCATACCTGGCCACCAGTAATGCATTTTCAAATCTCTATACATCTTGGTAGTACCGGGATGCACAGAGTAAGGAGTAGTATGAGCTTCTGTCAATATTTCCTTTCTAGTTGTTCCCTCCGGCACACAAAGTCTATTTCTGTATCTTATTACACCATCACTAGAAATTTGGAAAGCCACCTCGTTTCCAGAATCTATCTTAGTCTTCAAACTTGTCAGATAGGGATCTGTATTCTGGCTTTTCTTAATTCTCTCCAAAATTGTAGGTTGCAAGGTAAGNATTCGAGGAGTACCATTTGCTCAGATTGCAGACAGGGCATTAGATGCTGAGCAAGCAGAGAAAGATGTTTTGGATGAGGAAAAGATTAGGAGAGATAGACTGGCTAGAGAAATGCAAAGAGGTTTCAGACTTGGTTTTCAGGGAAATAGAGGAGGACAGACCTATCTTCAATGTCTTCAGGACATAAAAAGGAAGGGAGCTTCAGCTCAGCAGACCCGACCTGATCAGAGTAAGCGCCCCAGGACTGATCAGGGGACTACCACTACTACGATACCACCTTGCCCATCATGTGGAAAGAATCATTCTGGAGAGTGTCGTAAGGGTGCAGGGTTATGCTACAAATGTGGTAAAAGTGGTCATTTTATTAAGAACTGTCCTGAAATAAAAAATGATCAGAAGAAACCTGGTGGAAGGCTGTACGCTATGGCTGAGACAGATGTTGGAGACGAAACCCAGGCAGACCCATCTGTTATCACAGGTGAGATATTTATTTCTGGTATCATAACTCATGCATTAATAGATTCAGGATCCACGCATTCACATGCATCATTGACATTTGTGAGGAGATTGGGTCGTCCTGTAGATCAGATGAGTACTCCATTTGGTGCCACACTTCCTTCTGGAGAGATTATGTATTCAGACAAAATTTTGAGAGCTTGTCCTATTATAGTGGATGACAGAGAATTATTTGCGGACTTGATTGTGCTTGATATGAACGATTATGAAATCATTTTGGATATGGATTGGCTATTAAAGTATTATGCTAAGATTGATTGTAAAAAGAAGATTGTGACATTTTATCCTCCAGATGCTGATCAATTTATACTTGTGGGTACTCAAAGTAAAGAAAAGTTCCCTTTGATATCAGCTATGAAAGCTCAGAAATTATTAGAGAAAGGCTGTACGGGATACTTGGCTAGTATTGTTGATACATCTGTGGAGCAGAAATTGAGACCAGAAGATGTGCTGGTGGTGCAAGACTTTCTGGATGTGTTTCAAGAGGAGTTGCCAGGTTTACCACCTGTAAGAGAAATTGACTTTGCTATTGATTTGGTACCAAGTACTGCACCTATTTCTAAGACACCCTATAGGATGGCTCCAGCAGAATTGAAGGAGTTAAAGATTCAATTACAGGAATTGCTAGACAAAGGATTTGTACGTCCTAGCTTTTCACCGTGGGGTGCGCCAGTTCTGTTTGTGAAAAAGAAAGATGGCACTATGCGATTCTGTATTGACTACAGAGAACTTAACAAAGTAACTATTAAAAACAAGTATCCCCTACCTCGCATCGATGATTTATTTGATCAACTACAAGGTGCTTCCGTATTTTCAAAGATTGATTTGAGGTCTGGTTACCATCAGTTGAGAGTCAGAGAGGAAGATATTCTGAAGACTGCTTTTAGAACTCGGTATGGCCATTATGAGTTTCTAGTGATGCCATTTGGTTTGACCAATGCTCCAGCAGCGTTTATGGACCTGATGAACAGGATATTTAAGGAATTCCTAGATAAGTTTGTTATTGTATTCATCGATGACATTTTAGTGTACTCACGATCTAGAGAGGAGCATAAAGAGCATTTGAGAATCACCCTTCAAATACTGAAAGAGAAAGAGCTGTACGCTAAATTCAAGAAATGTGAGTTTTGGTTAGAAAAAGTGTCGTTCCTTGGTCACATTGTTTCTCAGGATGGGATTTCTATCGATCCTACCAAGGTTGAAGCAGTTAATAATTGGTCTAGACTTACCAACGTTACAGAGATTAGAAGTTTTCTGGGTTTAGCTAGTTATTATAGAAGGTTTGTTGAAGGATTCTCTAAGATAGCTATGCCACTTACACAGTTGACCAGGAAGAGTAACAAGTTCATGTGGACTGATGAATGTGAAAAGAGTTTTCAAGAATTGAAGCAAAGATTAATTTCAGCACCAGTCCTGACCATACCTTTAGGCACTGAGGGATTTGTTATTTATAGCGATGCTTCGAAACAATGTCTGGGGTGCGTCCTCATGAAAAATGGGAAGGTTATTGCTTATGCTTCAAGACAGCTAAAGGATTATGAGTGCAATTATCCTACTCATGATATAGAATTGGCAGCAGTGGTATTTGCATTGAAGATTTGGCGACATTATCTGTATGGTGTTCATTGTGAAATTTTTACCGATCATAAAAGTTTGAAGTATTTGTTCACTCAGAAAGAACTAAACATGAGACAAAGACGTTGGCTAGAATTGGTAAAAGACTATGATTGCGACATCAGTTATCATCNTGTGACCAAACGATGCTTTAACTCTTGAAAACTCTTTTCACAATCATCATTCCAATGAAATTTCATATTCTTTCTAGTCAACTGAGTCAATGGAGAGGCCAACTTGGAAAATCCTTCTACAAACCTCCTATAGTAACCAGCCAATCCCAAGAAACTACGAATCTCTGAAACATTTGTAGGCCTTGACCAATTACTTACAGCTTCAATCTTTGCTGGGTCCACAGAAATACCATTTCTAGACACCACATGACCAAGGAAGATTACTTTCTCCAACCAGAACTCACACTTCTTGAACTTTGCATACAATTGCTTTTCTTTCAAGATCCTCAAAACTGTCCTCAAATGCTCCATGTGCTCCTCCCTTGAGCGTGAGTATATCAAAATGTCATCAATGAACACTATAACAAAAGTATCCAAGAGATCCTTGAGTACTCTGTTCATCATGTCCATAAAAGCAGCTGGGGCATTAGTTAAACCAAAGGGCATCACTAAGAACTCATAATGCCCATATCTCGTTCTAAAAGCTGTCTTAGGAATATCTTCTTCCTTGATCTTCAATTGATGGTATCCAGATCTTAAGTCAATCTTAGAAAACACTGAAGCTCCTTGTAACTGATCAAACAAATCATCGATCCTAGGGAGAGGATACTTATTCTTGATTGTGACCTTATTTAGCTCTCTATAATCAATACAAAGTCTCATAGTTCCATCTTTCTTCTTTACAAACAACACTGGAGCACCCCATGGTGAAAAGCTTGGGCGTATAAAACCCTTGTCCAAAAGCTTCTGTAATTGTACCTTTAATTCTTTCAGCTCTGTTGGAGCCATTCTATATGGTGCCTTAGAAATAGGAGCTGTACCAGGTAGCAAGTCAATAACAAACTCTATCTCCCTATCAGGTGGTAATCCTGGTAGTTCTTCTGGGAATACCTCTAGAAATTCATTAACCACTGGTACTTCCTCTGGCTTCATCTTAACTTCCTCTCTAGTATCCATTACATTTGCCAAATAACCAGTACATCCTTTCTCAAGTAACTTCTTTGCTTTTATCATTGAAATAATTGGTACCATTTTCTTCTTGGAAGACCCAAGGAAAGTAAACTTCTCTTCACCAGGTGGCTGAAACACTACTCTCTTATCATTACAATCAATGCTGGCATGATACTTAGATAGCCAATCCATACCCAAAATCACCTCAAAATCCTGCATATCCAATACTATTAAGTCTACCCATAACTCTCTACCATCTATATGTATTGGACACCCTCTCAAAACTTGACTAGAATATAACACTTCCCTAGATGGAATAGTTACACAGTATCTTAAATTCAAAGTTTCAGGTGATCTGCCCAATTTTCTCACATATGCTGGTGATACAAATGAATGTGTAGCTCCTGAATCTATTAATGTATTTGCAAGAATATCAAAGATAGAGATCTCACCTGCTACAACCGATGGATCAGCCTCAGCATCTGTCGCAGTCATGGTAAACACACGAGCTGGAACCTTCTTTTGTTCACCAGAGATGGAGGGACAATACTTGGAAAAATGTCCTGTCTTGCCACATGTATAACACACTCCACTACCAAAAAGACATTCACCTTTATGAGGCTTTCCACATTTGGGACATGTAACCTTCTGATTCAGAGTAGGTTGCATTTGTTGACCTACTGCTGGGCGCTTTGAAGGATCTTGTCTTTGTTCTTGACCCTGTGGGAATTTTCTTTTGCCTCCATTAAATCCTGGTTGAGTACCTTTTCCAAAATTTGCATTTCGCCTTGCTATGTTTATGTTTCTCCTAATTTCTAGTGCCTTTACTACCTTCAGTTCAGCTTCTTCAGCTTCAAGGGCTTTCTCTGCAACTTCTGTGTAAGGTATACCTTTTCCTGTAGACATCTTAATATCCCTATATATCTCTGCTTTGAGCCCCTGTAGAAACTGATTTACTTTCAACTCATTGGTACTCACCATATGAGGAGCAAAACGGGATAGCTCATCAAACTTCTTTATATATTCACACACAGACATGCCACCTTGCCTCAAGTTAGTAAACTCAGCTGCCTTCGCCAGTCGATGAGCTTCACTAAAGTACTTCCTATAGAAGATTTCCTTGAATCTCTCCCAAGTCAATCTGTCAACATCAGTAATTGACTTCATAGAATCCCACCAATGCCTTGCATCCATTTGGAATATATGAGTAGCACAATAAACTTTTTCCTCCTCAGGGATTCTTATATAATCAACGATACTCTCCAAACTCTGAATCCACTCCTCAGCTAATAATGGATCTGTTTCACCTTTGAAAACCGGAGGTTTATTCTTCCTGAACCTTTCAGAAGCTGGTTCATGATTTTCTTGCCTAGCTACAACTTGTACTGGTAATTGTTCCTCTCTCATTTGATCTCGTTCTATAAGCCTCTCAATTTGTTGAGCCTGTCTCTCCACTAATTGAGCCAATCGATGTATAGTAGTATCTTTGTCATTCTCTTGATCAGCCCTCTGTTGGCTAGTCTGACCTTTACTTCTTGGCATGATTTCCTGTACAGTGGCCCTCTACTTACAAATAAACATAATAGCCAATAATAATGCATGAATCAAACTTAAATAACAAAAATGACTTGCATATACAAAATTAATTAGACTTACTAGTTGGCTGAGCTTTCTGTCACATGATCATACATATGTAGGCAGTCTTCAGAAACGATTAAACCTCCGCTCTGATACCATAACTGTAACACCCCCTAGCTTAACCGTATCACTATATAAGTCAAACTAGGAAGTATTACTCTTTCTTAAACCATATCTTTAGTTTTATAAAAGGTGGG
>JXTC01000104.1:799503-842179 GCA_002914845.1 Trema orientale
TTTCTTTAGTTTAAGTTGCACTTATATCTAGTTAGTGGAATCTTGTGGAGTCCTTAAATTATAACTCTTACTTTTAATTCTGATATACTATATCAAACACTTTCAGAAAGTTTAATTTGTGTTAATGATATTCTAATTTCTCGTTAGTTGTGATAGTGGAGGATGCTTATATTACACATGTATTTGATGGTATATTTTAAATTGTGTTTCATGTGGCTGACTTTATACAAGTTTGTGAAAACGATTTTTTTTTCTTTTAATTAACAATGAGCCACGTTTGAATTTATTAATGCTTTTACTTGGTCTTTATATATATGTTTGTGTGTATATGTTCAGATAGTATGAATTTTCATGTACAAATTTCTCTCTTTCAAATTTTATTATTGTTCTATTATGTAAGCTTAATCTTAATGAAATAAAAATTACTATAGAGATACATATGTATATAAGAAACTTAATTTGTTCCTATTGTCAACTTGAGACTTTGATGAGTCTTGATTTCTTTGTTTGTGTCTACTGTGATCATAATCCTTAGATAGAAAGCAAGAGCTTTCTTTTAATTCCATATTGAATTAGTGATATAATTTTTTTTAGTCCTTATGTTAGGTGTTTTGTATTCTCTTATTTATAACCATATTGAGAATTTGTTAATTTCAAACTATAATTTTTAGTATCACAAGTATATTCATACTATATAATAATAATAATAGGGACACGTCAAGCATACCTTGAGCGGGAGCATTTCATATAAAATCAAGTGAAAGTCCAGAAACCGAGGTAAGTAACGTCACACCTGCAATGTAAGAAATTCTTTGTTTCTGTGAATTTGTGAAATTTGTGGATATGGAATTTGTGGATATGTGTACATATGCATTTATCATTTTGCTTTGCATGAGACATGAATATGTGGTGTATTTATATTGTCTGACGAGTATTGTTGAATAGGGTGTGGTGGGCCAGCGCCCAAATATGTGATATGGTTCCTTCGGGGACACTCTGGTTCCTTCGGGAACACTCTGGTCCTTTCGGGGACAATATGGTTCCTTCGGGAACACTCTGACGGCGGTATGGGGTGGACCTCTGCAGTATACAGAGGGGGTTTGAGATGTATTTGGGACTCGAGACCTCCATACTGCTCATGATATGTTATATGATCTCTGAGTGGCTCAGTATGCGATTCACGGTCTTGTCAGGCAATACAATATACACAGGGATCCCAATCACACGATTATCTGTTATCTGTCATGTGCACTCTGCATTTGCATACGTTACTTACTGAGTTTTATACTCATAAATATTCTTACATTGCAGAGGGTACTGATGCTATGTGAGTTAGAGGAGGAGCGCCGACTTTCTTACCGCGGCTTGTGTATATGAGCATTTTGACGCTGTGGTTTTCTGACTGAGAATTTTGTATCTGTTTTAAGTATGTGTACATTATGTATATTTAATGAGAGGCCCACTTTGACAGGGTGTATATATGTATGTATCAGAGTATGTATAATTATGAGTGGAGTTTTCCTTTTTCTCCCAGAAAGTTTAAAAAGTTTTAAATTTTTCCCCCATTTCTCAGTTCTAGGTCGAGTGGCTTCTCCCGATCTCACTAAATAATTTTACGAATATCCTCACGTACACGTGTGGGATCGGGGGACGTCACATTTCCACCCTATATCGATGTCAAGACTTCAAAATACGGATATTGTCGCGACAATATCGACAAATATCGTGACATTTTAATCTATGCTCTTAAGAAGGCTAGGCTGTAGTTTGGGACATTAAAAACTTAATAACATGTGAATTGTGAAAACATTTAAAGGTTGGACAGAAAATCAAAATAAACTCATTGGGAATTGTCCTTGGATATACAATTTTAAAAACCATATTTTTAAAACCATATTTTTCCAAAGACCATAATTTTAAAACCTGCACAAAAATTATACAGTCCAACCCCAAAATAATCCAGTATATCTCAGCAATTCACAAGTCTATCAAATATCCATATCTATTCAAATAATTCAAATTCAAGATTTTCCAAAATAGGTCAATGCACATTTAAATCAAAACAAGTATAGAAAATAGGTAATTGTGTTAGATATACATAATGGATTGTTAAACCAAATACAATCTTAGAATCTATCATGCCAAATTGTCAGGAAAAGATTCGTTGAGAAACTGAGACAAACCTGAATCCATAGCCAAAGATGATGGACACCGTAGCGGAAGTGTTAAATTAAGAGCCAGAGGGTTAGAGGTCTTCTACAGCCAGAATACTCTATGTATACTCAATGGGTTCTCTCTCTGTTGATGGAGGCAGAGGAAAAGAGCATGCAGCCTATTTGGCTTGGGGACCAAAATCCTAATAGTTATGTCCTTATATACTGATAGCCAATAGAGACCCCATCAATCCTTATTAGTCCATTATTGGGTAACCACACATTACAGAGTCCATACTTAATTGGTAATTTCTTGAGCCTAAAATTAGATCACTTAATTGGCCTACTTAATTAGACAGCTCTAATATATATAATTGTTATTTAAAAAACCTATAGCCAACATATTAGGTTACAAACGTGTAACCCAACAATCTCCTACTTGGGCTATATGGGTTTTTCCTGAGACAATTATATAATGTAAACTTGAGTGCACACTTTATTGCTGTCTGTTAAGAAATTACTCCTTAAGACAATCTGAACTATCTTGTATATTAATATGAAACCAAAGTGGTCTTCATTGCACTTAGGTTGGTAACTAAACTCATCAATGATTACCAAATCAATACATGCGATGACACAAATCAAGTATGGATGTGTGGCATGGAAATTACACGAAAAGTGATCTTCCATGCCTATTTCCATCTGGTCCTACTTTAAACTGAAATGAGATCAACCTTAGTCTTTCCTCTTAATGCATTACCGCAAACTTTATGCTTAAACCGTAGTAGGAAAGATAATAATATGATAAATATCATATTTGAATTCAGAGTTTATGAAAAAATCCATCGATCATATTCTGCAGAAATTAATCAAGGAATAAGTGTCACTAATGAACATCTGGACCAAACTACAAATTCCCACTGAAACTGCACATCTTTAAAATACAATACCATTATGAGTAATATGCTCATGAAAGTACCTTAGGCGATAAACCTTTGGTGAGTGGCCACTATCATGGAGTTTGTACTTATATGTTCATTTGACACTTGTCAATTCTGAATACTTTATTTTTAACAACAGATAACTTAAAGTCTATGTGCTTTGACTTCAAGAGTTTCTGTTATTATTGGAATACATCAATGCGGCTTAATTATCACAATAATTCCTTAATGGTCTTTTGAATCCATCAATCACAGCTTACAACCTGGTAATAAAGTTCTGCAGTTATATTCCATAAATCGATGCCTTATAACAAGATATATATACTTTGCTGCTTAGTGAAAAAGCTGTGAGTGTTTAGTTAACACTCTTTCAAATAGCTCCTCTATTTAGCAAATATATATATAACCAGAAGTGGATCTTTAACTATACAGACATCCAATAAAATCAGAATCGAAATACCCAGTGATCTCTGAAATTTCTCCGATTTTTGATAAGTGAGCACATAAACTAATGCTCTCTTTATATTCTGCATAACCCATTTTGCTGCTACTTAATGATCCACATGAGGGTTATTAATATCTGCCTAACAATCTTGAATATACATAAGACTCCCCATTGCCAATGCATAAGAGAATTTCTGTATTTCCTTAATTTCAATATCATTATGGGTACTGATTGAGACTGTTTTATCACCCTTAGCCAATGGGCATATCTCCTGAAACATAATCCTTATCGATATAGATCTTTTGTGATATCCTAAAAGACACGTCAGGAATGATCTCAATGTATCTGTATTCCTTAGCACAAAAAAGACGTCCCCAAGATCTTTCACATCAATAACCTTCGATAGAAATTTCTTGGTTTCATACAACAAGCCTATATCATTGCTAGCCTAAAGTAGGTCATTGACATATAAAATCAGGAAGATAAACTTGTGATATATAAGACCATCAACTAAATTTTCCTCAAAATCAAACAAGAAAATAACTTGATGGAATCTATAATATCTTAACGGAAAATTAGTAATCTTTAAATTCATCTAATGTAACTCTAGAATATAATGAGCTACTAGTGCCAAAAGTATCTTGAAAGAGTCTTTCATTAAAATTGGAGAGAAAGTCTCTTTATAAATACTGCCTTCCTTCGGAGCGAAACCATTGGAACTAGACGAACCTAAATATCGACAAGATCTTAAACGTCATTATCCTTCATGGATTTCATCTAATTCTTTATGGCATCAATTCACTTTGAGAGTTAGAACATTATTTTAGCTTGAGTGAAAATAATTAGATTATTTTCTACTCCCATATCAAACACATGTTCTTGGAGATTAACAACATAAATATCCGAAGTTATACTTCTCTTTTTCCCTAGTGGATTTCCTTCATGGCACTTTCTCTTGAGGTTGTTGAGTTTGCTCTTTTGAAGCAACTTCCTTATTTTGGATAGGGAGTTGCTAAATATTGTCTTGATCTAAATTCGTATCTTGAATAATGTCAGGTATAGAAGCCCGAAACCTGAACATTTTTCAATTGCAACTGAAGGAAGAGAAATGAATTCCTCCTCCAAGACAATATTCTTAACCTTTTCTCCCCCAAACTTAACATCCTCAAGGAATTTATATTTTCCCATTTTGAAAAGGATTTATAGAGGTATCATAAAAGATGAATCCTCTTAACTTTTTAGAGTACCGAATGAAATAGTAGCTAAAATTCTTAAGTCCAATCACTTTCCATATGACATGTATGGCCTAACCTTAGTTGGACAATCCCAGACATGCAAGTACCTAATGCTAGGCTTCTTGCCCGTCCATAGCGCATATGGAGTTTTTAGCTATATCTTTAGTGGAAGCTTTGTTTGGTATATATGCTGCAGTTCTTAGGTTTCTTTCCTAGAGTGAATTAGGTAAAGAAGAATGATTAATCATACTTTTTACTATGTCCTTAAATTTGCTTTATTGTCACTGAACAATACTATTTATACTAGGTTTTCTTGGTATTTTGTTTTGTTGGACGATTCTGTATGTATCTAGGAAATGATTGAAGGGCTCTGGACTTTGTTAACTTTATCCGTCTTACCTACTATAGTATGCACTATGATTATATTTGACAGCTTTAATTTCCTAGCTCAGTTGAATTTCAACTTGGGCATTGAAAAAACTTAGACACATCTAGAAATTGAGACTTCTCATGAACCAAAATAGGTACCCTTAATGAGAATAATTGTCTATAAATCATAATGTAATATTGTTGGCCATTCCAAATAACTGTATGGAATGGTATGCATGTATCAGTATAAATTAGCTCTAAGACGTCAAAACTCTTATTGATACTTGATTTCCTTATCTTTGTCTATATTTCTTAATGTATTTAACACAGATTTTAAAGTCTGTTTAGTTAAGTAGGTTAAGAATTTCATTTGACACAACGCTATTTAATTCTCTATTAAGAGATATATAAAAAAAAAGCTTGTGTCATACCATAGAGAAACTCTTTTAATTGACTTGTACTTTTGTACCATATTTCTTAATATGCAAGATAAACTTGATGAGGCAATTATTTTAAATTTATAAAGATTATCAATCAAAGAACTAGTAGTAAGAAATTTAAATCTTGAAAGAAACTAAATTTAGCTATATCCGAATGAACAAGGATGACTATATTTATTCACGTCAGAAATAGAATAATTTAAAAGTCTCTTATAAACCCAAAATTTAACTAGTCTCTAATTGTAATCTAAATAACCTTATATATAGCCTTTACTGAAGTTGTGTTTTCATTGCCCAAATAGATAAATCTTTCATCATCAATTTGCAACTGGCTTCACAAACAATCTTGTATGAATATACTTATATGAATAGTAGGATCCATATCTATTCACTAAGTGCAATTGGGTACAAGAGCTAAATTAACTTTATGACAAACAAAATTGAAAAGCATACCCTTCTTTATATGCCAAAAGATATGATTAGGACAATCAACATTATATATCCAACCCTTTTTGCAAAAGAAACAGATAAATTCCTTATTTTGTTTCCTTTTGCACTTTATGCTGTAAAGATATAACTGCAGCTTCCTTATCCTTATTCCTTTTCCTTATCTTATCTTATCTTGAGAAGTACATGCTAAGTGAGCATTTTCAATCTTTTCTCGCTTCAACCTATCTTCTTCTTGCACACTATAAGAAATGATCTCAAAAGAGATCATTTGTACTTAAGGGTGTTGTAACTTTGCTTAACTAATTTGTGCAAGAAGAGAGATAGAGACCGAATGCACAAGTAAGTCTTTCAACTACTCTAACTTAAGTGCTTTTAGTTTAGAAGCGAGATTAGACATCTCTATAATGTACTCTCTTATGTTCCCTTAATCCTTATACTGAATTGAAACGAGGTTCCAAAAAAAATTGGTACTCATTTCGACCTTTTCGTTTTCAATAAAACGATCCGTAATTGCTTTAAGGAACAACTTAGCATTTACCTCCTTAGGTATAGTGCCCCTTATGGTTTCTGTAATAGAGTGTTGCATGATCATGAGACTTATGCAATTAGAACGAATTTACTACTCAAAACTCTTCTTTACCAACTGAAGAATTTTAAACTATAAGAGCAGTAGGATGTTCTGTCCGAAGCACAAGGTCAAGACTAATGCAACTGAGCAGATTATACTCATTCCATTTCTTAAGGTTTGTATTATTAAACACAAATTTTAGACTTAATATTGGCAGATATATATTAAATAGAACTGAACAGAGAACAAAAAATAGAAAATAATAGCTCATATTAAAAATATGTCATAAACTAAGCATACAAAATAATAAGATGTACTAGCATGACATTCATCAAATAAATATATAAGGTGGGCTTCCATCACAAGATACCCAGAATAACATCAATAAGTCTTCCTTTGGGCTGACTTATCAACTTGTAAGTGATACTCTTTAGTGTAGTAATCAAATATTGACAGTAAATCCTGTCAGATTGTAAATCTTCCTTTGGACCGATTTGCTGTCCACATGGAAGCTTAACAACTATCACATATCTATTACCGCAAGTATATTCATTATTTGGCCAAATAATCACCTTCCCTTGGGCCAATAATTATTCGCATAAACAATAAACACACAATCATTTAAATATTTCAAAATAAATAAATCTACACAATAGAGGTTATTTTGGCAACATATTGTTTCAACTCATCTATTTCAAAATATTTAAACACATAGTGCAAGGAAAATAATAACCAAAGTACCCAAAATATTAAACTGAAAATTTCAATGCACAAATATTAATGGATGACCAACTGAGTTTCAAGCATTTTTATCAACTCTTAAAACCAAACAGAGTTTTCAACGGATAAAGTGTGGGTCGTACTGAAATTGAGTTGAGAAAATAAAACTGATTGGTTAAGTTTCAAGTTGGTCAAAATTTGACCCTTCCCAGGTGGTGGCACTGCGGCGCCAGTTTGTGGCATCGCGGCGCCATTGTATCCTTATGGTGGCACTGCAGCGCCACTTACGTGGCACCGCGGCACCACCACGACTTGATGGTGGCGCTGCAGCGCCACTGTCGTGGTGCCGCAACCGCATCTTGAGTGTGGCGCTGCAGCATCATTGATTGGCCCGGTAACACAACTTCCTGTGCTGGTCACCGCAGCGCTACCAATGTGGCGCCGTAGCGCCAGCTATCACCCTTAGTATTAATTACCCGATTTTAAAATTGGGTAACTCAAACTTAATGTGATTTTTCGTCCTAATCTGTAAACTTTATGACCCAAAACTCAGAATTCAACCCTCAAATACTCAATATCTCAACAAAATCATGAAAAATTCATCAATCATACATGTTATATCTAAACCCTAGAAATCCAAATAGGTAAAGATATCACAAAATAGAGACATGCATGATTATCCTAAGCAATTTAACATAATTTCCTACTCCTGATACCACTTGTTAGATTTACGTAATGGATTGTTAAACCAAATACAATCCTAGAATGTATCATGCCAAATTGTCAGGAAAAGATTTGTTGAGAAACTGAGACAAACCTGAATCCATAGCCAAAGATGATGGACACCGTAGCGGAAGTATTAAATTGAGAGCCAGAGGGTTAGAGGCCTTCCATAGCCAGAATACTCTATGTATACTCAATGGGTTCTCTCTTTATTGATGGAGGCAGAGGAGAAGAGCATGCAGTCTATTTGGCTTGGGGACTAAAACCCTAATAGTTATGTCCTTATATACTGATAGCCAATAGAGACTCCATCAATCCTGATTGGTCTAGTATTGGGTAACCACATATTACAGAGTCCATACTTAATTGGTAATTTCCTGAGCCTGAAATTAGATCACTTAATTTGCCCCACTTAATTAGACAGCTCTAATATATATAATTGTTATTTAAAAAACCTGTGGCCCACATATTAGGTTACAAACGTGTAACCCAACAAATTGAACCCCTACCTCTATCGAGTAAGAATTCTACCAAGTCTCATGGTAGCTCCTGTGGATCGTTTGGAGGTCCGAAAGGCGAGTTGCGATCCAAAATCGATTGCTTTGAGAGGGCAACTTTCAAACGAAAGGTTAATAATTAGTTTATGTTGAGTATAAATAACCATCATTTCAATATAGTACTCTCACTATATGAGGCTACCTTGAGGTATACCTAAATAGAAATGGTACTTCTATCTTATCTTCAAAGAGATCCAATCAATAATAACCTAATGTATACTTATCCTTGAGGAGTTCATATACACATATTATAATGGACCAATAATGGAACTTATGGGTAAATTATCCTGAATATACCCTCTACTACTCAATCTTTTAAAAAATATGATTTTTAATTATCATACAATATATCTTTTATTAAAAAGAATCTAATATTATAAACATATGTATTATGATACATAGAGTATCACAATCTAAATCTATATAGCATATAAAAACATTCATGATATTATAATTAACTCTCATAAAAAAAACAATACAATTCATGATTTCCTAGACAAAATAAATTAGCGAACTTAATTCTAAAATTTAAAAATCCTGAATTCTTTATTCGACACTTGTATTTTCTCCAATTTTTGCTTCTTGAGTGTGTCATCTTTTCTGCTTTGTGTTTAAGAGCTGTTTGAAAAAATTAGGTGAATACCACTTTTTTAGTTTAGTTCCAGTCCAAAAATGGTCAAAAATTGGCCATTGGGCCTTGTAAACTGAGCTCGGGCCCAATTAGAGTGCAAATGCTGCACATGGGTCCGCGCGACAATGCTCGTGTGCACCAGGATGGCTTCCTGCTGCTCAGCACTTCCAGGCAGCATTTGCTGGCTGGTACGGTGCCTAAAGCAGAAAGCATGGGCTTCCAACCTATGCTGTGCGTGCGTGCGTGCGGCATGAATGCCGTGTGCTATGGGCGCGCACAACTAGCAAGCAGTGTGTGAGGATTGCTGCTGCCGCTTGTTGGTGAGGCAACAAGCCTGGCGTTGTTGCTCAGCATGCACTTGGCCCTACATCATTTGTAATGGTGAAAGCCTGGCTCATTCGGGCTGGTGCACCACTCCGTTCGGTGAAATTGACATCCCTAATAACTATTTTGTCTGTTTCCTTTTCTCTCCTTTTTGTTAGATATTTTCTCTTTGCATAACTTTTTTGCATCCGAATTTTTAGTTCAAATATTTCATTTCTTTATGAGAATTAATAATTAGATATTGGGGTGGCGTGTAATTTGGTTATATAAATAGCTGCACATAATGATATGTCAACTATAAATATGTGAATAATAATGACCTTCATTTTTTGTTTCTTTTCTTTCTTTTTCTCCCATTGTCACTTGATTTTTCGTATCTTTCAGTGTAGAAAACTGACCCCAAGATCAACCAAACAGATCATCAACATTAACTGATCGAGATTGACCACAACTTAAATGCAATCAAACAATAAACAAAGAAAAAAAATAATAAAAAAATACCAACAAGAAAATTTCTAAGTGGTTTGGCCTTGAAGGATCTCTAGGCAAGTTTTCACGGCATACCAATAAACTCATACCCCATTTGAAATCAAATTATTCACAGAAGGGTCTCTCAAGTTTACGATGAAAACTCATGTTTTCCAAAGTTTATATTTTCTCCCGTTTATGTAGCCTTAGAATTTAGTTAAATTAACTTGACTCCTTCCAATTTAGCTTTTTAAGAATAGATAGAGTCAGAACTTTCATCTAATGAATAACACTAGGACCACTCTCTTTTTCAGTATCTAATTTCAATAGTTGATAATGTAGTTTTCTATTATTCAGTTGCACAACTTTTTTTTTTTTTTTCTAATAAGACTAAAATTTCATTTATTAAATGAAGAAGTCAGTACAATAACTCAATCGATACAATAATCGAAGTACAAATAATTCATTATAATTAATAAAAAATCGGCAAAACCGTTGTATTTGACTAACGATCAGAGAGGAAACACATAACCCAATATGTGGTATAACTGAGCTTTATAAATGATGCCCTTTGCTCTTCAAAATCATCATCTGCCACCATAGTTACTTCTTCCGATTGATATTGTGACGGATTTTTTGTGAAAATCGATCTTGAATTGCATAAAATCTTCCACATCTGGGCCACAAAAATCTTAAATCTAAACGATAAACATAAAAAACTATATGAAAATAAAAAAATATTAATCTACATAGATTTAAAATCAGGTAGGACAAAACACACATAGATCTAAATATGGTATGAGTTATGTCTTCATACAAGGGAAGGATTATTGAAAACAGAAATGAAAAAGAAAACCAAAAAAAAAAAAGTCCCACCAAAGAGGTAGATCTAATCTCCCTCTCCTGCGGAATGTAAATCTTAATATGTGGGAGTTATAAAGAGGATAAAGAGATTTTTTTGAGAAAAAAGTGGTCAGGATTTTTTTCTTATTGTTGTTCTTAGTTATCCAGTTTCACAATTTAATATTATAAATCAATATGAAATTCACATGACAAATAAAAGAAGGCGTCCGAGCACTCCTCTTCATCCAATGACATAAGCTAACATACTCGGTTTAAAAAAATTGCAAGATTTTCTTTTTTTATTTTTAGTTTCTCTTTGTTAAGGATCCATAAAGACATCAGACTTAAACAAAAGTTTGTTAAATAAAAGTTTGGAATCGCGTATTATTATATGCCACAAGTTCATAATAACTTTGATTGAAATTGAAGGAATAAAAAATTTCAATGGGAGCAATTGTAAAAATCTTAATTTCCTATTAGAGGTAAAGTCGAAATTTCAAAATAATTCACTTGAAGTTGACAAAAATTAAAAATAAAAATAAAACAAATTCAGTGGGGGCAGCTTATATGGTACGGGGTGAAAACTTTACCCAAAAACCAACCCGCCCGCCCAACCTGATATGAGCCGAGAAAACTAGGTTTAAATCGACCGGAATTTATTACAACTTAAAAAAAAAAAAAAATAGTTACAACTTTTTTATTTTGATTACAATATTTTATTTCATTTTATTCCTTTCCCCCACAATCCTTCGTCATGAGTTAAGCCTGCATAATCTGAAGGTAGATATGGTAGAAACCACTCAGCTAAAACCCCCTTCTTTTTTCTGATTTTACATCCTATATCTTTGCACAATTGGTCATTGTACCATACATGGACACAAGCATTACATGACCCCCTAAAATACTTCCCACTATATAGCTTGGAGTATTTTTCCCACTTCATCACATCCTTTTCCATCTCTCTTATCTTAGGAAATTCAAACTTCCCACTGAGGAACTGTGCTAGCCATTGGCATCTGATCTCAGAGGTACATAGATTAGAGAGACTCTCTGCGTATCCAATTACCGCTAATTGCGGAATTCGAGGATGAATCATGTGCCTGTATTTGTTGAGAAGATAAGTTAGAAACACATTTAGTAATTAGTACTATACTTTTAAAAAATATATACCTCTAGCGACGACCAGTGTCGTCGCTACAACGTAACGACGACCACTATCGTCGTTTTTGAGTCATCCTACGACGACGTTTTAGCGACGACATTGTCGTCCCTATAGTTAACTATGCCGACGACACAGTTGTCGTCGGTATATAGTTCTATACCGACGACAAATTAACGACGACAATGTCGTCGCTATAGATCTGTAGTGACGACTTTTTCCACTATAACGACGACATTTGTCGCCGCCATAGGCGCCTTTTCTTGTAGTGGAAGTTAAAATAAATATATATTATAATCTACATGAATCTGGTTGAAATATGTATATAGCATTTTTTTTTTCTTTTTGGCCATAGACATGAAAGAATATGAGATAATTTTCAGGAAAGGTGATCGAAAAGAAGGAAAATCATTACTACTTTTCTATTTTGATTACATGTTTTTATTTCGTCTCTTGTTCTTTTTCAACGATTCTCAGTTATGAGTTAGGCCTGCATAATCTGAGGGAAAATATGGTAGAAACCACTCAGCTAAAACCCCTTTCTTTCTTCTAGTTTTACGTTCCATATCTTTGCACAATTGGTCATTGTACCATACATGGACACAAGCATTACATGACCCCCTAAAGTACTTCCCACTATATAGCTTGGAGTATTTTTCCCACTTCATCACATCCTTTTCCATCTCCCTTATCTTAGGCAATTCAAACTTCCCACTGAGGAATTGTGCTAGGCATTGGCATCTGATCTCAAAGGTACACAGATTAGAGAGACTCTCCGCATATCCGACCACCGCCAATTGCGGAATTCGGGGATGAATTACGTGCCTACATTTGTTGAGAAGTAAGGAAAATATTAGTACTACAAGGCTGATATAAAAAGAATAAGCGGGTGGATATTAAGAGCTTCAACTAATATATACCTATAAAGAGGAGCTGTTGAGGCTTCTGTTCCAAATATTTGGTTTTTGAAAATTGGAGATTTGAACATATTTTTTAGCTTCTGGTCACCTCTGTACCCTGTGGCTAGGATCACTATATCTGTTTCCAAAGGTTGAGTTGCTCCATCAATCATCAGTCCTTCTTTGCAGAAGCTAAAGCTTTGAGATCTCTTCAAGATGATGCCTCCTTTTTCCAAATTTTCATAAAAGTTTTCGGGCAGCATTTAAATCCGACAAGATGACATGTCTTGAAGAAAGCTGTGGTTGGGGACCACGTTATACTTTTTCAATGGTAGTTTCCATCTAAGATAGCTCTCAGCAAATTTTGAGATCGCCCGTCTCTGGAAAATATCAAAACTCAACAAGAGAGAAAAAATTAGCATACTGATTGATTATGGTTATACTAAAGTGATCGGTTTGGACATTTACCAATGGTGAAAGAAAGGTGGCCAAAATGCTTTGAAGAAATGTTTCACCAGACTTGTGAATCAAAAATCTGCAAAGCGAGTCAAGTACAATAGAGGATAAATGACACCCCACAGATAGACACTTGGGAGCAACCAACGAGCAGTCCTTTGAATCATCAAGCAGGGATATTCCACTCCTGTTTACAAAGTTGCAAAAAATCATATTTCTACATTTGAAAAGGTTTGAGTAGCCTTTCCAGAATCATTTTCACAAATCCAAGGGGACTAATATCATTTTGCACAAGGAATTTCATGAACTTGTGGAGAAAACAGAATCAAGACTAAGGTTGCTTGCAAGTGATAAGGAATTTAATATGTATGAATATGCATATGTTCATGTATATATATGCATATGTTCGTATATATAAATTTTACCATATGTAGGGAAGTGCGTACATGAATGTAAAGTAGAGATCCGATTACAAGTTTTTAGTAATAATCGATATACTCATTTCAAATTCTTGTATGGTTAGTAAACTATTCTAAAACTTTTATTTCCGAAATCTACTTGTTAAACAATTTTTTAAAGGTTCATAAAATTTCAAAACTTTTTTAAACTTGTTTCCAAAATAGGTACATACCTATTCAAGTTCTTCGCAAGTGCACTGAATACTATTTAATTCCATAATGTCTAATATTTTTGATATAAGTTAGTTCCATCCATCTAATTAATGACCGCGAGTTTTTTTTTTTTTTTTTCCTTTTCTTTTCTTTTTATTTTTCTGTTTTTTTTATATATTCCAGTGTTCTTTTAGAACACTGTGATTCCATCGGCCACATGAGATAAATATGCAATGCAATGCAATGCTATGCTATATGAATGACATGAATGAGGTGATGTACCATTTTTCATAAAATTACAGATAACCACACAGTAGTCTTTAATTAATCAAACTATATTCACTTCTAGAAACTAATTTTCCAAACTCTCAATTTTTCCATAACGGATTTTTCACAAAAATCCACAAAATCCAGTCACTGCTTAAAATAGTATAAAATAGAATAATATGGCGCACTGAGTAGTGTGATGTATGTCCAAGCAGTTTATTATAAACACATTTTCCAAAATAGTTCATAAATTAATTTTCACAAATTATTTCACAAAATTTCCATATTTGATCTGGAAAGTAAATTTATAACAAAAACCATTGTAAAGTCAAGTAATAGAATCCTTATCTCTATTGAGTAATAATAACGTGTTACCAATGCTCATGGTAATTCCTGTGTATCACTTGGAAGTCTGATGGGCGAATTAGAATCCAAATTTGCTTGCTTGAGGGAGTCACTTTTCTAATGGAGGCTTAATTGGATAAACCAGATGTCACCACTGAATTCTTAGAGTCCAAAATAGCTAGGTTAGATATATAATTCGACTAATTTAGGTTCCAGGCCGAACCCGTCCTGTGGCATACAAAACGAGATTATTCACGAGCCTCGTATCTTGAAATTTGTGCCGGTTCAAAGCATATCAATGTTATCCATCAAAGTTCATCTCTCGAAGTTCATGCACGTTTCTAAGTGCTTAGGTGGTGTGGCGGATAGCGGTGATCCTTTGTCAGTGACCTGTGGACGTGGTGGCCGGAGCTCATGGTTGTAGGAGGTCTAACGTGGCGGGAAGGAGTTGATGAGAATTGGTCCTCTAGAAGAGGTTAGGGACTTCAAGGGAGAAGGAGAAAGAAATGGAAGGATTAAAAAGCAAATTGACAAGTTGGTGGCTGTTAGGGTTTATACCCTAAAAGCATATATATTTTAGATAGGGTTTTTGGCATGATTAGTCCCTGAATTGTTTGATGATTTGCAATGTATCCCCTGAACTTTTTTTTTTTGTAATTAGAACCCTGAATTTAGGATTTTTGGCATGATTAGCCCCTGAATTTTTTGTTGATTTGTAATGTATCCCCTGAACTTTTTTTTTGATAATTAGGACCCTAAATTTAGGCTTTTTGGCATGATTAGCCCCTGAATTTTTCGCTGATTTGTAATATATCTCCTGAATTATGTGCAAAATGTTTAAGGGCATAATGGTTATCTCACTTAGTTTAGAGACAAAAATAATAAATGGGAGTTTGGAGGGGAAAAAATAGTTTTGAAATTCAAATTTTTAAATAATTAAAGAATAAATTACAAATCAACGAAAAATTCAGGAGCTAATCATACCAAAAATTCTAAATTCAGGGTCCTAATTGCCCAAAAAAAAAGTTCAGGGGATACATTGCAAAAAATTCTAAATTCAGGGTCCTAATTGCTAAAAAAAAAGTTCAGGGGATACATTGCAAATCATCAAGAAATTCAGTGACTAATCATGCCAAAAACCCTTTTAGATATTTTCTGAATTAATAAAATGACATTTTTCTATAATTTGCATGTCTTTAAATATCAGAAAATCCCTAGTTTATTTATGTGACTACAGATTTAGTATATAAGTGTTATATACATGAGGATTAAATTTATGGATAATAAACTAAATATAGTCCGTAATAATTAATTAAAGTTTGGGATCTTTACTTAAATATTATTAGTATAGTCCATTAACATTGAGAATGTAATACTAATAGTCTTATCTCGACTATTGATGTATTGACATCACAATGGAGGTACTTTATATAATTTAATTATATAGGACTAGACCAGACATGATTTGAATGTCACATAAATTCCGCTAACTGTTGAGAGTTCAAATAATGTCACTAGATGATCATATGTAAATCAATCTTAATCCTGAGCAGTTATAGACTCCTATTTATAACATTACATTCTTTAATATACTTGTTAAAGGTTTGTTTCCTAAATAGATCGAAATACTTGTATCTTGGGAGCATGATGAGATGAGTAGCTAGGAATGTAGCTTACAGATATGGAATCCATTCCTTCCATTAGGAAGCTAGAAAGATGATTCCCTTGTGTATTGATTCAGGACTTGAATAATTTGAGTACTTAATTTATAATAGATTTATAAATTAATTGTTCATTGGAGAATCACTAGTATATAAAAATAAAGATGTAATTGGAGAGGTAAATGGAATATGACCTAGCTCCAATTATGAATTATCTATGGAGGATTGAACTACATGTAATGACTAAATCGATGGACTGCTCGCTGTTTTCTGAGTAAATTAATTCTATAGCTTCAATAGTGCAATTCCAAATTTTTAGTGGAGTAATAATGGAATTAATAAATTAGACAAATTGATTAAAGAGTTTAATTAATTGTTATAATTTACTGGAGTTTAAATTACAGGTCCATAGGTCCTCAATTCCACCTCTTACAAATACTGTACTGGATATTACGTTATTTTTGTTATTACACACTTTGTCTAGATAAAATGTTTATATATAATAATTAATAATTGTTATTAATTAATTAATTAATTAATTTTGAATTAACTAATTTAAATTTATGGAAGAATAAGTTTCCTAATTTGTTTAAATTTTGAATTTAAAAATATCTAATTATTAGATAATTAGATAAACAGAAATTAGAAAACTGAATAGAGTTTTCTTATTTAGATATATATATTAATTAATTAGATTAATTAATTTAAATATATATATATATTAACTTTACGTTTGAAACCAAAAGAATGTACGGTAATTTAAAAAAAACGTTATATATATATTTATTAATATGATTAATTAATTTATTTATTAAATAATTTAATAAATAGATATCTATATATATATAAAAAGTGAAACCCTAGCAAAACATAACTACGTATTATTTTCTACAGAGCCTCCATAATCTAGAGAGAAAAAGAAGAGTCTTCTTATTCTCTGTAGAAGAAAGTCTTCAATCTCATGTGTTGAGAATATTGCAAGTACCGAAAGTGTGAGTTTAAGAAATTGTACGCAACGCCCATACGTTCATCCAGTTGTGCTGAGGCTTGGATTGGAAGATCGTGGTTTAGAAGATAGAAAAGTTAGGATTCATTGATAGGCTGCAAGAGGTATTAGATCTATTCTCTTTGTATGTTTCTATTTACTATGAATTAATACTATGTACTCATATGGTCAATTGTTTTGAGGAAATTTTTGATTACTCCTGGGCCAATCTTCCACTGCGAAAATCATTTTAAAACCAACAGTGGCCAAGTGTCAACTCCATTTTTGCCACACTTTCTTAAATTTTGTTTCATGTACGCCCTTAAATGATTATTTTTTAGTCCTCCTTTTAGTAATTTTCACACGCTTTTAACCTAAATGAATCTAACCCACAATCACATCTAAAGTTCATCTCAGATATTTTAAATTTTTAATTCCTTTAATGTGGAATTACGAAATTGCCGTTAAATAAAAATTACACTTATAACCTTAATAAAAATAAGGATTTCACACATATGTACATACATATATACATATCTCTATGTGCTTAGAAATTATATATTATTATTATTATTATTAATATTATTATTGTTATTATTACTATTATTATTGTTTGTTATGCAGGGTTTTGGGGAAACTGACTACTCCTTGAACCGTTTTCTTGCGCTCCATTATTTTTGTGGTACCGTTAACTAATATAACTACTAATTATATTATTATATGTGATCCATAGGACGTGTTGTTGACCATTATGTGTTAAATACTTGTTATTTGTATTCTTGTTCATTTCTGACATCATGGAAGGTCTTACTTCTTCCGTGAAAAATCTATCTAATAGCCTATTCTCGTATTGGCACCTTTATTTTTAGCACTTTTATTTTTCTTTTATCCTTGATAAAATGATTGGAATCACTTATATCAAAGAGCTAACTTTTTAATTATTATTTTCCTTATTATTTACTTATATTTTTGACCGAATGGGTGGAATTACCTCTGTTAGAAAATTAACAATTATTTTATTTATTTTTGATCAAATGGCTGGAATCACCTGTGTTGGAAAATTTATAATCATCTTTTTGTTTATTTCTAACCAAATGGCTTGTATCACCTTTGTCAGAAATACTAGCTATCTAACATGTGGAGATGGTCATTGAAACCTTACACATCTGTTTATTTGCAGGTTATACTGTCAAAGATGCCTTTGACTTTTTGACACATATATTTACGATTTTTCATGTTATTTTGTCTACTTCCGGTAATAGATTGCTTATCCTTAATTAAGTATTTTTATGCAATTAATTTTTCTCTAATTAAATCACAAAAGAGCATCCCGGAACATATAATTTTACTGAAAATAAAAAGAAATACGGTGGAAAGCACTCTAACTATGTAGACTAATCAAATTATTAGCATTAATCAGACTGGATGAACGCGAAACATGTGAAGCCAAAGATAAGAGAATCTACAGCGACATCTTTTGGGTATCAAGTATTAATTGATAGTTATCTAATTATGATGAAGACGTGATACATATGTCATGGCTGTCCACGAATAATATTGTGATGCAGGATAAATATTGCTCCCTGAAAATTTTCACTTAAGCGTAACTTATTTTGTGTGCATAGGATATATATGAATTAAAAGTTAGGATTTTAATTAATTTATTAGGTAAAAGATTATGTGCCAACTTATAACTGGAACAGTTATATAATCTATATAAAAATCAGGAAAAAAGCACACATCCCTGATTTAACGGGAATTACTTAATTTTTTTTTTTTTTCCTAAAACGTTTGGCTCCTTACGCAATGCACGATCCCCCTCTCCATTCTCTCCTTTGTCTTCTATGAATAGTTATCCCCAAGTCTCGAGATAGCAATGGCCCAAACTAGATGCTCTCAAGATAAAAAGGATAGCTCTTCTCCTCCAAAAGCAAAGAAGTTAAGGTCGAAGCGAAAGCGCGAGGCAAAGAATGACGAATTCTCTAACCCGCCGGTGGATACGGTCGAGAACGATAACTCGCCGAAGAAAGTGATTGCAAGTGAAGCCAAACAGGTTTGTAAGTTATGGGTATTGTTAATTTGTAATTTGTTTGGCTTTAGTAATATGTTATAAATTGAACGAATTTTGTAAATTTATTTTTTGATTTCTTGTGCGCTTAACACTTGTATTATATTAGAATTGTGGTTGTCTATGAGTTCTACACAAGCATCAGATGCTTGTATCAAGAGACTAACGTACTTATGTCTATTGATATCAATGACTGTACATATGAATATATTTTCAAAATAATTTTGTTTTGCGTTGCTTCTTATATATTTTTTGCACGAGTTTCTTCGTATTTGCATTTCAATTTTTATTAATCATTATTAGGGAACAGATTTTATTGTCTTCATTAGTTATAGTCTATCATTATTAGAGAACAGATTTTATTGTCCTCGTTAGTTATAGTCTAGAATGAGTAATGTCTATGGTCTTTAGAGCTACATTCAATTCTCTTGTTGTGTTCACTATACTGAATGTGTTATTTTAGAATTTCTACCAGTTTTGTCGTAATTTCTATTGGTAGTCGAAAACATATTTCAGTCACTACTACCGTAATTTTTGGAATGGGACTTGTCCGTGTTTCTTTGCACATATATATTCAATCATATGGTTTTATTCATCATGTCAAATATGTTATTATACAATATTTACTAGTTTTATGTTAATTTCTCTAATAGTTGAGACTATTTTAATCTCTAATGAAAGTGATTCAGGAATGGATTATACTTATATTTGTATTAGTTTTGTGTAAATTTCGTACATGATTTGAAGTGATTACAATACAATAATAATTTTTTCAATTTTTTTTCTAGAAATTTACTCCTCTAGTTGAAGAGGAGGATTTTTTTACGTGTCGCATCACAAGATATGCTAAACTCGAAGTTATTGAGAATATAAAAAGAAAATTGAATAAAAGACAGACCCAAATGTTTAGACAATCATGTTTGGGAAATTTCTTAGATCTCGAAAACAAGAAATTAATATGGGCTGCTCAAGTTGTACACAACTTACTCCTAAGGCAAATTGATCAACCTAATAGGGAGGAGTTATGGTTTTTAGTTGGTGGGAAAAAATTAAGGTTTTCTATCAACGAGTATTCATTGATTACCGGTCTTCTATGTGAAGGTGAACTTAGAGATGAAAATCAAATCTATGGAGACCGTTTGAGAGACAAATATTTTGATGGTAATGAGAGTATAACTCGACTAATGTTGGAGAACACATTCATGAACTACGAAGGGGACAATAATACAGATTGTGTGAAGCTTGCTTTGGCTTATTTTGTGGAAAATCTGTTGATGGCTAAGGCAAATACAAAATTAATTTCTCAGTTCACCTTGAAAGTTGTAGACAACCTGGATGCCTTTAATCAATATCCTTGGGGCCTTCAAAGTTATCAGTACACTATAGGTTGCATAAGAAGGAATTTTTTAAAAAGAGTGCAAAAGCAAAAAATGAAGACAAGAAAGAATACTAATCAGACTGAAGCATATTCTTTAGGAGGTTTTATTTTTGCATTCCAAGTGTGGGCATACGAGTGCATACGAAACTTCAGTCCTACTTATGCTGAGAGAGTACGTGATAGAATCCCTAGGATTTTAAATTGGAATGTGCCCGAGATTGGCAAGTACACAACTCTCAAAAGCGCAGTCTTCAAGGTAGCTAATGTGAGTATGAATGCATTATATAAAAATACTATTTTTTCTTTTTCTTTTTTGGTAAAATTTCTAACACTACTTGAACATTTCTCAACCACTGAAGGAAAAATCACTAGCCATCTTTTTTTCATTAATAGCTTCATGTGACTAATATGCGTCCAACAGAAGAGGAGAGAAAACAGGTTTATACTAGTGGAATGTTTATTGACAAGAAAAGTACCATTACCACTAAGATTGATGAGCAAGAACATTCAACAAAAGTGATGGAGAAATATGATATTGAAGAAGAACCAGATAAGAATATTAAAATAACTTCTGATTTGGTAAGATATCTATAGTTTTATTAATATTATAATTCTTAATTTAAATATATATAATTATGTTATATTAAATTGTATTTTTTTTATGTTACGTTGTACATTTTTTCAGTTAGAATGGAAGAGACAGTTGTTTGCTTTCAAAGAGGAGGTTAGAGAAGATATAAAAGGCTTAAGGGAAGGTCAAGTCTCAATAAATCAACAACTGAGTCAGATTATTTCTATGCTACAAAGTAGGAATGCAGATCATGATTTTGTACTAAGTCATAGAGATAAATCGAAAAAGGAAAACAATATTGAAGACAACAGGGTGGATGATTATGATAGGAACAAATGGAAAGTCAATGAAGATAATGAATACTATGACCAACACAAAGAAGATGAGGAACTTGAACATCATGAAGGAGATGGCGATGGAAAAAGTGACCGAAATAAAGGAAAAAAAAATTATGAAGAAGAAGATGAAAACAACGGCTCTAAGGAAGGCCATATGGAGGATGAACTTGATTCAGTAGACTTTGAGATATTACCAGCAAATACTGTCCTACCAAAGCGTCAACGCAAGCCAAACTTAGCTATATTTGGTTCGCCATGGACTCCAATGGGTAAAAAAACCAACAAAAGACAACGAATTCGAATGACCCAACAACCCGTCCATGATGGAAAAGTTGTGTTCTCTAATGACTTATTGGAAAGTCCGCCATCTAACTTAAAGAATGAGTTCGATACATGGATCTTGGTTGGTCTCAATAAAATGAACAAGTAAGTTTGAATTTTTTTTTAATCTATTTAATTGCCAGAGATTTATTTTAATTCTTTGTAGAAACAATAAAACTATTTAAATAGTTGGCTGACATTTAATAAGAAATAATTTTATCTTCAACAGGCCTAATAACAAGTACCCAATGGAGGTGCATAAGAAAATAGATCCACCCTTCATGCTCGGATACACACCAGTGTATAATAAGGAATGGTTCTATATAATCAATGAACCATACGAATGGCTTAGCACTGAGGTATGTTTATTCAAAATTAATATGTTACAATTGAAAGTATATATAAAGTGACTTACATAACCATTATTATATGTCTGTAGCACGTAGATGTCTTCTTTTACTATCTACGGCATAAACAATTTTATAATCCTGAGCTATGTAAAGATCGATCAACAACTGGAGATTGCCTTTTCTCTCAAAATTTATTCAGTAGATGCGAGCAATTTTGTCGCAAAGGGTTCGAATGGAAAGATGATGATGTCATTATTCGATACTTTATGGGAGAACTACCCAGAATTGGTAAGCCATGGGTGGATATTGATAGGGTTTTGTTCCCTATGTATGTTGATGGAAATCACTGGATTCTTGGGATAATTGATCTTAAATTTTGGAATTTTTTCATCTATGATTCGATGCGTGACTTTGGTTCCCATGACAAAAGGATATACAACAAGGTTAGGCCTATTGCTCGCTTAATACCACACTTACTGAAGAAGTTTAATTTTTTTGAGTCTAGACCTTATCTCATGGAATGCAATACAGAATTACCAATATATCATATGGAAAATATTCCACAACAAGAAAATGTGTAAGTTTATCTTTTGGTAATATTTAATATTTAATAATTCTTACACTGTTTTTTTTTTGTTCATATGTCTAAATATTTTGATTATTATTGACAGAGGAGATTGCGGAATCTTTATGCTGAAGTTTGCAGAGTGTTTGATATTTGATATACCCTTGGAAAATTGTACACAAGAACGAATGAGCTTTTTCCGCAACAAGATGGCAGTTGAACTTTATGCACATGGCAAGTTCAAGTTATGTGGAATATATGATAGCAATGATGAAGAGCAGTGAAAACGAACGTTGATTAATTTGTATATAAATTTTATTTCTTCTATTTATAGAAAAAATTTCAAGCACTGTAGAAATTTACAATAAATAAAATAGCATATTATATTTCTATTGAAGATTGAAATTGTCTTTACCACCAGTAGATAATATTAGTATAAAATCCATATTTTAAAAATAAGTTCTACTGATGATTGAAATAGTCTCTACTATTAGTAGATTTTTTTTTTCAAGAAAAAAAGTTGTACTTATTATTGAAATTGTCTCTACCACTAGTAGATAATAGTAGTATAAAAACTATTTTCAAATTAAGTTCTACTAGTGATTATAATTGTCTCTGCCACTGGTAGATAATAGTAGCATAAAGCTTATTTTTCAAATTAAGTTCTACTAGTGATTATAATTGTATCTGCAACTGGTAGATAATAGTAGCATATAAAACCTATTTTTAAATTAGGTTCTACTAGTGATTGTAATTGTCTCTACTATTGGTAGATAATAATAGCATAAAACCTATATTTTACAAAATAAGTTCTACTAATGATTAAAATAGTCTCTACAATTGATAGTTTTTTTTTTTTTTTTTTAAAGTTGTACTTATTATTAAAATTGTCTCCACCACTGGTAGATAATAGACCTATTTTCGAATTAAAATCTATTGATGATTGAAATTTTCTATACCACCGGTAGATAATAATAGCATAAAACCTATATTTTAAAAATAAGTTCTACTGATGATTGAAATAGTCTCTACCATTGGTAGATTTTTTCTTTTTTTTGAAGAAAAAAAGAACCTATTCATGGAAAAGTCTCTACCACCAATATTGTAGCATAAAACCATATTTTAAAAACAAGTTCTACTGATGATTAAAATAGTCTCTACAATTGATACTTTTTTTTTAAAAAAAAAAAAATTGTACTGATTATTATAATTGTCTCTACCACTAGTAGATACTAGTATCATAAAACTTATTTTCGAATTAAAATCTATTGATGATTGAAATTTTCTCTACCACTGGTAGATAATAATAGTATAAAACTTATATTTTAAAAATAAGTTCTACTGATGATTGAAATAGTCTCTACAACTGGTAGATTTTTTTTTTTTTTTTAAGAAATGAAGTTGTATTGCTTATTAAAATTATCTCTACCACTAGTAGATAATAGTAGCATAAATCTATTTTCAAATTAGGTTCTAGTAGTGATTGTCTCTACCACTAGTATATAGTATAGTAGCATAAAACCTAATTTAAAATAAGAATGCACAAATACCATATTTTAAAATTATAGAAAACACTATTAATCCTTATGAAAACATAACATATTAGTACCTTACATAATCAAATTAATTGATAAGAGTTCACAACTAGTCAATTAACAATACAATAGCATAAATAACAATGCATAGATAAAGTTCATGGAGAGTATTCAAATGGATTGGAAGAAGAAGCACTCTTCATGTCAGATCTACTGTCGAGTGCTACTGGGTTTTGGCATGTTTGGCGGTTATGTCCTGGTTGTTTGCATCTACCACACTTGTTCCGTTTAGCCTCCTCTCCAACGGAAAGAATCCTCTTCTTTTTAGGCCTTCCTATTCGCCTACGAGTAGTCGGTGGAATAACTTTAACGTCCTTGATGCCAGTGGGAATAATCCAATCTTTCCCACTTCCAACAGGTTCAACTGGCTCAGCATATGCTAACTGCAAAGCTTTAGTTGTGTAATAGTAAGAGCAATAATGATATGGACTCATCCTACGCAATCTAATTGCAGCAAGTGCATGCGGACAAGGCATTGAGTCAAGGTCGAATTCACGACATGTACAAGTCATCTGATTCAAATCAACAATAAACTGTTCTCCTTGATTAACAGTAAACTTATGCATGCTCACAGCTTCAGCCTGTTGAAATAATAGATACCATTAAAGATAAAAACTACATAATTGAAAAACTATATCAATAACTATATCAATAATTGATATATACCTTCAAATGAAGTGAAACTTGATTTTTGTTCCTTAATTGTTCCTCCGCCCATGTAGTCAATGGTGAGGTCATTGTCAATGCTTTATTAAGTCTTTCAGTAAACCATGATTGAAGCATACGCCTAAACCATTCGACACACGTTGCCACAGGTAAATTTCTTGCATGTTTAGTAGCATTATTCATGGATTCTGCAATATTGGTCGTCAAAATACTGTACCGTTTTCCAGTTGAGTATGCACGTGACCATTTATGATAACCGACCTCAAACAAATAAGGACGGATACGAGAATCTAGCTTTGCCATCTCGTGCATGAAGTGTTCAAATTCACTCACACGATATGATTTAGCACAAAGAATGAACAAGTCATCTACCATAACTCTCCCGCAAGATTTTTTCAAATTCCCTTTCAAGTGATACATACAAATTCCATGCATAGCATTTGGAAATACCTTTTTAATCGCGGGTTCAATGCTTTTGTGGCGATCTGTTACTAACACTAGACCTTCACGCTCTCCATAAGTTTCTTTTAGTTTATTGAGGAACCATTCCCAAGAATCATCGTTCTCTGAATCACCAATGCCAATGGCTAATGGGAAAATTCGATTGTCACCACTCTTGCATACTGCAATAAACATCGTTCCACCATATCTAGCTGTTAAAAAAGTTCCATCAAGAGCAATTACTGGTGTACAATGCATCCAACCCTTAATTGATGCATAAAAAGCAACAAATAAGTATTTGAATCGGTTCTTATCATCAATGACAAGGTCAACAATACTGCCAGGATTGGTTTTCTTTAACACATAGAGATATGAGGGTAGAATTGAATAGTTTCCTTTTGGTGACCCTCGTAGTGTCTCATATACACTTTCCCTTGCTTGCCAAGCTTTCTCATAACTTATATTGACCCCTATATCCAACTGAACATCTGATACAATATCCTGCGGCTTATATCCTCCTTTTTTTGTCTGAACCCGCTTCTTCATCCACTCTCCTACAATCCAACTAGTTGCTTGACGATGGTCACCGATCATAATGTCTAACGAACAAGTATGCTCTCTAATATACTTAGTGATCATAAATAAATTAGTTTGTCTAACCTTAATTCCTCGAACTCTCCACTTGCATTGATCATCCAAACATTTAACAACCAATACCGTTTTTGTTGATTTCTTCACTTTAAACTGAAAATGTTTTCTTATAGCAAGAAAACTTAATTCCTTTTTAAGCTCTTTTTTATTCTTGTAAATTTTCCTCAATCGAACACCATCATCTGAAGCATCTGCACATTCTTCGTCGTTTTTTTTATCTTCAAATTCCCATATATGTGTATTATGATTTGGATCCTCGTCAACCAGAAAAGTAGGAGGTATAGGGACATGAGCCATATATTCTTCTTCAGCAGGAAAAATATGATCTTCAACTAGTGGAGAAATATTCACTGATGTTTGTTTCATCACAGGAAGAGGCATACTTTCAGCAATACAATTTTTCCCAAAAAATATTTTTTGTTCTTTACCCCTTTTTTTTGAGACATTGTCACTGCCAATACCTTCTTGAGATGATGGTCGCATAGAATAAGGCCGTGTTTTTGTTAATGGCTGACTTTCTACAAACAACGGATAACTAGTTTTTGAGCAGTCCTTCTTTAATTCCAACCAAACATCAACATCTTTGTCATTTGTAATTTTGATAAGGGGCATCGGTGGTGACATAGTATCATACTTCAACAATAAAGAATGAGTAGATTGATTGATGCTTAAAGATTCAAAAATTGCATTACATAATCCAGTATATGTGCAATCTTTTGGAATCAGTATGCCCATGGCTTCGGCTCCAACAAAAACAGGAGGGTTACCTTCCCATTGACCATTATACATGATAAAAGCTGTGATTATGCCCATTTCTGCAAAATAGCTCGAAAAATTTAGCACAACATAAAATAGTCTATTGATGATACAAACTTTATTAATTGCTGATAGACTTTTTACTTTAAATTTACTTTTACGATTTTAGTTTTTATGAATTTTACTAAGATAGTAGAGGAAAAGAATATTTTTTCAAAATAATTTACTAAATTTACAAGTTAAGCTACAATAAAGCCCTCAAATAAAAATAATTTCTATCAGTAATAAAAATAACTAGATAACTAAATACAAAAAGACTTATGTAACTTTATCATAGAAGTAAGTGTTATATGAGGAAACATGGAAAGAAATAAAAAAGGCATTAAATGAAGAATCGATGAAGATGAAACAAAATAAAAGCTAAATTTTAGCACGACATAAAATTTCAACTATTGATAGACTTTTCACTAGAGCTTACAATTATCTTTTTGTTGCCCTCTAATAAAATGACATCCTATGGTAGGTAAGATAAAGAAATCAAATTATTCTTTTCAAATTAAGCCCACGGGTCAATTCATATCCTAAGAATTTAGATATTTGGTTTTACATATCGTTTGCTCTATACTTGTCACACACTCTGAATTGAGGTTTATAATTAAATATGTAATACAACTAAAACAACAAAAATTAATAAAAGTGAATATAACAAGCCTAAAACCTGTTTCAAGAATGACTTAAAATTCCTGTTGTACCTCTTGTCTCTCACAAATAAGGATTAGCTTTGCTTTCCACAGCACTTAGTCTGCACAATCATCAATACTATAATATTAGCAGAATCTTCACATGACTAACAATACTAATTAAATAGGAGACTCTTCACATGTTCAAATAAAATCTATGTATATAACACAATACCAAAAATCTAAAAAATAACTAAATAAATTAGTAATTGATAAATGGGGTTTATGGGTTTAATTCGAGTACATCACGCGAGTATATCTCCGATTACTAATGCACGTCTCGCAGTGCAAAGGGTTGCAACTTTTATTTGAAACGCAGGTTTGTCGTTCCTGCAAAAGAAAGTATTGTAAACCATAATAAGATTATTCTTCTAAACAATTTTTTTTTAAAAAATGAAAGAAAATGATGAAAATGAAAAAAGAAAAAAATATGGATTCTTGGTTTTAACGGTGTATGAAATTTGACCTTGATGGAGGAAGAGAAACCCAAGAGGAAAGTGGAAACAAACAGAGTTGCAATGAAGATTAAATAATTCTCTGAAAAAAAATAATTGGAGCCTTTTAGCCATTAGTGAGTAAACTGATGAAGAATTGCATATCTCTGTAGGCAATAATTCAACACGGGATTGGGAGAGACTTGGTTCATGTTGTAATTGTAATTCTTTGTAGAAGAAAAAGAAAGGGTGTGGAGAGAGAGATGGAGCGTAACTGAATAAGTGTGGAGGAAAAGGATTTTAGGGTTTTTTTTAATTATTTATTAAGGGTAATTTTGTCCCTACACATGAAAAAAGGACTAAAATTATATCTAATATATTGACAAGGTCAATCTTCAATCGTGTACTAGAAAATAGATTATTTAATTAATTTTCCCTTTTATTTTTAGTAAAAATTAAAACATTTTTTCCATCTATGTACTATTCGAAGCACTAAATTAGGCATCACAAGGTATAGTTTTACTGAGATTTTAACTGTCAGGGTACTATTTTACAAAACTCAAAAATGAGGTTATTTTTCACAGAAAAATCAAATTTTAGGGTATTTTGGTGTGATTAGCCCTGTCCATTTCTTTTGGTGGGGAATAAAATAAGCAAGCTCTGCTGTAAATTATCATACTTACCAAAGAAACAAAGATCTTTTTTGGGTCCCAACATAGAAGCAAAGCTAAAAAGAACAAATGGCAATAAAATAACACTACTTAATTATAGTACTGCAGGGAAACAAAGCAACACTTGATCTATGAACTATATAAATCTTTCTTTTTCCTATTTCAGTGGTCTCTCATTCATTAGAAAGACTAGAATTATATCTTTAATACTAGTAAAACAAAATAGAAGGAAGGCAAAATAAACGGAATTTCAAAGCAGAAAAGAAAAGGAAAAAAAGAACTGGTATTGTACGTGAAAGAGAAAAAAGGGTCAACAAAAGAGGTAATATCATATGTCTATTCTCATTTTTCCAGTTTCTAAAATTCTATGGCTTCCCACGTAGGCAGTTGCAATATACTCTATGATACAAGAATTGTGAAAGAAAATAAGAGGAAAGAAAACAAGTAAATAAAAAGGCAAAGATAAAGAAATGAGCAAATTAAACTGTTTTCACGGAATAGCCGAATAGGCCAAGTATGTCGGGGAGATATGAGTGGTGAGTAATTCCTCTCTCATTAGTAGCTGGCAAAATGTTTAACCTTACTATCATAACCATTAAAATGAAACCAAAAACGGAAAACTATAACCCTTTTAGCAAAAATGAAAAAAAAAAAAAAAAATCAAGTAGTTATTTGATAACATATCTAAAAAAGACAATTGAGTAACTATTTCCATTTCGACAGAAGAGCAAAATAAAACTCAATTACATCCATTGCTTGCAAAATTTCTCTCTTTATCTTTATCTCTCTCTTTGGTTGATATTTGTTTCTTCCTCTCTATTGCTTCTAGCTAGCTTTCATAATTTTGATCATATCCAGTTCATTCTGATCAAACAAAAAAGAAAGTAGAGATACTTTCTCGAATAGTATACACAAAGATACAATAATATCTTGTCTTATATACAAAGACAGTAGGAAAAAGAGGCCATAATTTGGGGTGGGGAGTGGGGGATGGAAGGATTGGATGGGTTCATAGAAAGATTGTTGGAAGGAAGGAAGAACAGAGGGAAACGGATTCAGCTCATAGAGTCCGAAATCCGACAACTTTGCATCAAGGCCAAAGAGGTCTTCCTCAGCCAGCCTATTCTCCTCCAATTAGAAGCTCCCATCAACATTTGTGGTACGTTCATTCTATTTGTACCATTCTATTTCAATATGAGTACTCCTAATATGCGTGTTTTTAATTTCGATCTTGTGTCGATATGTCTATGCGTAGGCGACATACACGGCCAATATCCGGACCTCCTACGGCTGTTCGAGTACGGCGGCTTCCCACCGGATGCCAACTACGTGTTCTTAGGAGACTACGTGGACAGAGGGAAACAAAGCATAGAGACAATATGCCTTTTGCTGGCTTACAAGATAAAATTCCCTGACAAGTTGTTTTTGCTGCGGGGCAACCACGAGTGCGCCTCCATTAACAGAATCTACGGATTCTACGACGAGTGCAAGCGTCGGTTCAGCGTCCGCCTGTGGAAGATGTACACCGATTGCTTCAACTGCTTGCCCGTTGCCGCCATCGTCGACGACAAGATCTTCTGCATGCATGGCGGCCTTTCGCCCGAGCTCGACAGTTTGGATCAGATCAGAGCCATTGAGAGGCCGGTCGATGTTCCGGATCAAGGGCTACTGTGTGACCTTCTTTGGGCTGATCCGGACAGAGATATTAAGGGGTGGGGTGAGAACGATAGGGGAGTGTCCTACACTTTTGGGGCGGACAAGGTGGCCGAGTTCTTGAAGAAGCATGAGCTTGATCTCATATGCCGGGCTCACCAGGTTTATTTCTTTCTTTCTATATTTATTTATGCCTTTTCTCTATTTTAGGTTTGATTATCATGCACCTAACAAATGTTAATTAAATCATCAGTAATGAATTATAAACTAAATTCAGGAATGTGATAAGAAGGTTGTATTACATATTTAATTAAGGGCAACATCGTCTTTTACTAATATCAATTAAGCAAAATTTGGAGAGAGAATACAATTGAAGAGATAATACAAATTTTTTAAATTTCATAATGTGGAGTTATTTTTTGTTAGCTCAAGATTAACTATCCAAAAAGGGGTGAATTGGGTTTTTAAACTTTTTCAGAAACTTTTTAAGTATCATGTAAAACAATATACCACAATTTTGAAACTTTTACACTAAAACAACAATAATACTAAACACCCAATCAAATAGTTAGCAATAAAATAAAGAATATAATGGAATAGAAGAAATGCAAACTCAGTTTTCATGAGAAAATTTGACAAATACGATGATTTGCCTACGTCACTAGCTCTAAGCGACTTTCTTTGAGCATCCACTATCGTAACAAGAATGTGAGTTTGACCAAATTCTTTTTTTTACAAATAGTGTGAATTCTTCTTAGGCCTCGTCCAAACTTTTATAATAGATAAGACTTTGGCTCTATCACACCTATTCTCAAATTATTTTGATTCTGGTACCAATTTCACCTAAACTCGGGTTGTTTAAAGTCTGATACTAACCTCACCTTGACGTGATAGTTTTTCACCAAAAAGTAAACCTTCACTCACAAATTCTCCTCATAGTGATATATTTCACACAAGTTTGGTTTAGGAGATTTGAGAACCATGTACAAAAAATTCTCCAAAGACTGACTCAAGATGATCTAAAAGTTAATTTAATGTGAATATAGACTTTAGCATTTTGAAAGTAGTTGGATAATAATATAATTAGATTCGTACAAAAGTGTTAAATGCTATAAAATAAGGTTCTATATATAGATATACAAGCAAACTAGCCATTGATAGTCATTATTGTGAAAATATGGCTTTGACATTTAATATTATGATGGTCGGATAGGCTGTCATGACAGAGAAAGGCAATCACATAGAGAATCAAGCTTGTCTTGACATTCCATATCGGTGTCGTGATAGGAAAGAAAATTTTTTGGAGGATCGATTTGTCAAGACATTCCATATATATGTCATGACAATCAGAAAACCGCGTGAAGACTTGATAATTTCCACATGTAGGCTTTACTGTAATGTAAAGGATACGGGATTCCTTAATGTAATTAAATGAGTAGATTGATAGGCTTAATTATAATTAGAAAAGTGGGTGGAGAGTCTTAATAGGTCATCTCTGTAATTAGGTAATCAAGAAGAGATGAGAGGAGAGTTTTTTGGTCCAGAAAAGGGGAACCTTTTTGGTATGATTCTATAAGTAGGTGTGTGGGTGAACACATCTGATAACAATCTAAAAAGAACCATCAGAATACATCTCATGATGTAACGTACAAGGGACTGCAAGTCTCTTCTAGAGGATAGAGAGACGAAAGGTATTCTCTGGTAATCAAGGCAGAGAATAAGAAAATATAGAAAGATGTAGAGAGCAAAGAGTAAGTGTTAAACACTAGGGTTTACTCGATTCTTTCTGGGTTCTTATACGGGACTTCTTCTTTAGATAAATAGACAAAGAAGAAGGATAGGTAGAGAGAATTGGTGAGACAAAGAGAGAGTAGAATACTTGGGTCTATCATAATTCTTTTTGAGAAAATTGTTTTGTGAAAATTGCCTTGTAATTTGTGTATTATTGTTTATCAATAACACTACTGCGATGTGCTAGAATAGATGTAGGCCGATTTATGGCTGAACCACTACAATTCTTAATGCCTTGTTATTGCTTTGATAGTGGTTTCTTGAGCGTGTATTTTCTGTAAGATTGATCCGTCTGGTATCCCGATTGTTTTGTCGTGCCTGGTGACTGTCTGATCTCTCCGCTAAGTCTATTCCTTTCTTGTATCCCCAACAAGTGGTGCAGTGAGCGTGGATCGATTCACGTGGCTTATAATTTTCTTATTGGAGATGGTAACTATGGATGTTGAGATGCAACAATTTGATGACAATAGAGATTTCGGGAGTTTGAAGAAGACGGATGAAGACAAACTTGTTTCAACAGAAGAAGGCTCAAGCGATTCTTGGAGAGGAGATCTTCAAGGTACCATGTCCAAATTTGGCTAAGAATGAAGAATCCATAGCAGGGGACAGAAGAAGGCAACTCATAATAATGAGGCTCTTAGTGAACAGGGAACACTTGATAAGAGAGCAGGCAGTGTGATGAAGGAAGTCAAAAGTACTTTAATCGCAATGGGAATCTTGGAGGGCTTTTCTTTGGTGGAGCAACTGTAACTGGAAGTGCAGCGTCTGTCGGATCAGAAGAGAAATCTGTTTCAACAGGAATATATTTGTCGCATTAGGAGAGAAATCTATTGCAGCAGGGATATGTTCGTCAAGATAAGTGAGAAGACTATCATGACGGTGCGAACAACAGAATATAATTGATGCATAAAAGATGGGAGCATATACGAGGGTAAGGTCTAGCTGAGTTGTATTTGAAAAATCTGTTTGGGAAAGGCAAACTTTGATATTAAGTTTTATCTGAACTTTGTGTATAGTAAAAGTCACAAAGTGTATAGCAGTTTGACACATACAACACAAGGAGTTCTAGACTTTGGTCATGCAAATCTTGGTGGTACTTCAAGAATTCTATCGCATGGTGGAGGCATGTATTATTGTCTCTGGAAAATGTTTGTTCCAGGAAGTTGCAGGTTAAGATATCAAAGAGCAAGGAATATTGAATTCAAAGCCAGGTGGAGATTTGTGGTAATTTGGATTTGATATTCAATGTTGAGACAGTCGGACAGACTTTCAAGACAGAGATTGAAGAATTTCGATGGAGATCAGACTAGCTGAAGTCTGATGGGTGCACTTTGGGAGAATGGATTAAAGGTGAATAGGAGTTTTGAAATTGAGGTGGAGCTTACAACCTCAGAGACTCAGATGTAACTGATCCATAGACTTCATCACATTAAGAGGCTTCATCTTGGTAACACCAGGAATAAGGCATGTTGAGTATAAGATGAATGATAAAAGACTATTAGTTCAGAGGAAGCTAAGGATGGAGGGCACAAGGTTGTGAAAACTCCATGATGCTGCAGTGATCAAGTTTAAGGGTTGTTTGATCTTAATCAATAAGCATGGCACTGAGCTAGGATGGAGCAGCAGTAGTGGAACATTGAATTCAAAGCTAGGTGGAGATTTGTGAAAATATGGCTTTGACACTCAATGTTATGACAGTCAGATAGGCTATCATGACAGAGAAAGACAATCACATAGAGAATCAGATTTGTCTCGACATTCCATATTAGTGTCGTGACAGGAAAGAAAATTTTCTGGAGGATCAGTTTGTCAAGACATTCCATATATATGTAATGATAATCAGAAAATCGTGTGAAGACTTGATAATTTCCACATGTAAGCTTTACTGTGATGTAAAGGATACAGGATTCTTTATTATAATTAAGTGGGTAGATTGATAGGCTTAATTACAATTAGAAAAGTGGGTGGAAAGTCTTTATAGGTCATCTCTGTAATTGGGTAATCAAGGAGAGATGAGAGGAGAGTTTCCTAGTCCAAAAAAGGGGAACTTTTTGGTATAATTCTATAAGTAAGTGTGTGGGTGAACACATCTGACAACAATCTGAAAAGAACCATCAGAATATATCTCACGCTATAACATACAAGGGGCTTCAAGTCTCCTCTAGAGAGATAGAGAGACGAAACACATTCTCTGGTAATAAAGGCAGAGAATAAGAAAATATAGAAAGAGTTGGAGAGCAAAGAGTGAGTGTTAAACACTAGGGTTTGCTTGATTCTTTCTGGGTTCTTGTACGGGGCTTCTTCTTTGGATAAATAGACAAAAAAGAAAGATGGACAGAGAGAATTGGTGAGACAGAGAGAGAGTAGAACACTTGGATCTGTCATAATTCTTTCTGAGAAAATTGTTTTATGAAAATTGCCTTGTAATCTGTGTATTATTGTTTATCAATAATATTGCTGCGGTATGCTAGAGCGGATGTAGGCCGATTTATGGCTGAACCACTATAATTCTTAGTGTCTTATTATTGTTTTGGTAATGGTTTCTTGAATGTATGTTTTCTGTAAGATCCGTCTGGTATCCCGAGTGTTTTGTCGTGCCTGGTGACTGTCTGATCTCTCTGCTGAGTCCATTCCTTTCTTCTATCCCCAACAATTATTATGCTCCTTACCGCAAACCCAGTTGACCAAATTTTAATTTGGTCGACCAAATCAATAGCCATTGAGTTGTTTTGCTGATAAGCTTCCAACAGACATATTTTGTCCATTTCGGAAAATCTTATCGACAAACTTTTGACCAGAGGCAATGTTTTGTTGCCTCTGTGTCTCAATTTTGGTCCAATTTTAAACTTAATACCCTTTTATTATCAGTAAACATCTTTTCAAGGTTTCAAAAGGTATTTCGGCCATTTTAAAAGACATCATATTTATTTTAAAATATTTAAACGACATATTCATTTTTAGCTTAAGATTGTTTTAAAATTCTTTTGAAAATATATGAATTAATGCAAAGAGAATCTAAGTGCAATGTAAGAAATCAAATTCAAGATTCAGATTAAGAATATACCTTATCTAGATATGATCTTGTTTGTTCATCTGCAAGCTTGATTCTAATAAGTCTATATGCATCAATTTTCAAGCTTTGATACTTTGATCGATTTGAGTTAGAATTTTTTAAACCAATTAATTAGATACCCAAGCTAAACTATTATTACTAAACCAAATATTTGGTATCTTCAAAATATGAGTAAATAAGATTGAACTCTTCATAGGTCAACATGTTTTTTTTTTTTCCCCTTTTTGCAGAAACTAAAACAAAATATTTAAATTGGAGAAAGGCCAAACGTAAAAGTTGGGCACCCGATTCCAGCTAAAACAAAACAAAAAGAAGAAAATTGGGTCTTTCCACAAGAATATGAATCTTCATGGGGCATAAGTACTTAATATGTTAATATTTTAATTAGCCCCAAAAAAAAAAAAAGAGCTTTTAAAAGAAAATCTTTTTTTTTTTTTAACAATTTGTTTCAGTTAATGGCAAGTTTGTTCTTCATTTCTTTGTTAATTGGCTGCATTTCTCACCAATCCTTTTGCTAAACCATTTATCGGTGTACATTGATACATGTATTAGTGAATCAATCTTTATATATCAGTACTATTTATTAAACATGGATCAAAAGTTCGGCTAATTGCTAGAAAGCTTTGTAAAGAATTGGGGGTTAATTTTCCTATTCGCAGGGTTAGTGTGATTAGTAACCATACGTATTATGATTGGTAACTACATATATCTTTAATGTTGAGGTCTAGAGTTCAATTCCTACCACCAAGTAATAAGCCAAGTTGCAGTTTTAAATGATGATATTAGATCAAGTGGAAATTAAAAAATAAAAAAAAGCATATATTAGTCAATTTATATTTCTTAGCTATTTTGTGAAAATACACAAGTCTAAATAATTTTGAAACCTTTCATATTTCAATTGATGAGGGAAAGATAAAGTCAATAAAAATGTTATTTTAAAAAAGTAATAATGATTTACATACTAAGAAGTAACTCAATTGTACTCACAAATACTCTCTAATTCTAACAAATGCTGGCATCAATCCCAGCTCGGATTCTTAATTGGCTGCAACTTAGAAAACGTTATTTATTCTTGTTTTCTTGTATTGGATTAATAAAATCTTAAACAGTTGTCTGTAGATCTCTTTACACTGAAAAATGAATGGCAGGTGGTTGAAGACGGGTACGAATTCTTCGCAGAGAGAAAGCTCGTCACTATATTCTCGGCACCAAACTATTGTGGAGAGTTCAACAATGCAGGCGCCCTTATGAACGTTGATGCTAGTTTGCTATGTTCATTTCAGATACTCAAACCTTGGAAAGGGAAAAATCCTCCACAAGAATGAATCCATGCCTCGGATTATTAAGGACTGGTTTGGTAATATTTTTATCTTTTTTTTTCCGTTTTTAAAAGTAGAAAGAATGGTCGAATTTATTAAGCAATATTTTGAAAAGATATCCCCTACATATTCATTTTACTATTAAAAGAAACAAAAATGTTACCAAACGAGGAGTAAGAAAGATAATCGAGGGAACATTTAAATGCTAAGGTTAGATCTGTGACGTGTATGCTACTTGGCGGAATTGTTTTGTGTTTTAAAATCTTTTTTTTTTTTTTTTTTCTATCAACTGCAAATAATTAATGAAGCAACACAAGGAAGATATGTATATATAATGTGGCCCCTCCGCTTTTTTTTTTTTTTTCCTTCCTTTGCTTTGTAATATATATGTAATGCTCATCGGTCGTAATTGTCTTGCATATCTCTTAGGAATATTTTCCTTTTATGCTTAAGCAAAAGTTTATTGAAACTTACTATTATCCTCTCCGGGACATGTATGATGACGGTTACATGCATAACTAATTAGTAATCACACTTGCTCTGCAAGGTTCTGTTCAAATTCTCACGCCCAAAAGTAATATATATATGTTATCTGTGAAAAAATATCTTGAAATATAGTCATTCTGCAAATTTAATTTTTTCTTTTGATTTGTGCAAAAATATATTTCTATATTTAAATTCCTATAAATTGGTATATTCTGCGTATAAATTGATCAATAAATTTCTCATTAAATACAGAATCTAAATTAGGACATCTTAATTCTGTTGATTAATATAAAAAATCTATTGACAATAACTTCAAACAGTTAACACAAATACTCAATTTGTATACAGAATGTACAGATTTATAGAAATTTAAAACGGAAAGGTATAATTTTATCACAAACTAAAAAACGTGGTTAAAATTACAGAAATGTCATAGGTCATATTGCAGGATATTTTCTGCAGTTATCTCGTACATTTATGGGGCTTATAGTAAAATGACCGAATTTTGGGCTCAATTTAAGTAAATATCCATTTTTCAAATATTATAGTAAAATGTTTGCTATATATATTTATATACCAAGTGTAAAATATTATATATCAAGTATAAAAATTTATATAATCACTCCATTTTTAGTGCATTAACTTAAATTGGTAGATAAGTATATCTACCAAGTGTAAAAATATATATATTTGGACTTTTAGCTATAAAATTTAAAAAATGAATATTTACTTAATCAAATTTAAAATATTAGTTATCTAACTAAATTTATCTACATATTTTATATTATGGCCCATATATATATATGATCAGATGATGTTTCGAAATTTTGACATTTTATTTACAAAGTTGTTATTTCAAAATTTTAAAAGAAAATCACATTTTTATTAATTAATGTCATTAATGGATGTTAATGGTTGGTAATAGTTATAATTATCTTATTAATTAATTTATAATGAAAATTAAAGATAGCATTTTAAATAACATTTTGCATTCGATTTAAAATTAAAATTAAAATTAAGAATTTGTTATTTTTTTGGGCCAAATATAGCATTGGAAATACCATTTTTATTAGAGATGGTGTAAGTGATAACTAGACCTCATAATACGCAGGGTCCAAATTAAAAACCCTATCTACAGGGGAGGGGGATACACATATATACTCGAATTCAAGACGAAAGCGTTCTTCTAGGTAGGTAATGTGTAGTAAAAGTAGATTTAAAGGCGACGTTTGCTAATTCATAAGACCGTAAACGAAAAGAATATACGAGAAAAAATTATTTATAAGAAATGGCTCTTTTTTCACCTCATTTTAAGAAATGGTTGTTCTATTCAATAAATATCTAGTTTTATTTTTTATTATTTATTTATTTATTTTTCTTTTGCAAAATGGTGGTTTTTAGTTTATCAATTTTTTGTATAATAAATTTGTAGTCTATTAATTTGTATTAATATATCAACTTTTGTATATTAGCACTTCAATTTTATATTAGTATATTAGACATTGTGTATCGGTACTCGGTATATCAATTTTATATTAACTTTATCAATATATAAGCGTTTTATATGAACATGCAAAACTGATAAGTTTTTTTCATAGCTATTATTGATAAATTCGGCCTTTTTATCACTTTTTGATAACTTTGGCCACTTTTCAACCGTGTTTGAAAAATGACCATTTTAAACTTGAATCTATAATTCGATATTTGGCTAAGAAGTCCTAAGAAAGCTGATATAAGAAAAAATGTTTCATTTCCATCCACTCATGTATTTTCCAACACAAGAACACGTTTTTGGTAGAAGTAACAATTAGTGTTGGGGAATACTACATAAATAACCGTTTCAAATAGCACATTTTGACATATATCTGGTTTTTAATTTTTCTTAGATATACATCCTGTGTTTTTTTTTTTTTTTCCTGATAAATGTGTACCATAAGTAAATATTTTATATATAAAGGGTAGACCTAAATATTGTTTAAAATTCTATAAATGTATACCACACGTACTTTATACATTAAATGTATTATCTAAATGTGAATAAAATCTAAATCTAAAATTGAAAAAAAAAAAAATCTAAAATTGAAAAAAAAAAAAAAGGTAGATATCCAAATATATTACCTAATACCCTCTCTCTCTTTACCTACGGTTACTCTCAACAAAAAAGTCATTGCCCTGCATGAATGCCAGAGAAAGGGTCTTCCCTTCTCCTTCTCCGGCCTCCTCTCCTCTCCCTCTTCTTCTTCCTTCTCCCTGTTTCTTTTTTCTGTTTCTTTTTCTTTTTCTTTTTCAATTTTAATAAATCCATATCTAGATTTGGCTTATAATATCACATTGTGTGTAGATTTTAGTCCTATTCAGATATTGAATATGAGAAATCTTCACAAATCTAGATCTGTTTAGTGGCCTATTTTTGTTTTCTTTTTTTTTCCACGGGCATGGATCTCAATTAGCGTTGGCCTCATATAGTCTACCCCACTAAGAACGCATCCAGGAGCAAGTGTCGAAAATAATAGATTGCTGGTGGTTTTTATTTTCTATTTCTCTTAGAGAAGTAGTGTAATCCACATATTTGTTCTTAGTTATGTTTGTGATCTATTTTTCGTCTCCTTTCTTTGAGTAGTTTGAAATTATAATCCTAATGTTTACATTGTAATTTGAAGCTTTTCGCTTCGATTAATGATATTCTTTTGATGGGTCCGTTTATATAATATATATACATTACCTAATACAAGTACTGGGTCTAATTTTTTTTTCGTATTATCATTCGTGTTCAAATCGGAAGATAATATTTCAAATCAAATACAGCAAGATTAACAAACGTGTCAAAATATGAAAATGAAATGGTTGATAAATGTATAATATGACACAACACATGTGATATGTTTAATAATGTAGTGTATCTGATTATTGTCTACTTTATATGATTATTCTATATTGGCATGATTACTGAAATTTAACACGATGACGCACTATTTAAGTCAAATAAATAATATAAATTAATTGAAATTACATTTTAAACATTGAGTGTACGTGTCGTATTTATGGTTTGTCATGATCAAGTGAGATCTAAAACTCACTTATTTATTATTCGTGTTATGTGTCAGCCCAAAATTGATATAAAATTAAAATGTCACAACTTGCAAAATTTTCACGACTCAGAGTTGCTGTCCCTATTCTAATATAATCTTGAAATTGGTTACATAGACGAGATAAAATACTAATCCAGTGGGTATTTTTTTTTTTTTACCTATACATAAATATCATTTTGGCCAATTAAAATTTATCATGCATGTCTTTTTATAGTAAAAAATAAGAGAGAGAAATAATATTAATGATACATGTCTTTTCTTGCACATCATTATAACTGTTGGATCAACGTTAGATGATGATCCAATGGCTAAAAAAAAAAACTTACACATAGGTAAAAAAAAATACCAACTGGATTAGTAACTGTATATATATATATATAGTCATCAATCCAGTATGTTTTTTTTTTTTTTTTTTTACCTATGTATAGGTATTTTTTTTAGCTGTTGGATCATCATCTAATAGTGATCCAATAGTTATAATAGGGTGTATGAAAAGACGTACATCATTAATGATATTTCTTTTACTTTTTACTATAAAAAAAATGTGCATAATAAATTTTTATTGGCTAAATTGATACCCATGCATAAGTAAAAAGAAAAAAAAAATACTACTTGATTGGTGCCCATATATATATATATATATTTGTTGTATTTATATATATGGCTTTGATATGAAACATATATGTGCATAAATATATTGTATTTATATATATACATGGGTTTGATATTGACTCGTTCGAGGATCGCTAACCTTCCACAATTTTGCCAATTCAGAACACATTTCTCCAATATGGACCGAGAAAAATATGTTCTCAATTGGCAAAATCATATATCAGAACCGATCCCCAAACGGGACTACATATATTTAGATATACGGATACGCTCATGTATAAATATTTTTCTTCCATCCATGTAAACACACATACATAGACTGATCAATCCCAAACATTTTTGAGTTGTACCTCGAATTCAATACATCATACTAAAACTCTTTTTAATTAAATTGTCAGTGCTGGATACATAGCACATGTACAACTATCTTGTTGCATCTTACACTCTGCATAACCGGAATACAACTATACTAAAAATCCTGCTAAGATAGCAGCCTAACACATCTACTCGTCCTAGTTGCATCTCAATCTCAGGACCATATGCCCCTAAATACACATCTACATACAAAAGAATCATTTAACGATACAAAACATTGAAATTATCGTGTCCTAGTTGCATCTCAATCTCAGAAGGCATATAACCGGAATGCAAATCTACAAAACGGTACAAAAACATTCATTTGTTGAAACAAAACACTGAAACCATTGTGCCTTCTAACGTAAGCCAGATGAAACAAGCCCCTGAAGCATTTTAAGAGACCCCAAAGTATCCAAATCAACAAAATGATCTTTAATTAGACCATACATGAACAAGACCATGCCTATTACCAGTATATATTTCGTTGCGTTCTTCATCATAGAAGAGGGCAGTTATGTCTTCCAAAGCCTCAGCAACTGTGCTTCTTACCCGAGAGGAGTGATTCCGCCTGGAGCAGCCAGCACTGCTGCCACAGCCATCAACACTGCGACAATGGTTTGTTGCGTTTATTTTAGCCAGGCACTTCCCGGTCAAAATATTGCTGATATTAATGGACCCAGCTTCACAAAAAGAAAAGACAAGAAAATAATTTCCTCAGCAATATACTTTTCATAATAAATTAAAAATAGAAGATGATCTAGAGCGCTGTCTTTGCCAGGTACAAACCGTGATATCTAGTAACATTATATCTATGAATAAGTCAATAACAATGAAGTAGAGGGGTATACCATTTCCTTCCATCCAATGATCATCAGAATCAGCCTTGCAGTAGGATATAATAAGCTCCTGATCACTCGTAATATAAATGTTGTTCGTATTGCAATCAGGATGCCACAACAGATGATCCTCGAATGAAGTTACAAGCTCCCCTCGAAAGTTCCAGACAGCTACAGTTCGATTTCTAAAAGTGAGAAACAATTGGTTCTCATACAAAAATATAAATGCTGAAGGAGTCATGAACTCAGTTCTGCTAACTTCCATTAGCTCAGCATTTCGAACCTGCAGAAAATTTTATTCAATCGTGCTAATTTCCACTAGATCAAGGTTATAAATTGACAGCCATTATATTCATTGTCATGAAAAATATGAAAAATTAAAGGTGCAAATCATTGCCCAGAAGGAAAAAATGACAGATTACTTACATCAAGGATCTGAAGATTCTCATTTTCTTGCTTGACAAGAAGCTTCTCATTGAACTGCTCTATGAAGTCCACCTTCTTATTTCGATGAAGTAGATGATTGAAGGATTTGAGAACAGTGCCATCTTCTATTGATAGAATTTTAAGAGGAACATGGCTACTAGCTCTATTGAAAATCAATAACATAATACCTGGACTGTTACAAAGAAAGCCATATCATGGGGTAAGAAGAGTGAAGAGCC